>CM040126.1:368290977-368657603 GCA_022559845.1 Amorphophallus konjac
ACAAGAATCACAACCTATTCTATGAAGAACACAAGAAGACCTAATTCTTGACATTCTTCCACTAAATCTAAAAATTCTCCCAACATACACAACGGAATTTGGGGATTTTAGTGTCAAAAGAAATCTAACAACATGCTGATTACATCATGTAAGTTAATTAGAGTTTGGTTGTTAGATCCTACCTCAAATCGGAGAAAGAATTCGAAACCCTAGAATGAAGAACAAGCTTGACAGCAGCTCACAAAAAGCTCGATATCTCCACGGATACCTAATGAAATTTGGGGCTTTCAGTCCCATTGGATAGATCTCGTCGAGCTGATCAAGATACTATATTTACAAGTCTCATTTGGTTAAGGGTACCTACCTTAATCGACGGATTAAAGGGCTGGAGATGAAGAACGACGAACTACCAACACCCTCCACCAAAACGACGAATACTCCCAGATCTGGACTCCTCGTCGGCTGACCCAGCTACCAAATGAAACTAGAGTCGAAGAGCTACATTTCTATAGGTCATGGAGCTTCTGGAGCCTTCGGAGTTGGGAGTATTTGGCACTGCAAGTTACGTGTTAGAAACGGCGCCGGAATCCCTGACTCGACCAAAGCTATGTCGGCAGAACGTTTTAGGGCTAGGTTTACCTCAAATTGATTGAGGGTAAATGTTCCTTACCTCGTGGCCTTCCATTTGCCCTTGATTTCAGATCATTTGGTTGAGTAATAAGGTCGAATTTCACGTTTTAAGTTACGATTAGGTGAAGGTTAGGTAAAAGTCAATTGCGGGATTAAACGTCTAATTAGATAAGGTTACGTAATTAATTTGGGTCAAGTCCAGAAGACAAAATTGCTATAAAAATGATCTTTTACCTAATTACTATTTTTACAGATTTTTCTAAGGTAGTCGAATTTATAGGTTCTATTTTCTAATGAATTAAATATTAATATTTCGAAATTCAAACATTAATTCATTTTAATTCAATTTTGAATTAATAAAAGCTCAATAAAACTTAATAAATAATCGGGGTATTACACCCTCCCCTACTTAAAGAATTTGATCCTCCAAATTCACTACGCTATATACGGAAAGTAGGGAAAAGATAGATCACCTAGAATAGGTCGGGATACCGCTTCCGCATAGTATCTTCCGATTCCCAAGTAGCCTCTTCGGTCCCACGCCGACTCCACTGAATCTTGACCATCGATATAGAGCGATTCCGGAGTTGCTGTTGCTTTCGGTCCAGAATCTTTATCGGTCTTTCCTCGTAGGTCAGATCCTCCTTCAGCTCGAAATCCACATGATGAATAACATGAGTGGGGTCGTACACATACTTCCGCAACATAGACACATGGAAAACATTGTGTACGCCAGACAACTGCGGCGGTAAAGCCAGTCTGTATGCAACTTCTCCCACTCTATCTAACATCTCGAACGGATCGATATACCGCGGGCTTAGCTTGCCGCGAATGCCGAATCTACGAATCCCTCTCGTAGGAGAGACCTTCAGAAATACATGCTCACCCACTTGAAACTCTAATGCCCTTCTCCGGTTGTCAGCATGTATAGACCATTCAAACTCCGGTAAAGCCAATACCAGGAGCATCGGTATAGACCACAAAACCACCGTCGCCAGAAGGTAAAGCCAATACGGGTGCAGTAGTGAGGCAATCCTTCAATGTTTGGAAGCTCTGCTGACATTCCTCGGACCATTCAAACTTGTTGTCTTTGCGGGTCAATCGAGTGAGAGGTACCGCAATCTTGGAGAAGTCTTGAATAAATCTCCGATAATAGCCTGCCAGGCCTAGGAAGCTTCTCACTTCGGTCACTGTAGTAGGCTGATCCCAGTTCCTTACTGCCTCCACTTTCGAAGGATCAACTGAAATACCTTCTTTGGTGATGATATGTCCTAAGAAGGACACTTCTTGCAGCCAGAAATCACATTTACTGAATTTGGCATATAGTTGATGATCTTTCAATATCTACAATGCCATCCTCAAATGTTCGGCATGCTCTTCTTCAGTCTTGGAATAAATTAGTATGTCGTCAATGAATACCATGACCCATTGATCAAGATAAGGCCGGAATGCATTATTCATTAACTGCATGAAAGCTGCTGGTGCATTCGTTAGACGAAAAGGCATAACGACAAACTCAAAATGACCATACCTGTTGCGGAAAGCCGTTTTATAAATATCATCTTCCTTAATCCTCAGCTGATGATATCCAGATCGAAGATCAATCTTAGAGAAATAATGTGCTCCCGCTATCTGGTCGAATAATTCGTCGATCCTCGGCAATGGGTATTTATTCTTGATAGTTAGCTGGTTCAGTTGCCGATAATCGATGCATAATCTCATCAAACCATGCTTTTTCCTGACGAATAATACAGGAGCTCCCCAAGGTGAAGTACTCGAACGAATAAAGCCCTTCTCGAGCAATTCCATCAGTTGTTGCTTTAATTCTCTTAGCTCCGCAGGGGACATACGATAAGGAGCTCTAGAAATAGGAGACGCGCCAGGAACAATATCAATGGAGAAGATAACTTCCCGCTCAGGCGGAAGTCCTGGTAGTTCCTCCGGAAAGACTTCGGAGAATTCTCGGACAATAGGAGTGTCCTTTATCTCAACTCGATGTTCCGGTGTAGCATGGACAAAGGCTAGAAAAGCCTCGCAACCTCGCCTCATCAGCTTGTCGGCTCGAAGAGAAGAGATGAGCGATACGGGGTTATGGTGCTTGATCCCCGTAAAAGATAAACCAGAATGTCCAGTAAAAGTCACTGAGCTAGAACTGCAGTGAACACTGGCCTCATACTTGGCCAACCAATCTGCTTCAAGGATTACATCATAATCCTTCATATCCATGCAAACTAAGTCGGCTGGAAAGTTCCGTTCATCAATAATAACCTTACTAGAAGGATGGTAATATTGAATAGCCTCTCCAGAACCAATAGGAGTTGATATAACCAATGGAGAATTCATCATAATAGGTTCGACAGATAACGACTTCGTAAATTTCTGAGAAATAAAAGAATGCGTTGCACCAGTATCAAAGAGAACAAATGCGGGCTTGTCGATTATAGTAAGGGTACCTTCGACGAGTCCGCCATCAACAGAAATCCCAGTTTCATCCGCATGTAAAGCTTGGAGCCTTCCTTGTAGCTTCTTGATAACTTGAGGTTTTGCCGGTGTAGCTTGTTCCGATAGAAGAGGGCAGTCAGGGATACGGTGTTCCCTACTCCCACATCGTAAACACGCACCTAGCTTGCGCCAGCATTCCTCCATCTTGTGACCTGGACGATCATAATACTTGCACTTGCCCTTGAATGGAATAATAGGGCCAGGTTTCTTCTCTTCATTTCTTGGCATCTTGCCTTTCCACGTTCCCGATCCGATCCACGAACTAGACCCACTCATAGGCCTCTTTTTGCTAGTGCCAAATCCGGTTCTAGGAGTTGGTTGTTCCTTCTTCATGCCTTGCCCACGGATCCTCTCCGTCATTTCTAAGGTATCTTCTAGAACTTGTGCCTTTCTCACCATCTCAGAATAAGTAGAGATCTCCATCGGCGCCAGTTGATTGATGTAGTGAAGCTTCAACCCGTTGAGAAATCGCTTAGCTTTCATCTTTTCTGTGGAGATAAGGTGAGTAGCATAGCGCGAAAGTCGAGAGAACTGTGCCTCATATTCGGCCACCGATAAGCTTCACTGTTTTAGAGCCGCGAACTCTGCCGCCTTCTTCTCTTGTACACGATCGGAAAAATATTTATCGTTGAAGAATTCCTCAAACTCTTCCCATGTAACTTGTTGATCACCTAGAGTTGCCTTGACGGAGTCCCACCAAGTACGCGCGTCCCGCTCCAATTGGAAGGTAGAAAGAAGGACACGCTCTTGGTCGGTGCATTGCATGACTTCAAAAATTCTCCCCATTTCGTTGAGCCAATGCTCGGCCTCGTCGGGGTTAGTCGAACCAGCAAATCTTGGCGGGTTCATTCCTCGAAAGTTTCGGTATAAGTCACCGGTGCCATGACCTGCTGCTCCAGCTTGAGCTACTCGATGTAACACCTGAGTCAGGCCTTGAACCGTGCGCTGTAGGTTCCTCCATTCAGCACGTTCGGCTGCCATCTACACGGGAAATAGATTACTTAGGTCCAATAAAATAGATAATAACACGATTAAGGAACGAACTTAACCCAAGTTTCTACCCAATCTCACCAGGTCAGGTTCTAGACTTTAACAAGGTTAGAGGTCCAATGCACCTAAACACGACCAAAAACTCGGTACCTGGCGGAGCTAATCGGTCCGAAGACCACTCGCGCAAGTATGCAACCTTCCCGATAGGCGTAGCCTAACGTTCGGACAACACCTTTTGATATACCGATTATTGGGATGTAATGCAAGAAAACCTAAACTTAGGGAACCTAGGAATATGAAACCTAGGGCTCTGATACCAATTAAACTGTCACGCCCCGACGCGGAATATCGGGACGTACAGTCAGGAACAAGCTGGCAAGAGAGAAAACTAAACTAAACATATACAAGTGCTAAGAAATGGAAATAACTTATTGACCATTAAACAAAACATAACTGGTACAACAATCCTCAAAATCAACTCAATACAACTGGGATAACAAACTCTAAACCACAATAACATAGCTGAAGCACAACACACTCTAAACACAACTAACTGCTACACTCAAAACATCACTCCTGCCCTTCCCCATCGGTAAGCGCGTCACCTGAAAAGCCTAGAAAGGGGGAAAACAACAACTATGAGCTGACACTCAGTAGGAAATAACAGATAGGTATAAGTGATTAGCAGTTTAATTACAATTCCAAAATATCATGCTACAAAGGATAATGCAATAAAAGAATAATGATGATATAATGAAACAAAATTTAAAGATCTTGCAAGGTCAAGAAATACAAAGGAACATGATGGTAATACTTAAGAGGAATAACAAAGACAAGAATTTACTACAGGAGATAACGATAAAGAGTTGGCCGTATCGAGATAATTCAAGTCATGTCAAGCACGTATGTAGTTTCATTTCCACGTCCAAGTAACAGCAAGTAAGTATCAACAAGTAGGGTATAGAACAGTGAAGAGTGGAAAGTGAAAAGTAGTAGAGAGTAGTGGAGAGTAGTAGAGAGTAGTGGCCAGTCCTAGATTTAACTCATATCATAGTACTGGTGCCAAATGCCACACCTAGTTAGTCACCTCCCCGGGGGTACACGTAGTGTTCGGGCGCTCCTCCCAGGACTAGACCAAGCCCTTAATTGTTTGCCAGACATTGATTTCTTTGGATCAAAGATCCCACGAATCTAGACTTCCACAATTTATGGCCAGAATTCCAAGATTTGAACTATGTAGCAATAACAATTTCAAGTAGGAAGGAGATTCATTTCAGAATTTCAAGGTAAGCACAATCATCCAGAAGATTGAAAACCAAGTCACAATAAGAGTTAATCATGCTGCGCTACTGTAGTACAGCAGCTATCCAACAAGCTAATCAACATATTAATCCTAATTACCAAGTTAATATGTCAAAGATTATCCATTATCATTTGCATTAATCATTAAGCCAAAAGAAGATTCAAGATGATTAAAGAATAAGCTCACAGGAATGAAATAGCATGCATTAAAGAGATTTAGCTACACCATTAACCACTAATTATGTGGGTTTCTATTTAACCAATGTATGAGTCGAAATGAAGATGGTAAACGACATGTTTTTACACTATGTTTGCAAGTAGGAACCAATGTAAATTGAAACCATAAGGTTTCCAGAATAGGTCATTGGTTCTTCAAAAATATAGTTTTCAATTGGTCTAAGTTGATTAGGTCGATCCCCTAATGATCCGGATCGATCCTCGGGTCAAAAAAAATGACAAAACTGGTTTTCTGGTGTATGGGTCGACCCCTGTAGAAATGGGGTCTGGCAGCTGAATGGGTCGACCCCTAGGGTCGACCCCCACCATTTCTGCAGGATGGGTCGACCCCTGGGGTCGACCCCTATACTCCAGCGCATGGGTCGACCCCTGGGGTCGACCCCCTTGCAGGGACTGGATGGGTCGACCCCTGGGGTTGACCCTCGGACCTGCAGGGTTGCCCAGAAAATGGGTCGACCCCAGGGGTCGACCCCTGCAAGAACAGCAACGGCAGTAACTTTCGGAAAGCACAAAAACTCACCCAATTGTGGTCCAATTGAGTTGAAATCAAAACCCCATGCTATAGGAATCTTACTAGACATATTAGGGTCATAAAACTACAATTTGAAAACACGAATTTCATCAGAATTCACAAGAATCACAACCTATTCTATGAAGAACACAAGAAGACCTAATTCTTGACATTCTTCCACTAAATCTAAAAATTCTCCCAACATACACAACGGAATTTAGGGATTTTGGTGTCAAAAGAAAGCTAACAACATGCTGATTACATCATGTAAGTTAATTAGAGTTTGGTTGTTAGATCCTACCTCAAATCAGAGAAAGATTTTGAAACCCTAGAATGAAGAACAAGCTTGACAGCAGCTCACAAAAAGCTCGATATCTCCACGGATACCTAATGAAATTTGGGGCTTTCAGTCCCATTGGATAGATCTCGTTGAGCTGATCAAGATACTATATTTACAAGTCTCATTTTGTTAAGGGTACCTACCTTAATCGACGGATTAAAGGGCTGGAGATGAAGAACGACGAGCTACCAACACCCTCCACTAAAACGACGAATGCTCCCAGATCTGGACTCCTCGTCGTCTGACCCAGCTACCAAATGAAACTAGAGTCGAAGAGCTACATTTCTATAGGTCATGGAGCTTCTGGAGCCTTCGGAGTTGGGAGTATTTGGTGCTGCAAGTTACGTGTTAGAAACGGCACCGGAATCCCTGACTCGACCAAAGCTATGTCGGCAGCATGTTTTAGGGCTAGGTTTACCTCAAATTGATTGAGGGTAAATGTTCCTTACCTCGTGGCCTTCCATTTGCCCTTGATTTTAGATCATTTGGTTGAGTAATAAGGTCGAATTTCACGTTTTAAGTTACGATTAGGTAAAGGTTAGGTAAAAGTCAATTGCGGGAGTAAACCTCTAATTAGACAAGGTTACGTAATTAATTTGGGTCAAGTCCAGAAGATAAAATTGCTATAAAAATGATCTTTTACCTAATTACTATTTTTATAGATTTTCTAAGGTGGTCGAATTTATAGGTTCTATTTTCTAATGAATTAAATATTAATATTTTGAAATTCAAACATTAATTCATTTTAATTCAATTTTTAATTAATAAAAGCTCAATAAAACTTAATAAATAATCGGGGTATTACAGAACCTCAGAAGGCGGCTCAAGAAACAAGCTGAACAAGCAGCCGCCCTGCAATCCCCAGTCGAGCCTACGCCTCTCCAAAGGCTCCAGCGGCTCATTGATGACTTGGAGGAATACGTTCCCCCTCGTCCTACTGGGGCTCTCCCACTCGACAGCTACATCCTGTGGGAAGAAATGCAGAAACGAGCCCGCCTCAGAAATTAGGTCCAAGAGATGATCCAAAAGCTCAAGGATGACGAAAGGCTTGTAATCCCTGATGAGCTCTCCTTGTGTTATAAAGACAAGGAGATCACCACAGAGCAGCTAGAAGAAATGCTTCGACACTGCACCTGCAACATGGTGGCCATTCCACCTCCTGACAATATCAATGCTTCTCGGCGAGGCGAGCCAGTAGCCTCCCGGACAAGACAAATGATTGTTGCCCCTCTTGGGCTACAGCCGGCTCCAGAGCACACCGGTCGCGACCGAGGTCGTGTCCGGGGACGCGATAGAGGTCGTGGAAGAATCCCCGAGCTATCCATCTCTCCATCCACCTTCGACCCGGAGCGGATCATCCTCTTTCGAGGAGAGGAACCAGATCCCATTCCGGAAGTAGAAATTCGGGGTGAACCTGGTGTCTTCGACCCTTCCGGCATTGAAGAGGCTACTGCCAGCCTCCCAGCCCCTGCACCATCACCGGCTTCTGCGGAAGAGCAAGCGGGACCGTCCGGCAAGGACGAGCCAGCCCGCCAATCACCCCCAGAAGAGCCGTCATTGGCATCCCTGTTCCAAGAGTCCGCCAGTGATCAAGGTCAATCTGATCCCGGTGGTAAGGGCAAGGCAGTGCAACTCCCCGACGGGGAACAGCACGGCAGCTCGCAGAAGGTTCAGCCTGACTGATGGGGACATCACCCAGAATTCCCTTTGGCTCGACACCTCTCTCCCTTCCGGAGACAGGTAGTGTGCGACTACACGACTTGATGGGCCCACGGCGACACGGGAGTTTAATTCTGAAGACATATTGATGTATTTTCTCCTTTCTTGAGTCATCTTGATGTACTTGTCTTTATTTTGAGTCATGTCACTAGGTTATCACGTTATCTATCTATGTTTGTTAGGCTAGGGGGTCATATGGGCCCAATTAGATGGGCCTGGCCCATGGGCGCCCTCTTCCTTCCCCCACCCCCTTGCTTATTTACTTTTAGTATTTTCTCCAGGGACTTTTTGTAAATGTTGGGATCCCTATAAATAGGACCCCAACCCCCCTTGAGATGGTTAATGAATATTTGAATATTTGAGCATAAGTGCACCCTCCCTCTCTCTCTAGCTCTCTCACTCTCTCTCTCTTTCTCTAGGGGGCGAACCCCTCTCTCTCTCTTCCCCCTTCTCTCTCTCTCTCCCTTGGGCGAACCTGCCCTTCCACCTCCCCCTCCCCCTGCCACCTCAGCTGCCACCTCACCCTCCAACCCTTCACCTCCCCTAGGCCATTTAATATTCTTCAATTCCCCCCACTTCCCAAGCAACCCTTCCCATTCCCCATACACCTTCTCCACCTCCAAGGCACCCATCCCTCTTCCCCAAGCAGCCCTTCCACTCCCCCACACACTCATTCATATCCCCAAGCATTCAAACCCCCACCCCCACTACCATTTGCGCAACCCCCTCCATCCACTTACCCCCCCTCCTCTTACCTTGGCCGACCACTCCCTTCCCCCATCTCCTAGCTTCGGCCCCCACTCCCCTCCACCCTCCTGCACCTCCATACCACCTGCTCCGCCCCTCTCATCACCCCCACACATCCCTCCCCCATCTGCAATCACCTCCACCCTTCCCTCCATTGCCAAACTCCAATCCCCCTTAACCTAACCCCACCACCATCCCATTCATTTGGTCACATCTGCAGGTGGCAGAAGAAGGCCCATCTTGCAGAAGCTCCCCCGAGTTCATCCGGCGACATCTGAGGGCATGCCTTACCTTTCTAGAAAGGTCGTCCAGTCCACTACGCAGGCGAGAAAGAATCGTACCATTCCGAGTCCGGAGCTGCCCGGGAGAGCCATTCTTCCTCGACTGCACCAAGCTCCATCTGCAGAGCACCAGAGTTCGACCAGAAGCTGAACGACGATTCACAGTGGAGGATTCTGACTGAAGTTCCTTCTTCAAAGTTCTTCCTCCCCCTGTCCCCGACCAGGAGAAAGAAGCAGAGCTACATTCGGCATCTGGGAGCCAAAGTTATGATTTTTCCCCTCCAGTCACGCGGGACTGCCTTCTCCAGTCTTCTGCGACCAGCACTCACTCATAGGTGTCCCCCAGGCCACCCCGACCTCCTACGGCCTCCCCACCAGTTTTTATGAAAAGAGGGTTCATCCACGGTTCCATAAATTCTGACGGTTCGAGATTCGGAGCTCGGGAACCCATGGTACAACCTCTGCATCCTACTGCATCAGATCTGAAGCTGTCAACCCCAGATTCCTTCATCCTGTTCGAGCCTCTGCCGCGGCCAGCGACGACGTTAGAAGAATTCAGTAAAATTCAGAGGCGTCCCAGCTCCTGTTACGAAGAATTCCCTCCTGGTCTCGTCGCCGGAGAAATTCCGGAGTAAGAACTACGACTGAAACAGCGGCAGCCTGTCCCCCCTCACAGCAAGCGAGCAGATCCTACGTCGGCTTCCCCTCCTACAACCTCGGCGAGTTTTCCCCTCCCGCCTGGCCCGCTTAGCGCCCCTCCCTGCGTGAAGGTAGTGTTTGGATGTAAGCTTGATTTCCCCACCCTTAGTCCAACCCTCCTGCGTGAGGAGTAGTGTTTGTATTAAGCAACTCAAGCTACATCGGCGCAGTGTGCGGGATCCACACTTCCCCGCTCGCCCACGTCTCCGAACGGGGTTGGTTTCTTCAAACCAACCAGGTGAGCTCTAAACTTTGCTCCATTACTATTTAGTGTCTGTTCATTTAATATCCGTAGACATAGCTCCGTTGTGCATGCGAGCGAGTGCCCGATCCCGGAGCTACCATCTTAGTGTGGTCACCGTGGCTAAAGTGAGAGAGTGGGACCTAGTGCCCCAATTGGCACCGGCCAGCCCCATAAGCGTGGGCTACGTACCCTCGGGAGGGCAACCCTAGCCCAGCTGGCACTCTACCAGCAAGGGTCTTGATCCATCACCTCCTTCTAGCATCATTTAGTCACCCCGGGCTCGCGTGTGTGCGACGGCGATTTGGCCCCGATTTATCAACTTAATTGCTATGTGGTTGTGAATGCGGAATAGGTCCTAAGTTTACATTTGCTTGCTGCATACCCCGTAGTGGTATCACATCACTGACATACTACCCTCTCTGGAGGATGCTCGAGCTCGAGCTGACCAGAAGGTCCTCCACCAAATGAAGCGCTTCCCTGCCAGTATTTCAATTTGGGAGGCCATCGCTTGGAGTAAAGACCTAAGGGAAACTCTTATCAAAATACTCCAAGAGCCGGAAGTCTATGAAGTGCATGCCGCAGAAATGAAGGTGACTGCCTATGGAGCCTTCGCAGCCACCATCTCTTTCACGGAGAAAGACATGCTGCTTTCCCCTCTGTGCCACAACCGTCCTCTCTACATGAAGGGAAAGATCAACGGGCATGATGTGAGCCGGATCCTAGTGGATGCTGGTGCCACTGTCAACATCATGCCGCTCAAAACATTCAAGTCTCTATATCTGACCCCATACCTCTAGAAGGTTCAAGCGGTTAAGATATCCGGCTTCAACCAGAACACAGAGGACGTCCTTGGCCAGGTGGACGTCGATCTGGTGCTCGATGATTTCGCCTCTAAGGTGACATTCTACATCATCGACTCCAACACATCTTATAAGATGCTACTGGGCAGACCCTGGCTACATGAAAATTGGGTCATCCCCTCGACTCTCCACCAATGCATCAAGTATGCCAAGGACGGAGAGCAACATAAGGTCTTTGTAGACCTATCACCGTTCACACCAATAGAATGCAACCTAGCTGACGCTGCGTTCTATTTCAAAGGGATTAGCCCCTACCCTGTAATTAGGAGCAAAAGCAACGGTTGGCTCTCAGAGGAAGATGATGATCTTTTCTCTGTTGACGAGGAAAAGGCCAAGCTTCATCGGCTACGCCTCGGCTCCAAGTCAACCCCAGATCGCCCGAAGAGGCGCCTGATTGATTTCGAGGCTAATCTTATTAGCCGAGCTATCGGCAAGATTATATGCTTGCCACCAGACTGCATCTACCTCCCGTGTGCATCCGAGGAGCACAGCGTCGAGTCGTTGATGACATTCATTGTCACCTTCAAGCGACAATGCCGAAACAAGAAGAAGGGTAACAGGGACAAACCTATTGTCTTCTATAAAGGAGACATGGTCCGTCATGTCCCGCCAGATGATGACTTCGGTTGGTCTAGGCAAGCCGATGATACCCCTGAAGCAGTCCAGGTGTGGAGCGAGTTGTCGCCGCATATTCAAGAAATGTGTTTAAAGCAACACATTCCCCTGTGGCAAACCTCTGCACAGCAAAGATACTTCCGTCAGCTATGGACCCCTTCCCAGGTCCGGGGGCAACCCCCGTCCTTCTACAAGGACACTAGGGGACTTGGCTACGACCAAGACCCGGACTTTCATGTCCACTATGCGGTCAACGTCGTAGGCTTGGCGCAACCAGTCGACGACGGGGCTAGAGTCGAAGCCAAATTCGACAGCTCCGAGGATGAGGAAGAGTAAATCCTGATCCCGATCTCCGTCAAAGCCAGAACCCCGGCTCAAGCCGTCGGGAAACCTTCTTCCCCTCCCTGCCAAGATAAAGGGGCAGAAGAAGCTTCTCTGGTCTTTCAGCCAGTTGAGGGACCCAGTTCAACAAACCCTCCTAAGGGGGGGGGGGGTATCGCTGGTCCTAGCCATGAAAGATTTTCAACTTCGCCAGGCAACCCCAGAGAGGCCTCAGCAACTCCAGTTGATGACTATGGGCCAGGAGCCAGCGGTCCAGATCAATCCTCATCGGATCCCAGCAACAACGACTCTCCAATCCCATCGACATCAGCCGGTGGCTTCGAGAACCAAGAAATACCCGAAGCCGACACTGACAACGAGGATTTCATCGACTTCCAACCTGCTCCTCCCGAGCTGGAGGACGGCGGCCAAGCGACCGTCGACGATCTTGTGGAGATCAACTTGGGCGGAGATGAAGCCCCACAGCTTACATTCGTCAGTGCTATCCTTACCGAGGTAGAAAAGCAGGACTACATGCAACTCCTGCTCGAATTCAAGGACTACTTCACCTGGACATACAAGGAGATGCCAGGGCTAGACCCCTCCGTAGCGGGGCACGACCTAGCCATTTCTCCCTCAGTCGCTCCGGTCAAGCAACCACAATGGCGCATGCGCCATGTGCAGGAGCTCTAGGTTTTGGCCGAAGTTCATAAAATGGCGAAGGCCGACTTCATCGAGCCGTGCATCTACCCGATCTGGCTCGCCAACATAGTTCCAGTCAAGAAGAAGAATGGCCAAGTCCGCATCTGCGTCGACTTCCTGGACCTCAACAAAGCCTATCCAAAGGACGACTTCGCAGTCCCGATTACAGAAATGATGGTCGATATGACCACCGGTCATGAAGCCTTGTCTTTCATGGATGGGTCGTCCGGTTATAATCAAATCCGGATGTCCCTTAAAGACAAGAACCATACGGCTTTTAGATCCCCCAAGGGGATTTTCAACTACAAGCACATGCCCTTCGGTTTGAAGAATACCGGTGCTACTTTCCAAAGGGCCATGACTAAAATATTCGACAAGATGCTACACAACACCGTCGAATGTTATGTCGACGACCTCGTTGTTAAGACCAGAAGGCGCGAAGACCATTCACGCGACCTTCGCCAAGTCTTGGAGCATCTCCGACAAAATGGGCTCAAGATGAACCCCATGAAATGCGCCTTTGGCGTATCCAGCAGCAAATTTCTCGGCTTCGTCATCAGGTACCGAGGAATCGAGGTGGATCCCAGCAAGATCAAAGCGATCCAGGAGCTCCCACCACCCAGCAACATCACCAAGCTCAGGTCCTTCCAAGGGAGGCTGACTTATATTCGGAGGTTTGTCTCTAACCTCTCCGGTCGGTGTGCGCCTTTTAGAAAGCTAATGAAGAAGGACGCCCCTGTAGACACGCTAAAATCGATGGTATGTTGAGTAACCAAAGTGGACTTCAATATTGGTTTAATATGATGTTTTTCTATTTTCTATGTGTTAATTGTGATTTCTTGGCTCTTTTCTTTAATAATTGGAATTAACGCCTTGAATCGGGGCGTCATTTAATTGACGGCCAAGCTAGGGGCGTGTTTCATTGAATGGACGACTGTTCCTAGAGGCGTCATTTTCTGGATTTTTCTGAATCCTAAACAAAAAGAAAAATCAAAGAATTGACGTCCCTATGAAGGGCGTTTATTATTTAATGCCCATATCGGAAGGCGTCATTTCTAAATTTCTAATAAGGAAAGTCATTTGTTGCCATAATTAAATCCAGGAATTGACGCCTCTGTGAACGTCGTCATTTTAATTAACGCCTTTGGTAATGTCGTCATTTATAATTGACGCCCTTTGAGAGGTCGTCATTTCCGATTCCGTTCCCTTTTCGCCTGCTTATTTCCAGTAATGATCCCTTCCCCATTTTACACATTGTGTTTGATTGGGAAGAGGGTTTCTTATTGGAGGTCCATTGCCTTGTTTCAATCCTATTATTACAAGGATTTTTGGGCTATAAATACCCCTAATGTTCTTCTCTCGCGCGTGCATATGAAGGCAGTGCAAGAACGATACATAACAGAGAGAACCACTGTGAGAGTTTGTTTTTAACAGGGAGAAGAGAGTTTCTGTTTTGCAGGAGTTATTTTTAAGTAATATTTCTCCTTCCTGCCATTGATTCTTCTCTCCCACGGTGGTTATCATCATCATCTGCTGTTCAGCTCTTTGGTTTCTTCTCCCAATACTGTTGCACGCACAGCAGCGAGGAGCTCTTGCCTTCAATCCCTTTTATTAACATCAGCATCAGCATCTTCATCTTATTCTTTCTAGCTATTTTGCTAGAAGACATTGCCACTTTCACATCATATCTTGCTACATATATCATTGCATTCATATCTCCATACCTTTGTTACTCCTTCTAAGGGGTTTAAAAAAACCAGAACACACAAGGTGTGTTCATGTTTCATTTGATCAATTTCATACTTTTAGAACATTGATACTACATCTTTTGGCTAATCCATTCTTTTCACTTGTTTTTGGGTTTTTACAAGGGTAATCAAGCTAAGAACCCCCTTCATCGGCCGGCCGGTAGAAGGAGGAAGGAAAAGTCCACAATCTCTTAATACAAGGTACAAGCGATCACTTTATTCTTCTTGAGGTAACCCCTCTGGCGATCACACTCCTCATTAGCACCACGTGCTTTATTTTTTTCTTTTCTTAAGTGGATTTTTCATAATCTACAAATTGGCGATCACGGTGGGACACCTTTTGTTTTTAGTTTGATTACCACTCCCTTTGGCACCCTCGTGTGCCCCTCTTATTGGCGCCCTCGTGTGCCCCTCCTTTGGTACCCTCACGTACCCCTCCATTATGCTCCGCGTAGCACAGTCCCTTTGGCACCCTCGCGTGCCCCTCCTTTGGTACCCTCGCGTACCCCTCCATTGTGCTCCACGTAGCATGCCCCTCCTTTGATACCCTCGCGTATCCCTCCACTGTGCTCCAAGTAGCACCCTCCCCTTGTGCACCACGTGCACGCCTCCCAATGATTAGCTAAATTTTGAATATCATTATTTAGTGAGAAAATTTGATTCCTGTCTGTCACCAGGGCTTTCGGTTCTCTGAACTGAATATGGTTTTTCTGCATTTTTATAATTCGTGCCCCTTACAGAGACGTCATTTCATCATTCAACGCCTTGCACAAAGGCGTCATTTCCATTGATTACCATTGATTTTGTCTTCATCTGATTACTGTTTACAGTGTTTTAACGCCCCTTCTCAGAGGCGTCTTTTCATTATTTAACGCCTCACACCAAGGCGTCTTTTCCAGCTCGCTGTTACATACGGCACGATTTGACGCCTTCTACAGAAGCGTCATTCACTGATTCAGCGCCTTATCGCGTGGCGTCATTTTATTATCATCATTTTTTATGAGCACTGTTCACTGCCATTGGATGCCCCTTCCCAGAGGCGTGTTTTCATTATTTAACGCCTCACTCCAAGGCGTCATTTTGTTTTTATTGCTCCCTGTTTGCACTGTTCACACCGACTAGCGACTGTGACACAGACGCTGTTTATTAATTCAGCGACCTTGTCTGGGCCGTCATTTTCTTCTGTGCCCACAGAAGTGCTGATTATTGGTGTTTATTTGTCTAATCTATTTTGATATCACCTGCTTGATATTGCCTGCATTAGATTGCATCCAGGGCATCGGTTTGGGAGACCTCCTCTCCCCACATTTTTTAGGAGCTACACCCCTCTTGATAAAGGAAGGACCCTCCTTTGAGCATTCCGTCTCATTGGACCGGAAATTCCTAAGCCAAGCCTCCGTAAGTCCTCGCACCCGTGGATTCCCTCACAGACGCCGAGCAGGTTGTACCATTGAAGTACCCGGAGTATAGTTGACCCATACATTGGAAAGGAGAGAGAAAAATCTAGATACCTGGAGATTATACCCAAAATTTCAACCAGGATCCACCTTTAAAAGAGAGAACCTAATATTGAACTTATCCTAATCTCCAAGGGAAAATCTTAAAACTTTGGGCTCATTACAACTTGTGTGTTTCTTTTGCTTGATATCTTTTGGTTGTATTCCATTGTCGAAAATTCATTTCATTCTCCTCAAGCATGAAATTGCGTTCAGGTAAAATCATCGATATGGCCAACTACGGGTATACTTATGATGGTTATGAGGAGGGTCACTCTGACCCGTTCTATGAGATTCCCTCTCAGGATCCTGTCTACTATGAGGGAAATTACACTTCTTCCCCCACTCAAGTCCACATGGTGGACACCACTTCTTTGGAGGTTGAGCCTTCTTCCCAAGCTCAACCTACTACTCAGAATACTTCAGGGGACACTTCCCCTTCTCTCAATTTCAACGAATTTCTCAAAGCTCTTGCTCAGCTGGATGACTCCCAGCGCCAGGCGGCTCAAGCCCTTTTAAAGGGGAAGTCTAACCCGTCATCTTCTGACCCTCACCAGGCCATGGGTGGCCATTCTGCTACTTCTCCCAACGACCTGGCGGTCGCACCTAGAGTGCCCTCGCGCCCATCAACTCCTGTTATGACTGTGCCAGCCCAACCGGCAAGTCACTCCGTTGCTAGGCCTCAACAACCTCCTGTTTCTCAAATTTTGAGAAGGCCTATGACAAACCAACACTCTTTTCGTCCGCCCCAGCCGAGTCTGATAACCATGCTCTACTCCTCCAAAAGATGGCTAGTATGGAGGAACAACTTAAGAGGGTTACTGCATCTAAGGTCGCTCCTGAAATTATGCTCCCCCCTATGGCAGTTTTTCACCTACCACCATCTGAAATGCCAAATTTTCGGCGGTATAATGGCACGGGCAATCCGCACATCCATTTGAAGGACTTTTTGTATGAAGCATCATTCTGGTAGGATAATAAGAACTCATTGGCTTATCTCTTTAGGCGGTCTTTGGATGGCCCAGCACTGGAATGGTTTTATTCTTTGGAGCCGGCTGATGCCGGCAATTTTGATGTAGTTCAACGGAAGTTTTTGCAGAAGTACAAGGACCGTGTGGGTCCCTCCTTGTCTGTTACTGATTTGGTTGCTGAGACGATGAAGCCCGAGGAGGACTTCGTGTTATTTGCTGATAGATGGAGGGGTATGTCCGAGAAGCTAAAAGACACATTGTCGGAGACAGAACAAGTAAAGATGATAATATCAAACTCCACTCCACAATTCCGTCATATTTTGGCCATGAATAAATTAAGCACTATGGAGGAGCTCTATGAAAGAGCTAGATACATACAGACTCAAATGAAAGATTCACCCATTATGGGCATGTTTGAACCAAGGCCAAAGGTGATCAGGAAAAATGTTAATACCAGTAATACTGGCCCCAGTACTGAAGGCACTGTTATCAACGAACATGTGAGCGCGTTCGGCAATTCCACTCCTTTCCGCCACCCTCCGAACCAAAGACCACCACAACAGCCCGCCTTCCAAAATCAAGTCCACCAGCCAAATAATAATCCTCCTCAGACCTTACGGCCTCCTTCACCTCCTCAACAACAACAACTCCCCTTTGCTCCACAAAACCAATATCACCAGGTGCCCCCCCCGGCCAACTATGCACCACAACAACTGCAACAACCAAGAAGGCCGATGGGCCCACGAAGAGCCCAATACCCTCCACTACCTGAGAGTTTGTCAGACATTTTTAACACCCTAATGGCTGCTAACCTGCTCACATTGCCTAAAGAAAGGGCAGTATGGCTGCAAAATGTGGACACCTCCCGATATTCCGTCTTCCATCGGCAGCCAGGGCACAACATTGATTATTATTTTCACTTTAAGGATTACATACATGACATGAATGATCAAGGTGATATTAATTGGGATGAGATGAGGAGGGTCATCGCTACTTTGAAGGCTCGAAGGCCTCCCCGGCAACCGCCAGTTCAGCAACCACAACAAGGTCAGCAACAGGTTCCACAGCAACAACATGCTCCTGCACCCCAGCCAAATATAGGGATTGTTAATAACCCGCTACCGGAACACCCGGTTCAGAATCAACAGGTAAACCTTGTCACCTCAAGCCAAGAAGTGGAGAGAGGGCAGGTTTGGCATAACAAAAATGCCTCTGTCGGGGTCATTAGTCAAAATTCCAATCCATCACAACCGCCACAACTGGTAAGAAGGCCTCAGCTTGTACCCCCTTCCCAGCCACAACGCACCCTTATACGTTCCACCACCCCTTCACAGCCTCTTCTTTTACGCCAATCCACGAACTCTCCTCCACCCCAAAACCCTCCACCAAATAGACCTCTTCTTATCCGCCGCTCGCCGACAGCCGTCGCTCCTCCTGTTCCACTTCCATCTACCACTACCATGATCCCAAGACCCCTCCTTGTCACCCGGCCTCCACCTTCGCCTTCTGATAATCCCCAGTCGGTGAGGCCCTTTACAGGGACCCCTCCCCCAGCCAATCCAACACCCAATACCACTATTCCCTCTGCCTCCTCTACCCCTTTACCCACTCCAGGCCCGATAGAGGCGCCCCGAACCATGATGCTCCGTAGCGGACGGATGTTTCACCGAGTGTTTCCCCAGCGGGGGCAGGAGCCAGTACAAGAACAAGGAGAGCCACAGCAAGAGTCTACACCAGGCACAGAATATGACTTATTAAAATATTTGGACAGAACGCCGGCCCGAATTTCTATTTTGGAATTGATTAAAAGATCTACCGCACATCAGTTGGCCTTGAAACAATACTTGCAAAAAGTAATGGTCAATGAAGATATTCCTGTTGAACAAGTCACTACGGTTTTGAATCCGGCCAGCAATCAACCGACTATTACTTTCTATGAACATGAATTAGCTCCTCAGCCGGCTAGGAAATATGCATTGTGTATCACTATTGATGTTAATAAGGTAGCTGTAAAGCAATGTTTGGTTGATACCGGGGCATCCATTAATGTTCTGCCGCCAAGCACCTTGTAGATGTGCGGCATTCCAGAAAGTCAAATCCGGCCATCTACCATTACCGTCACAACTTATGATAATACCAAAAGGCCGCCATTAGGAATGATCACCTTAAAAGTTGGTCTGGGTCCAGTGACAGTCACAGCAGATTTCCACATTTTAGACATGGATCCGACATTCAATGGCATCTTGGGTCGTCCTTATATCCAAGAACTTGATGTTGTACCCTCCACGAACCATCAATGCATAAAGTTTCCACACAAAGGGCGCATTATCAAAGTTACTAGCATGCCCATCTTGCCAACGGAAGACATACATTCAGCAATTTCAGTGCCTTCCATGTGGCCTTCCAATAGGCCTTTGCTTTCAGTATTGGACGTTGCCGACCCGCGGCAAGATTTGTTGAGACCCCCAGTCACTAAACCAGCTTCATCAATGACACCCCTGCCTCCCCAAGGAAAGAAAAAGAAGAACATGATGAACACGCCATGATGGAATATCTTATTAAAGATGGGGTATAAAACTGGTAAAGGCTTGGGGGTCGATCTCCAAGGCCGGGTTAAGCCCATCAGGCACCAAAGGATAATTCCCCGAGGTGGCCTAGGATACAAAGGGCCAAGTAAAGACAAGGATGAAGATCAGCCATGGGTTGTCATGACTTCCACACTTAAAACGGATCGCCGACCTCTTACATGGACTTTGCAAACACACTTCATCAAGGGTGGCATCCAAGATGGCCAGCAAACTACATTAATTACTTCGATACTGGATTATCAAGACATACATGCAAGACAGTTTGCTCGTCACATAGCCTCACTGGCTACTTACAAGGCCCTGGAATCCTTACGGCCAGATAAAAGAAGAAAGATGGATGACCCCGAATGTGACTAGTACAGATGGTTCGACATGAATGACATTACCATTGCTTTGAGCCGACTGTTTATGCCGACTGATCTGGAATGGCCGCCGTTGATTCATGAGTTGATTGAGAAGCCAGCAGCAATTTCAGACAAGAGGCAGTTGTTAAGCAATTATACAGATACTGGAGAGCCCGACGTACCATTCGAAGAGGGCTTCAACATAGACAGGCTATGGGCCGGCCTCTTCTTTGTCAAGACCATTCATCCAATGGCTTTGGTCCGTTTATTTAATAAAATGTTTCGTTCAGACATCCCTAGACCGCCCGCGGTCTTAATAACCTTTTCTCCAAATTCATCTCCGGCTTCTCCATTAATTCCTCCCTTGCTCCTCGAGCAATTTTCCAAACTCTCCATCACGCCCCTGTGCGGGCCATCATTGATCCAATCTTTCGCCACTATTTCAATTTCAACTCCACCTCCTATTCCTCCCTCTCATTGCCTTCTTCTTGAAAACAAAAATGAAGAAAAAAATGCCAAAATTCAAACTTTCCAATCTTACATCTCCATTGAGGAGACCTCCTATCTTCTTCCTGAGTGTGTCCCGACCCAGGGGCCGCTCTTCCCGGATTCATTAGAGGACCTTCCCTAACCCTCCGGTGAGGGGTCTTCATCAATATCCCCTTTTGTACCCGCTTTTCCCCCTCCTTTCTCTCCTTCGTTAGGTTCTAGTGATCAGGCTAGTTGTTCTTATTCTTCTAATGTTAAGGCTCATGGGGTAGTTTCACATAAGAAATCCAAGGGTAAGTAGATTCCCCGTAGATTTCTTAGAGAGTTAGCTAGAAGGAGTCATGCATGCTTAGCCATCCCCGAATTTGTGGAGAATCCGATTATCCTGCCAGAGGAAGAATATGAAGATACTTGTGCTTTTAATGAGGGTTTTGGTGTTTATGAGATAATGAATGATGAAGACCCTATTGAAGAGGGGGATGAAGGTTGTAAAGAATATGAGGACGAGGCTGATGCTTTTGCTAGTGGTATGAGAAGATTTGATGAACCATCAGCCTCAGTAGAAGAGCCTACCAAAGAAATAAATCTGGGTACTGAAGAAGACCCTAGGATTATCCTCATCAGCAAAAACTTGCCGCCCTCCGAAGAAGAGGTGCTTATTTTGGTCCTCCAAGAATATAAGGACACGTTCGCGTGGAGTTATGAAGATATGCCTGGACTAGACCCTGCGCTTGTCGAACATCGACTTACACTTAATCCAGGGTCTGTCCCGGTCAAACAGCGGTTGAGACGTTTCCACCCTAATATGGCATTAAAAATGAAAGAAGAGGTCGATAAGCTTCATAAGACTAGATTCGTCAGAGTTGTCCTCTACCCCAATTGGGTGGCTAACATCGTCCCAGTCATGAAGAAAGATGGAAAGGTGCGGATTTGTATAGACTTTCGGGACCTCAACCGCGCGTGTCCTAAAGATGACTTCCCCCTCCCTCATATTGATGTTTTAATTGACAATACGGCAGGATATGAGACTCTCTCCTTTATGGATGGCTTTTCAGGTTATAACCAGATTCACCTGGCCGAGGAAGATCAAGAGAAAACATCGTTCACTATACCATGGGGAACTTATTGCTATGTGGTCATGCCCTTTGGACTTAAGAATGTTGGAGCCACCTATCAAAGGGCTATGATGGCAATTTTTTATGATATGATCCACATTTACATTGAGGTGTATGTTGATGACCTGGTAGTGAAATCAAGGACAATGATTGAGCATCCTGGGGTTCTAGCTAAAGTCTTGCAAAGAGCACGGGAGTATCAATTAAAGATGAACCCTAAGAAATGCGTATTTGGAGTTTCATCAGGGAAGTTGCTTAGATTCATCGTAAGTAAGAGGGGTATTGAAATTGATCCCAACAAGGCAAAGGCTATAAGGGAAATGCCTCCTCCCAGGAATTTGAAAGAAGTTCGAGGATTGATCGGGAGGTTGCAATTCATTCGCCGCTTTGTCTCCCAACATTCACAAAGATGTAGGCTGTTCTACGAGCTTACTAAACTGGGAGTCAAGTTTATTTGGGATAACAAGTGTCAGGCAGCTTTTGATGGATTGAAGGATTATCTCTCAAATCCTCCTATCCTGAGGCCGCCAGTTCCAGGCAAACCGCTTGTTCTTTATGTTTCCGTCCTGGATGACTCCGTAGGCGCTGTCTTAGCCCAAATTGATGAAGAAAGAAAAGAAAGGGCGGCCTACTACTTGTCAAATCTTTTCAACCCCTGTGAACAGCGGTACTCAGCAATAGAGAAGACTTGTGCTGCTTTAGTCTGGGTAGTTCAGAAACTCAAGCATTATTTCTTAGCTCACGAAGTTCATCTCATCGCCCGTATGAATCCAATCAAATTCCTTCTTGAAAAATATGTTCTCACCGACCGATTAGCATGATGGCAAAGCTTCCTTTCTCAATTTGACATCATCTGCATTCAGCAAAAAGTGATTAAAGGCTATGCCATAGCAGAACATCTTGCTCATCACCCTCTCCCTAGATTTGACCCTGTTCGATCAGAGTTTTCAAATGAGGAACTAATGTCCGTCAATCAATCCGATTTGATATGGACGTTACATTTTGATGGAGCTTTGAATTCAAAAGGGAAAGGGATTGGTGTTGTTCTTCTATCACCGGAGGGTATCACTATTCCACTCGCCTCTCAGCTTGCATTTCCAGTTACAAATAATATAGCTAAATATGAGGCTCTTCTGGCCGGACTAGAGGCCGCTCATCAATTTGGTGTTACCCAATTGCGGATTGTAGGTGATAGTCAGCTTATTCTTCGCCAAGTGCTCTCCAAGTGCCGCATGCTCAATCCTAAGCTCAAACCCTACCAAGAATTGACTTCCGCTTATACCAAGCTTTTCACTAAATTAATCTTCGTTCACGTTCCTCATGAACATAACATTTTAGCCGATGCTCTCGCTTCTCTTGCTTCTTCCTTGGTTTTCCCTCCCGAAAGGGATTCCCATTCTATCATTGTTCACAAGCGACTCACTCCAGCTATTAAAGATCCAGCTTTCTTTAGTGTTAAGGAGGAGGTGCTCAGGAAGATTAAGCAAGAGGGAATCATTGAGAATAAGGAAGTCATGCTGTTGGATTTAGAGGAAGAATTGGACGATGAAGAAAATCCGTGGTATTACGAGATTGCTAAGTATTGCCAAGATCAATCGTATCCCGAAGAGGCCACGGCTGAAGAAAAGAAAGCCATTCGAAGAGTTGCTCAGCGGTACACTTTGGTTGGAGGTGTGCTTTATAGAAGAGGTCTTACCGGTGTTTTGCTAAGATGCCTTGATGATGATGAATCTTGGAAAGTCGTGGAAGAGGCGCATTCAGGAGTATGTGGTGGTCATGTCAATAGCCAGATGCTAGCTAAGAAGATCCTTAGACTAGGTTTCTATTGGCCCACTCTAGAAGAGGACTGCTCCATCTATGTTCGAAGGTGTGTTAAGTGCCAACTGCACGCCGACAAAATTCATTCTCCTGCTTCTTCACTCCATCCTATGTCCTCCCCATGGCCTTTCTCCATGTGGGCCTTCGATATCATTGGACTTCTTGGTGATCCGACCCTCCTCACAAAACCAAAGTCATTTATACTCACGGCAACGGAGTACTTCACCAAGTGGGCGGAAGCGGAAGCTTACGTGGAGATAAAAGCGTCAACCGTCTGTAAATTTATAAGAACATCATCGCAAGGTTCGGCATCCCGAGTACCATCGTCACCGACAATGGGCCACAATTTATCTCTCAGGAGCTTCAGGACCTCTGCAACAGGTATAACATTGCATTGCATCATTCATCTCCTTATTATCCACAAGGCAATGGTCAAGCAGAGGTGACTAATAAAACTTTGATTAAAATTGTCAAGAAAACGTGTGAGGCTACTAAATTTGCGAATTTGCCAGAAAAATTAGTTGAAGCTCTTTGGGCTTATCGCACCTCTATTCGTACTCCTACTGGGCAGACCCCTTTCGCCCTTACCTATGGAATGGAGGCGGTAGTCCCTTCTGAGGTTCTTATCTCTTCCCTATGAGTACAATTGGACAAGGAGCTCCCCATTGATGAGCGTCGCGAATCTCTCCTTGCTCAGTTGGAACTCCTAGACGAGAAGCGTTTGGCCGCCGCCGAGCATGCACATATTTATCAAAATAAACTTTCACGTTTTTATCAAAAGAAAGTGATTGAAAGAAAATTTAAAGTTGGTGAGATGGTAATTAAAAGAATCTTTGTAAAACCAGGTGGACCTCGTTCAAAACTTCAACCAAACTGGGAAGGTCCCTTTGTTATAAAAGATGTTTATCCTAGCAATGTTTACAAACTAATTAATGCTGAAGGTGAAGAGCTAACTCATCCTTGGAATGGTCTCTATTTAAAGAAATACTACCCTTAAAAACAAAAAAAAAATACTAAAAAGTGACCAAAAACAAACAAACAGAAGAAAAACAAAAAAGCAAAACAAAACAAAAGGCAGATATGGTACATGGGCCACGAGCCCGAACAATCAAAATCCCTAATTCATTCTTCAGTCTTGATGGTTCAACTTTGGGGTCAACTCACGCACACACTACACGCTCTACTTTTAAACTCAAGCAGCCCGGAATTCAAGGAAAGTCCGACTCAAACTAAGGGTGTAACCTTACCTATTCTCTTCTCTTCGACTCACAAGAGGGAGTACGAGTCAAGGGTTACTAACCAAACCTGCCCACCGCCCTAGTAGGTGGAAGTCAGGGCCCAAAAGGGAACAAAATGCTTAAAGCCCAAGTACAATTAGGTTTTCATCTATTTCGGAAGAAAGGAAAAGAAGAAAAAAAGAGAAGTTATTATAAAAGAAAGCATGTCAAGAGGGCAAAGTCCCCGCAGGGAAAACCCTGGACGTAAGCATGCATAAATAAGGGCGAAAAGAGCAACAAAATTTCCTTAAGCCGAAGATCGAATCCCAACAGGCATTAGGGCAGGGGAGGAGCGTTCCCCATTCTTGAAAACCTCTCGTGAGCTTTCTCAAATTATTCTTCTTTTCCCTCTCCATGGTGGGTTCTAAACTCGATGAATGATAAAGACTGACTAAGAAGGATGGGCTGCGAGAGAATATGAGTAGAAACATAAGTCATGGAGCACGCTGACCCCTTTGTTAAGTTTTTTGAAAAAGATTAATGAATTTAAGATCATGATGGCGTAAGGTTTAAAGCCATGTATTATGCTTGCTTTCGAAAAGAAAAAAGAAAAAATATATAATTCTCAAAATTAATGTCCTTAGTTAAGGCGTCATTTTCAAAAAATAAAAAAAGATAAAAAATGAAAAATACGAATCAACGCCTCTGCCTACAGGCGTCTTTTTCAAAATTAACGACTTTCAAGAAGTCGTCATTTTAAAATTATAAAAATGAAAAAAAAATATGTTTTTTTAATAAACGCCTTTCAAGCAAACTTCAATTTTCCAATAAACGCCCGTTGGCGAGGGCGTCATTTTTAAAATCAAAAATAAAAAAAAGAGAGAAAATAAAATGATAAAAATAAAAAAAAATTGAAGATTTTAAAGCCGTTGTTGTGCATGTGCTTGGTTGCATTTTTGTGTGGGCATCTTTTATTTTTAGTTGGCATTTACTTGCTTGCATGTCGCATTTTCCTATATTTTATTTATCATTTACCTTCATTGATTAAAGGCTTGGCCCCTTGACCCGTTATCAAGGTCAAAATGAGACATCCCCTTGCTTATTGAGCAAGGGGCCAAGTCGAACAGATGGATTAACCTGTTTATTCAAGCTACACGCGCACGACAAAAGTAAAAAGCGAGAGAGCGGAAAAAAACACAAGTCCACAAGTGCTCAGGTAACAAAAAATCTCTCAAACTCATATATATATATATATATATATATATTAAATGTATATATATATATTAAATATATATCTGAGTACAGGTGTGAGGGTGGAGGAGTACAAGTAAAGTCTCTCTCAGCTCTCGCCTCCACCCTCCTCTCTCCTACTCTCGGCCTCACTCTCGTCCTCCCGACTAGGCGCTCGTGGAGGGGGCATGGACCCCCGAGAAGTAGCTGGAGCTCGAACCTGCTCCTCTGCCTCGCTCCTCTGTCGAAGAGAGGAACTCGCCACGAAGGTAGAGCTGGTGAAGGCGTACCCCGCAGCCCGTGCTCCCTCCCAACCTCGCTGAAGCCACTCCTCGGTCGACCGTAGCCGCTCCTGAGTGACGGATAGCTGGGTCCTCAAGTCTGCAAGCTCCCACTCGCGTGCTGCCTCCTGCTCCCGGTCACGGGTCCGCTCTACCGTGCGCTCCTCTCGCTCCCGGGCATGCTCCCTGCTCTCCATCTCGAGGGTGACTCGCAGCTCTGCCACGTCTTGGGGCAGCTCCTCTCGTCGCCTCAAGGCCCTCTCAAGCTCCCCGACCCGCTGCTCGCGGATGGCCAACTCCGCCCCGGCTAAAGCGGTCTGGGTAAGCGACGCCTGTAACTCCGAGGTCTGCAAACATTTAAACAAATCATCAGTTCCATACATATAATTCAATAGTTCATGAGACAAGCAATAAACAACTGAAAATAAATAACTCACCCGGGAGGCCATCGCCCGCTGTCCCTCCTCAATACAGGAAAGAGAGGCCCGGAGCTCCTCAGTCTGTAAACACAGTTTTTTATAAGTATATCATATAAATAATGGAATGGAAGTTGGAGTTTAAGGTATACCCGTGTGGCGAGGTCGCGCTCTGCCGCCTCGGCCCGTGTCACTACTCCAGCCAGCTGCTCCGCTAGTGCAGTCGTCTCCGCACTAGGTCCCCTCAAGCTGGAGGCCTCCCCCGTCTCTCTCACCGCTGATCCCTGCTGGGCACACTGCATTCATTGAGATTGTCAGTGGCTAATCATCAATAATTCAAGAATTCATTTGCATATAGATACTTTAAACACTCACCAGGGTCTCAAGGTCTGCCCGTGTGGTAGCCAGCTGGGCCCTTGGGCTGTGGAGATGGGTCTGCATGTCCATCGCCACTATGTCCCGCGCATCCTGCATTCATCACATATTAGTCGCATAATAGATATACATAAGCATTTGCATTTAAAATTAAAAAGAAAGTGCATGCATACGTACCCCTAAGACCCTCATCTGGGGTCGACCGGCGTAAACCTCCCAGTAGCGTCGGAGGTACTCGGAGCTGTCCGCCGCCTGTGAGGTGACTCGGGTCCCGCCACGCTGCCAGTCGGCGTACTGGTCTGAGAATCGGACTCTCCAGTCAATCGCCTTCGTGCGACAGCGCGTCTTCTTGCCTATCCCCCCGCGGCTCTCCTACCTCGATCCACTCCTGGTGTAGGCCGAGGGTCCTCATCACCAGCCTAAGCCGTAACGGCTGGATCTCGTTCAAGCAATGAACCCAAAGCTCATGCCCGAAGCGAGGTCGGCCCGCTACGACCCACGGCTGGCCCTCGTCGGTCATCCCCTCATAGGGTCTCCACCTCACCTGCATTCACAATCATCCATCATATCATATCATATCACATTCTATAAAATAAAAAAAATTGCATCACATTAAGCATACGTACCAGTGAGGCGGGGAAGTCGCGGAACTCCCGTCGTAACACTCGCAGCTCGTATGCGAGTGGGGCCCCAGTCACCACTGGTAGCCAGTGACGCGCTAGAGGGAAGGATCCCTCATCTCCAGGCCGTGGGTCAGCACGCCCCATCGGCAGGTATAAATGGCTCCATATCAGCATCCATGCATTGCATTAATAAAGCATTCACATGCATATAAAAGAGAAGAAAAAAAATGAAAATAAAAATGCATACCTGAAGAAAAGGTGAGAAGCCACTGACAGTCGTCTCTCGACCTGTCTTTGTGGACAAGACGGCCATTAAGTGCGCCAGCAGCGCTGCTCCCCAAGCATATCTGCTGACACCCTCCAGGTCCTCGAGTATCCCTAGGAATCGACAGTTGATGATGTCGCCCTTCGTACCGAGCAGCAACCTCCCGAGCATCAGGGATAGGAATCTCCTCAGGTCTCGATCTGCTCTCTCCCTCTCAGCCGGGTCCTGGCAATAGGCAGCCCTAGCACCGTCCATCAGCCTCCGTGAGAACTGCTCTAGAGACTCCCTCGACCTTTGCCTAGAGTCACCTAAGCCCATAGCTATGGTAAGGTTAGTGCGATAGATGGTCCTACACTCTCTGGGCGTCTCATAGACTGTCTCTAGCCCTAGCAATCTCTATGTCAGCTCGCTATAATCGGGTAGGGTGATCCCGCTCACCGCCTCCCCATCTACCCTCAGCCCGGTGATCCTAGTAACGTCCTCTAGGGTAGGAACCATATGACCCCACGGCATCAGAAATGCCCTGCTAGTCCTATCCCATCTCTCTCTAAGCACCTGGATCAAGGGTAGGTCTGGTCTCACAGGCTCTATGCTAAGGAAGGGTCCGAACCCCATAGCATCTACCCTAGCCCTCTGGAACTCGGGGAGTCCGTAAAAAGCTGCTCGGACTTGGACCCAGGAGATCCGCGTCCTCAACCCCTGTAAGTAACAAAAATAAAATTTTCACTTAAGATTTCATGTGGATAATCGTTTAAGGTCATTGGCTATAACATTTGCTCTCTGTTTTAATTAACGACCTCCCCTAGGTCGTGGTTTAATCAATTGACGCCCCTGAGGGAGGCGTTATTTTAAAATGTGTTTCTAATAATTTCATGAGAAATTTGAATTAACGACCCGCCATAGGTCGTTGTTTACTTAAATGACGCCCCTATGGGGAGCGTTGTTTTGAAATTAATTTCCAAAATTCTGAGAAATTTTGAATTGACGCCCAGACATGGGTCGTCATTTGTTTAAGTAACGCCCCAGTGAGGGGCGCGGTTTAAAAGGCAATTCTCTGTCCTAACCGTAATTTTGAAAAAAAATTGAATTGACGACCACACTCGTGGTCGCTGCTTAATGAATTGACGCCCCGGTGGGGGGCGTTGTTTTTTCTGGGGTTTCAAACTAATTAACATGCGAAATGAAATAAACAGAGGCACATATGTTTTAAATAAATGAAATGGCATGGAAATTAACAGCGAGATGAATAAACATGATAGATTTTAAAAATGACGACATGTTGCAGGGCGTGATTTCATGCATTAATCATTTTTCAGAAAATAAAATAATTAAATTGACGGCTCAGGTTGGGGCGTTGTTTTAATTGACGACACCCCTGCGGGCGTCATTTTTCTGAGTCACTATTTTTCCAACCGAGGGCTATGGAAATGATGAAAAATAGAAATAAAATGAAAATAAAATTAAAAATAGAGGGTTTGGGGGCCTACCTTGCATCGTTCGGGCACAATCAATCCTCCCTGGATGATTTGCCTTGGTTGCCGTGGCCGTCGGGGTTGGCCGGGTCGTAGGACAACCGTCGCCGCCGCCGGTGGTTGCTCTCCTTCTCCTTCCTCTCCTCCTTGTTCTTCTTCCCCTCCTTCTTCATCTCCTTCTTCTTCCTCATCATCGTCCTCTTCGTCTTCATCGTCTTCATCTTCATCTTCATCTTCTCCATCTTCCCTTTCTTCTTCATTGGTTTCCTCTTCGTGCTCCGCCACCGGTGCTTCCTCGGCCGCCGCGGGAGGAACTTCCTCCATGGCATGATCGCCTTCCAAGTCGACGACCTCGGGGGCGTTCACCCTTTGGCGTTTCTGTGCGCCGCCCGCCATGGGAACGAGGGAATAGGGAGAGTGAGAATGAGAGAGTTAGAGTGGAAATGAGAATGGGTTTTTCGGTTAGGGTTTGCAGAAGCGAGAGGGAAAGAAAGTGAATGAAGGAAGGAGAAGAAGGAGGGAAAAGGGTTTTAACGGTCGAAAAGTAATGACGCCCTAATGGAAGTCGTCATTTTATCAATTGACGGTCTGAGGAAAGGCGTGGTTTCAAGGTATGACGACATGAGCTGAGGCGTCATTTAATCTTACATGGGAACTTGTAACCGGCGTCAGGTGCATTGATGGGAAAGTGATTGATATGATTGATCGTCATTATTACTTTTGTAAATGACGACAGTGCCGGTAGGCATCCGTTTGTTAATACATGACATATGTGAAGTGATAAGTGTGTATTTTTATATCATAATTCATCATTATACACATTTTTATGAGCTTAAATAACAATAAATATACACTTCTCACACTTACTGTTGATTTAGAATCAAATGTTTAATTTTTGGAAATTAAATAGTTTTAAATGATTTTTATGTATTTATGCAGGCACACAATACGAGGAAAGCTCCAAGAAAAAGAGAAAATAAAGAAAATAAAGTTATATGTGAAAATGTGCCAAAAGCCCAGGAAGTTGTTCAAAAAGAAAAGAAAAAAAATAAAATTATTTGATATTTTTTAAAATTTTCTAACAATATATATACTAGATATATATATATATATATTATATATATATATATAATAAAATAAAATAATAATAAAAAAGGTTTTAAACCGCCCCCCCTTTCCGCCTTCGCCGCCCGTGCCAATGGCACAGGCGACGAGGTGAGGGCGGGCGAATGGGGGGGCGGGGGTCGTGGCAGGCGAAAGGCGGCAGGGCGGTCGGCGAGGGCGTCCACGCGGCGCCCACAGGCGCGTCAACGGGCGGCCGGGCGCGTGCGCCGCGTGCGACACGCGGCGACGGTGGTGGGGTTCAGCGCATGGCGGGCCCACGGCGGGCGGCCTAACCCGTTCGGCGCCGGTCGGCGCAACGCGCCCGCAGAGAGAGAAAAAGAGAAAAAGAGAGAAAGAGAAGGAAAAGAAGGCCAAAAAAATGCCAGAAGAATCCGAAAAAAATCAGAAAAAATTGGCAAAATGTGCAGCACATTCCAGCCTACCAATTTAGGTCAAAATTAGGTGCACTTGAGTTGTTTCACATGAGAGGGGGTGTTATGTGTTGCCCTATATAAAGGGCCTTCATGTGTAATGGAACCAGGAGTTGTTAGGGATAGTGAGAAGGAGAGAAAGCATAGAGATTGTGAAGGTTTTCCATTGTATTCTTGAAGTTCTTCATTGTAAGTCTTAGTAGAGCTCCATAGGAGAGTTGGATCTTGATGTTTTACAAGCTTTTGGTGTCACCTTTGTAAGTTGATTTGATATTAATGCAAGGTTCTTTTTAAGCATTCAGTCTATTCTTGGTCCAATTACTTTTTATTATGGTCTTCATTTCAATTTGAGTTCTTCACGAAAGTTGTTCCTTTTTAAGTTTTATTCAACTTCTCTATTTAGTATTTCTTCAAATTCTTCCTGATTCATAGAGTTATTGCCCGTTTTCTTAAGTGCTGTTTTAGGTATTTACTGTTCATCCGTGGTGAGACATTCTAGTATTCTTATGTTTTGAAGCCTTTCTGGACCTCTTTTCAATCTGAGTTCTTCATCAAAGTTGTTCCTCTCTTATAGATCTCCATTTCATTCTTCTACCATTTTGTCTAATTCTGTGTATTTTTAGAGTTAGAATTAATTTTTCAAGGTACTATTTTTCTGTCAATTACTATTCACCAGCAGTGATAGATCTTGATTTTTCATTGCCTTCCTCTTTTTTTCTGTGTCTGTGTTCTTCATCAAAGTTCTTCCTCTTTTAATTCTCTACAACGTTCATGTTTTACACTTCTTCTAATTCTGTCTAGATTTGAAGTTATGTTTTTTCTTCCAATCCCTATTTTCACTTGAATTCTGTTATGTTTTCAAACTTAAGTTTTCAAACTTGTTATATGCAACCCTTGTCTTCTTAAGTGTTTCTTCAAACATACCCGAAGCGGTAAGTCTTCTTCAAATCCTCTCACGGCGTCGACTTCCTAGGAGGAGCGATCTTCATCAAAGGCTCGGCGTGGAAACGACGACATTCTTCAATCAATTGGCTAAATTTCCTTTACTTATCTCTTGTCATTTACAGTTACAATTCAAATTTCTTTAGTGATAATCGCACTCCAAATACAACATTTTATTTTCCAAACACAAGGGTATTTCCAACTTGAACTAAAATCAAATATTCTCTCCCCGTGGGATCGACCCGTATTCACCACTGTACTCGTATTTTTAAAAATCATTCGAGTGAGTGAGTGCGGTTATAAATTTTGAAATTTGTGTGGCACGGCATTTTTAAACGAAGACTGTCGAGCGCATCAAATTTTTGGCGCCGTTGTCGGGGAATGAATTATGTTGATAGTTGGATATTCTTGTGTTTGGTGTATATATGTGAATATTAATTTTGCTCTTTTTACTTGTGCAGGAAAAAGAAAAAAATTCGAAAAGCAAAGAAAGAGGAAGTTCGGACTTGAAATCCTCAGAAAATGTAGCGTCATTAAAGCTCGGAAGCATCGCTAAAGGGCAGAAACGTCGGAACATGTTCTATTTTTTCAATTTCTGAAAAATCTCTACAAAAAGTTGAAAACTTCTTGAAAACTCAATAAAAATCATAAAACATCAAAACAAAAGAAAATTTTTATGCTGGTTAGATAGGTTCATTAATTAAAAACAAAAAAAAATACTTGCACCAAAATAACAAAAAAAATTTCATTTCCAGATTAGAAACCACACAACATGTTCTAGGTCATGCATCATTTAGCATAGAATTTTTTCTTTGTTTAATTCCTATATTGCATTTTGAAGATTGCGAGGGGCAAGGTACGTTCTACTCACCATATTCTGGCATTCATTTTGCATAAAGAACCCCTTGTTTGAAATTGTGGTGTGCATTGCATTTCAAAATATTCTAAGGGCACTACCTTTAATAAACAGAAGGTGGGGATTTCATCACCCTTCCTTAGCCCACAAACCACATTTCCCTTGCATCTTTACATGACCTACGCCATAAATAAAAGTCAGTAAACGTTGGCCCTAGGATCACACTGTGGTTCTTGTGTTATTTGGGTTTACTCTCATATGAAAACCCGTGCCTAAGGCAAGACGGTCGGACGGCAAACGTCTTAAGCGGGTTAGTGGTTTGGCATAATAAGGTCCCTACGAAAGTAGGGGGAACCTCCCACTTCCCCACCCCTTACCTGGCTGGTGGTCATATTGAGGGTAAACTTACGTTTCACTTTAATCACTTTGTGAAACCCTATTAGTAGGTCTAAGTCGCATCTAGATCATTAGATAATTTGTGTTAACTTGTTTGTGGTTGCATAAAAAAAATTAAAAAAAATAAAATCACAAATCCACGCCTATGCAAGAGCACTTTTATCCTTCTACTTACAAGCCCTCGACCTATATTCAACTCCCTGACATTCTCGTCGATCAATATGAGATTCGTCCAAGTCTCATCCAGATGCTCCCATCTTTTTATGGGAATCTCAATGAAAATCCTTATAGGCATCTAGATGATTTTCTAGAAATTTGCTCCCTAATCAAAATTCAGAATTTTAATGACGATGCCCTTAAGTTGATCTTATTTCCATTCTCATTGAAAGATAAAGTAAAATGTTGGTTAAGGAGTTTTGGAAAAACTATCAGGACTTGGGATGCTATGCAGTTAGAATTTTTGAAAAAAATTTACCCTATAGGCCGAACCAACATGATGAGAAGGGCGATTACAGGATTTACTCAACATCCGGGAGAGCAACTTCATGAATCATGGGAGAGACTGAAGGATCTAATAAGTCAATGCCCACACCATGGGTTGCCCAAATGGCAAGTTATATTTACATTTTATGAGGGGTTATCCGATTATGATAGGCAAATGGTGGACATATATTGTGGAGGGTCATTTTTGAGCAAAGGTGAAGATGAGGCGTATGATTTGTTTGAAATTTTGAGTGAAAATTCGATAAACTATGCCTCCATCTCATCTCATCAACAATCCGTAGGACATGTCAAAAACCCAATCCACACTTTCACGAAAGCTTGTGAATTCTGTGCCAGTCTCACTCACTATGTGAGTGAATGTCCTACTATAGCCCGACTCTCTCCAGTCATCCAAGCACAGGTCCAAAATGGCCTAGGATTCTCTCCACGCCAGTGTGATACCCTTTCCGATAATTCTACGTCTGGCTGGAGCAATCACCTAAATTTTCCTTGGATGGACCAAACAATCCAAGCCCATTTGTCTACACTTTCACCCCAAGAAGGCCACGGGCGGCCCCTATGTCCTCAACTTCAGCTCAACTCATCTCACCCAGATTTCGGACTCCACATTGATACTAGGGGTGATTCACCGGGCCACTACTTTGAACCTCAAATCATGTACTCTCAGTCTACTTATCAACCCTCTCCTTCAACATTACACCAACCCCCTCAATATGTGAACGATGATGACGATGACAGTCTTCTGCCTGTCATTTTGGCTCAAGATATCACTATTGAGAGTGAGGGGGTGTGTGCACGTAATACCATGATAAAGGAAGGAAAGGAAGTAGGGGGTAAATTGACGGATAATGATGCTCATAATGATGATCATATCACCTCATTCTCTGAATGTTTTAAGATTGAGAATACTACGGTAAAGGATAATGGCCCAAACAACTCAATTGAGGAAATGAATCAAGAGGAGGATTACGTTGTAAGTAATAAAATTGTTGATTTAATGGAACCAAATTCTGAATATCCTCCTTCTCTGGAAGAACATGATGATGGGGCCTTATTAGAAAAGTTTACGTTTCATCTACCGACCCCATTTCTGAAAAATTTGAGTGATAATTCTCATTTGAGTGCGGAGTGTGATGAGTGGCCCGTCTTAGAGAACTTCACATTTGATATGACCTCTGATGAAAGGGCCGGGCTAGAATCATTTACATTTCCTCCATCCACCCCATTGTTGGACAATCTGGTTAACAATCCTCAGATGAGTGAGGGGTATGATGACGGGGTTTCATTAGAAAATTTTAAATTTGATCTAACCCCTGAGGCCTATCCAATGACATTTGAATCTGTGGATGAGTTAGTGCTTCCTTCTAATTTTCCCCTTTCAGTTGAGCCTCTCCAATTTGAGATTCTCGGACCTGAGGAGGATGTGCCAACCACATTCATTTTCAATTTACCTTCCTCTCAGGAAGATAAATTGATCAATGCTCTTAAAGTTCATGAGGCTGTTACTGAAAGAAACGTGGCTAAAGATGACAATCCTGTTCCTAAGCTACCAGGCCCTAAACAAGTATCCATGGAGGAAGTCATTCCTAAAGGGTTAGTCAGGAAGGACGATACAGGCGAAGGGGATCAAGGGATTGATATGGTGCAAGGGTTCCACCTCGATCTTGACAAATTAGACATTAATCATTTCTGGATCCCTACAGCTGAAAATTGGCTCACATACAGGGTTAACGCTAAAATCCATAATGTGCGAGTCTTGCCTCTTTCTAGCCCCAGTCCGTACATGTCTACTCTTGTCTTCCAATGGCATAAGGGCTGGAATTTGAAGGAAGACAAGATCACATGGTGGCTCATTCTGAATGCCACACGTTGGTTAAATGAGCTACATTGCGTCTGGCTGAAGACGTTAAATTTAGCGCTTTTTGGGAGGCAGCCCAACATCTTCATAGTTTGGTGTGCAAATAAATGGCTTCTTGGGAGGCAACCCAAATTTTTCTTATGTTTGTGTTTTTCAGGTTTGAATAAAGGATAAGTTGGGAGGAGAGAGCTGATTGCTTACTCTGTTTCTCCGATTTTCAAAGCCAAATACCGCCTCTCAACATGCCAAAGCTGTCGAAGTACACATCAGGTTGTCCCGTTCTTTAACAAGCTATCATGTTTACATTGTTATATTATTCTCTATTGCTTATGTCATTGAGGACAATGTCATTTAAGTTGGGGGGACAAGACATCATGTTGCACATTCTACATTCATATATACAACCTCTAAACTTTTCGCCCAAACTTTCGCCCAAAATTTTCGCCCAAAATTTTGTTTTAACCCTTACCCTTACAGTACATCCCCAGTTAGAGTTTCTTGATTCATGTCTCATGAAAAGTGATTCTGAAAAGAAAAGACGGAAAAGGATGATGGATAATTTATTTAATCTAGCCATGGAAAACTGATTTAAGAATCTCTTTAAAGTTCATGTGCACTTTAGAAAAATACAATCACTTTACACGCTAATGAAACAAGAAGGACAAGCCTTCTGCTATTTTAGAAAGACTGTCTGATATTCTGCACTTTCTGAAGAAGAGATCTTTTAGAAGCTTTCTGCCATGCAAAAGTATGAGAAAAAAAAAACACACACCATAAAAAATGCTCTGATTCTGAGTAACCGGGCCTACTTCACTTAAGACTTGTTGAGGTTCGCGTCAAAAGGAAAAGGGAACTTTGATCTATGGCACCGGGTCTACTTCACCTAAGACGTGTTGAGGTTCGCGTAAAATAGTGACGGGTAGTGCAGCATCATGTGTGTATAGAAAAAAAAAAGAGAAAAAGAAAAAAAAAGGAAAAGAGATCCCAAAAGGGACAAATGAAATAAGGCAGATAAAAAAGCTAGTATGCTGAATGCTCTGATTAAGAAGTGTAGAATTGAAAGACATTTGTTCGGAATAGCAACTGGAGGACGCAATTGTCTATACTGTGAATTTAGTATTACACATGCACAAGTGCTACTGAATTTTGATTAGAATTCTTGATCATGTACCTGAATTTCCGACATAAGGCTAGTCTGTGGTAATTATTCCAGATTCCTGCTCTTTAGTTAAACTCTATACAAAGATGATCTGGAAATGAGGTCTGGATACTTTAACCTCTTGTTGGTCCTGAAATTTTTCATTAATTGCATTACTAAGGGACTAGCAATGAGTAAGTTGGGGGGTGTGATAAGTGTGTATTTTTATATCATAATTCATCATTATACACATTTTTATGAGCTTAAATAACAATAAATATACACTTCTCACACTTACTGTTGATTTAGAATCAAATGTTTAATTTTTGGAAATTAAATAGTTTTAAATGATTTTTATGTATTTATGCAGGCACGTAATACGAGGAAAGCTCCAAGAAAAAGAAAAAAAAAGAAAATAAAGTTATATGTGAAAATGTGCCAAAAGCCTAGGAAGTTGTTCAAAAAGAAAAGAAAAAAAAGAAAAATAATAAAATTATTTGATATTTTTTAGAATTTTCTAACAATATATATACTGGATATATATATATAGATATATATATTATATATATATATAATAAAATAAAATAATAAAAAAAGGTTTTAAACCGCCCCCCCTTCCCGCCTTCGCCGCCCGCGCCAATGGCACGGGCGACGAGGTGAGGGCGGGCGAATGGGGGGGCGGGGGTCGTGGCAGGCGAAGGGCGACAGGGCGGTCGGCGAGGGCGTCCACGCGGCGCCCACAGGCGCGTCAACGGGCGGCCGGGCGCGTGCGCCGCGTGCGACACACGGCGACGGCGGCGGGGTTCGGCGCACGGCGGGCGGCCTAACCCATTCGGCGCCGGTCGGCGCAACGCGCCCGCAGAGAGAGAAAAAGAGAAAAAGAGAAAAAGAGAAGGAAAAGAAGGCCAAAAAAATGCCAGAAGAATCCGAAAAAAATCAGAAAAAATTGGCAAAATGTGCAGCACATTCCAGCCTACCAATTTAGGTCAAAATTAGGTGCACTTGAGTTGTTTCACATGAGAGGGGGTGTTATGTGTTGCCCTATATAAAGGGCCTTCATTTGTAATGGAACCAGGAGTTGTTAGGGATAGTGAGAAGGAGAGATAGCATAGAGATTGTGAAGGTTTTCCATTGTATTCTTGAAGTTCTTCATTGTAAGTCTTAGTAGAGCTCCATAGGAGGGTTGGATCTTGATGTTTTACAAGCTTTTGGTGTCACCTTTGTAAGTTGATTTGATATTAATGCAAGGTTCTTTTTAAGCATTCAGTCTATTCTTTGTCCAATTACTTATTATTATGGTCTTCATTTCAATTTGAGTTCTTCACGAACGTTGTTCCTTTTTAAGTTTTCTTCAACTTCTCTATTTAGCATTTCTTCAAATTCTTCCTGATTCATAGAGTTATTGCCCGTTTTCTTAAGTGCTGTTTTAGGTATTTACTGTTCATCCGTGGTGAGACATTCTAGTATTCTTATGTGTTGAAGCCTTTCTAGACCTCTTTTCAATCTGAGTTCTTCATCAAAGTTGTTCCTCTCTTATAGATCTCCATTTCATTCTTCTACCACTTTATCTAATTCTGTGTATTTTTAGAGTTAGAATTAATTTTTCAAGGTGCTATTTTTCTGTCAGTTACTATTCACCAGCAGTGATAGATCTTGATTTTGCATTGTCTTCCTCTTATTTTCTGTGTCTGTGTTCTTCATCAAAGTTCTTCCTCTTTCAATTCTCTACAACGTTCATGTTTTACACTTCTTCTAATTCCGTCTAGATTTGAAGTTATGTTTTTTCTTCCAATCCCTATTTTCACTTGAATTCTGTTATATTTTCAAACTTAAGTTTTCAAACTTGTTATATGCAACCCTTGTCTTCTTAAGTGTTTATTTAAACATACCCGAAGCAGTAAGTCTTCTTGAAATCCTCTCACGGCGTCGACTTCCTAGGCGGAGCGATCTTCATCAAAGGCTCGGCGTGGAAACGACGGCATTCTTCAATCAATTGGCTAAATTTCCTTTACTTATCTCTTGTCATTTACAGTTACAATTCAAATTTCTTTAGTGATAATCGCACTCCAAATACAACATTCTATTTTTTAAACACAAGGGTATTTCCAACTTGAACTAAAATCAAATATTCTCTCCCCGTGGGATCGACCCGTATTCACCACTGTACTCGTATTTTCAAAAATCATTCGAGTGAGTGAGTGCGGTTATAAATTTTGAAATTTGTGTGGCACGGCATTTTTAAACGACGACTGTCGAGCGCATCATGAAGGCGTCATTTATATGAAATTAAGGAATTATTTTGAAATTAATTTGAAGAATTTGAACCGATTAACGCCTTACTTGGAGACGCGAATTGAGAGACGCTTGTCGCTGAGGGCGTCAATTGTGATTTTTGAATTGTTTTAAGGAATTGATTTAATGACAATTGACGACATCATCTGAGGCGTTATTTAACCAATTGACGCCCTTTATAAAGGCGCTGCTCAGGATAGAGAGCCCGGAGCTCATTTTATCAGACAGAATCACATGAATTAGAAGAGATAATCATATAAACTCATTGTTTTGGCTCAAAATAAGAAGAGAATCTTTATTTCATTAAGGAAAAATCATGATTACATTTATTGAGCCATTATAGGCCTTATCTTCCTAAGAGCCAGTACATAAGACTTGCATTTGTCTTCTTCTTCTTCTACATGTGTCTTGGACTTTTGGAGTAGTCCAACCTTCCATTGAGCCATTATTATCTTGATCTCCTCTTGATCCCCACTTGAGCATAGTTCCCTTCTTTTGAGTGGAGGTAGATGAGAAGGTTCTTCAAAGAGGTGCCGAGGTAGCCCGAGTTGTGGGAGGCACCGGTGTGCATTGTAGAGGATAAAATCACTCCCGCCTATCAACTGAAGCTCTATGCCGGGAGAAAACCTTGAGCGAAGTTCTTGGGTCTTGAGGAACCCCGGTGTGCAAGTAAAACCGCTCTTAGGCATCGTCTTGAAGTAGTCCTTCCATTCGCATCTCTTCTTGAGCTTGGGTACCCGATTGATTACTCTCTCACATAAGCCCAAAGAATCCGTCATGTACTGGAGGGGGCTCTTGGAAAAGATTGTGGAGGCCGCTTGGGTTGCTTGGCAAGGATCAAATTTGTAGTGGAGATCTACCCAACAAGATAGAAGAAGCATAGACCCGTAGAGGGGCCGTCCCAAGGAAGCCGAGGTAAGCCCATTGTATAGGTTGGCTAATATCGCCGGACCTATTCTTTTTCCCTCCCACATGCTAGCAATGGCACTTAAGTGGTGTTCTTCTAGATGGTCTTCCGTTGAAGGGAAGAGTAGAGCTCCCGCTATGCATATAACGAACCCCTTCATTACTCTCTCCAATAAGCCTTCATCTTCTTGGGCCTTGTCCATGTTCTTGAACACCCATGAAGCTAGTTTCAAAAGGTTGATTCCTTTATGGGATTTAATTTGATTCACTAAATTTGGGCTTTGAATAAGGCTAGTGAGTATGTCATGAGCTTTTATTGGCTTAGTCATGTGAGCCATCTTTGATTCCTCTCCTTGCTTCATTTTTCTTAGCCCTAGGAGCATCTCCACTTCCTCTAGGAGTATGGTACCTTCAAAGGTTGGAAAGAGGAATGTGTGGGTATGGGGGTGCCATAGTTCTATGAGAGCTCCAATTGAGGCCCAATCTAGGTGAACATCATTATAATGTGTAGCATGTGTTATAAGGCCAAGAAGATGCCACCTTGAGAGAAAAGATTTCATGTCTAATGAAAGTTTGGAGAGTAGTAAAGGAAGCCATTTAATCTTCAAAAATCTCCTTGGCCCTGGAACATTTGGGTAATCCTGAGAACATAAAAAGGAAAGAAGAAAGGAAAGAAGAAGAATGCAATCATGAATTTTGAAAAGGAAGAAAGGAAGAAAGAAATAAAAGTTTTAATATCAAATCACTTACTTGATTTTTTGCAATTCTCCCACTGATATGACTGGGAACTTCACAGATCCTGGGAAAACTCATCTTAGGCTTTTTAGAAAGCCTTTGCATCTGCATCATCTTGTTCATCTTCCTGCTAGTTGTTCTGCGAGTTCTATCTGCTCTGCTATTCTGCTTCGGTGCTCTGTTTGCTTATTAGTTCTGATGTGCTTAGAATACGAACAGTTGCCCTTTTTATAATGTTTTGAATGCTAACAAGTATCACGGTTTGTGTCTGAATAGAACGAGTTGCTGGAAGCTCAATTCCGAGCAGGAAATGAAAACAATTAATTGACGACGCGCCCTTTGGTGTCATTTCTTTAATTGACGACACACTCAGGGTCATCATTTATTTAGCGCCTCCATGGAGGGCGTCATTTGCAGTCTAATTCCTAATCAAACGCTTATTGTAAATAACGTCCCAATGGCCGTCATCATTTCTCATTTTGACGCCACTTTTTAGAGTCGTCATTTCTTCAGTTTACAGTATTTTGCTTATTCATGAACTTAAGTGCTGTTGTGTCATTATGGAATTATTTATATTAAGCACTTATGATCATATTGTGAACTGTCTTGAGCTGATAATTCTTTTGATGAGCTAATGAGCTTTGAAGTGCAGAAGTGTAGGTTATACAAGTATGGAAATGCTCGGATTATTCTATTGGTAACATCACTTCACTCCTTGTATCGCTCCTGTATGCATTGATTACTATATGATATCTACGCTATTATTACATATCAAGGACCTTGTGGTTCTGATGAACCTGGAATTTGAGTTCCCCTCCATCAAAAACAGTGATAGTTCCAGGGGAGTCTTGATCACACGGATAGGCCATTGAGTCATCTAAGGTTTGGGATGATGGTTCCACTTTCTGAGTTGATGCGTGGACAAACGGGCTTCGACTTAGTGTCAACTTAGAGATCTGGATTCTTGACCAAATCTAGATGGTTTAGCAATATTATCCTTGATTATTTTCTATATTTTTAGTTTGTTTTTAGTTTTACTTTTAGCCCAGCATGCATCATGTAGGACTTTGAGCTTAATGTTGAAGAATCTTCATATTATGCCAATAATGAAGGTCACTTGCTCTTAATTAAGTTGACATGAGATATTCCAATCCAAATCAAGTACTTTATTCTCCTTGAAGCCGCTCAGGCTGGTTCCTTGAAAAGCATTCATTTGTTGGGTCTTCATCTCAATTCATTTTATTTTTCCACCTTGGTTGAAGCACGTCCACATTGGCTGGTAATCGCTCTCCAATGGTGTCTCCCTTTCGTGCCCTCGTGCACATTTTAGTTCATTTAGTTTAGTCCCTTCGGTCTAGTTAATCAGTGCTTTCTTGTAATCATCCGGAGTTGTTTCATTCAGAGTTTTGGAAAGATTTCAAACGCTTAGTGTCGAAGGCGTGTCACATCACACCTTGGCATCTACTTATCAGTTCATTCCACTCCACTCCGCTCGTTGCACTTTCGCTTCATTCCGTCTCACTCCCTTGCAAAGCAGACGCCAAGGCGAGGCAGCTGTAGACACGCTAAAATCGATGGTATGTTGAGTAAATCTCATGTCACCATGTGACGCCCCAAAGTGGACTTCAATATTGGTTTAATACGATGTTTTTCTATTTTATATGTGTTAATTGTGATTTCTTGGCTCTTTTCTTTAATAATTGGAATTAACGCCTTGAATCGGGGCGTCATTTAATTGACGGCCAAGCTAGGGACGTGTTTCATTGAATGGACGACTGTTCCTAGAGGCGTCGTTTTCTGGATTTTTCCGAATCCTAAACAAAAAGAAAAATCAAAGAATTGACGTCCCTATGAAGGGCGTTTATTATTTAACGCCCATATCAGAAGGCGTCATTTCAGAATTTCTAATAAGGAAAGTCATTTGTTGCCATAATTAAATCCAGGAATTGACGCCTCTGTGAACGTCGTCATTTTAATTAACCCCTTTGGTAATGTCGTCATTTATAATTGATGCCCTTTGAGAGGTCGTCATTTCCGATTCCGTTCCCTTTTCGCCTGCTTATTTCCAGTAATGATCCCTTCCCCATTTTACACATTGTGTTTGATTGGGAAGAGGGTTTCTTATTAGAGGTCCATTGCCTTGTTTTAATCCTATTATTACAAGGATTTTTGGGCTATAAATACCCCTAATGTTCTTCTCTCACGCGTGCATATGAAGGTCGTGCAAGAATGATACATAACAGAGAGAACCACTGTGATAGTTTGTTTTTAACAGGGAGAAGAGAGTTTCTGTTTTGCAGGAGTTATTTTTAAGTAATCTTTCTCCTTCCTGCCGTTGATTCTTCTCTCCCACGGTGGTTATCATCATCATCTGCTGTTCAGCTCTTTGGTTTCTTCTCCCAATACTGCTGCACGCACAGCAGCGAGGAGCTCTTGCCTTCAATCCCTTTTATTAACATCAGCATCTTCATCTTATTCTTTCTAGCTATTTTGCTAGAAGACATTGCCACTTTCACATCATATCTTGCTACATATATCATTGCATTCATATCTCCATACCTTTGTTACTCCTTCTCAGGGGTTTAAAAAAACTAAAACACACAAGGTGTGTTCATGTTTCATTTGATCAATTTCATACTTTTAGAACATTTATACTACATCTTTTGGCTAATCCATTCTTTTCACTTGTTTTGTGTGTTTTTACAAGGGTAATCAAGCTAAGAACCCCCTTCATCGGCCGGTCGGTAGAAGGAGGAAGGAAAAGTCCACAATCTCTTAATACAAGGTACATGCGATCACTTTATTCTTCTTGAGGTAACCCCTCTGGCGATCACACTCCTCATTAGCACCACGTGCTTTATTTTTTTCTTTTCTTAAGTGGATTTTTCATAATCTACAGTCCCGTTCACATGGGACTCGGAATGCCAGGTGGCTTTCGAGCAAATCAAGGAGTACCTCCTTACTCCCCCAGTCCTGGGGGCACCAATCAAGGGTAAATCCCTCATCCTTTATATTGGTACCATGGACGCTTCGCTAGGAGCTCTGTTGGCCCAAATCAATGAAGAAGGTAAAGAGCAGCCCCTCTATTACCTCAGCCGGAAGCTAATCGGTGCCGAGTACCGCTCCTCCCCTATGGAAAAGGTTTACTTGGCATTGGTGTTCGTGGTTAAAGAGCTGCGACATTACATCCTGTCCCATCAAGTCGAGCTTATATCCAAGCACGACCCCCTGAAGTATCTCCTTCGGCGACCTGTCCTCTCAGGCAGACTAGGAAGGTGGGCTCTCCTGTTGATGGAGTACGGCATTACCTATGTCCCCAGAAAAGCAATTAAGGGACAAGGTATGGCTGAATTCTTGGCAGCCCATCCAGTGCCAGACCATTCACCCTTCAGCTCGGAGCTCCCGGATGAGGAGTCCCTTGCTGCTCAATCACATCCATCGGTTGAACAGAGCGGAGATGCCTTGCATTACTGGTAGCAAAGCGCTCTCATAACCATTGCTGCTCTATCACAACAACCAGTGGAGCAGAGCGGAGATGTCTTGCATTACTGGCAGCAAAGTGCTCTCACAACCATTGTTGCTCAATCACAACAACCTGATGTGGTACGGACACGCGACCTGGGACTCTAGCTCGTGATCGTCCCGAAGCGAGAGAAGACGTGGGACCGTGCGCGGTGTAGAAATCGGCCGTGAGTCTCGAGTATCGGCCCTTCCGCGATAACTCGGGTCGAGTCACGGGACGGTACACTCACTCACTCTCGCAGCGGTGATAATAATATATATTAAGCTAGAAACCTACACTCGCTGCGACAGTCAAAGATATATGAGATAAGCATAATGCGATAAAGAGTGGGGGCGAGTTTACCTCCACGCTTCGGGCGTGGGGAAGACAACCCCGGCCAGTTACGGTAACTCCCGGTAACAACGGTAAAAATTTAGTTACAATAGTGAAATCTATTGCCCACTCCACGTAGGGAGGTAAAGGGCTACAAGTGGGACCCGGGAGGACCGACCCTGGGATGACGGGCAGCAATCTGGTGGTGCGTTCGGAACGAACTCAGCCTACTGGTCTGACTCGGTCCTGCGCCGACTCGGTACTGCGCCGACTCGGTTCTGTCTCGCTGGACAGTAAGGCATGGATTCCTAATGAATGATGCCCTCCTGAGGTCTTCTGAAGGCGCCGCTTGGCTGGGACGATGGCGGGATGTCCCTGATCGATTCCCTGAAGTGACGGTTCCAGAAGTTGACTTTTGATATTTTTGCAAGAATTATTCCCGGACTGAGTTTTCTGATCTGCACAGGGAATAGATTTGCGCGTCTCGGCGGCAAAAATTAATTCTCTCAGATCCGAAATCGGATCGAGGTGAAACGGGTGGGGTTGGAAAGAGGACTCATAGTTCTACCACATCTAAATTTTGTAGGTCAATCCAATGAAAGGAGGAGAAATGGGAGGCTCTGCAAGACTGAGTTTTCTTCTGACCCGGACTGACAGACACACAGGACAGACTTTGTTTTTCCTGAAAGTGACCTTTGACCGAAGGGTAAATGATTTTTATAGACGCCGCGAACATTATGGTGGAAGGGGGTATACGTAAGGAACAACGGGTAATTTTTGTGGATTTTTTGAAATATTTTAAGGAGATGGGAAAAATATAACAAGGCGACACTATCCCGTAGATCTGCAGAATGGCATATTACAGGGGGAAGAACAATAAATGTGGGAAAAATACCAAATGGTGTCCAAATGACACAAAATTTGAACTGGAGGTTAGGGGAGACAGAGGGAACAAACTCTCCAAATTAGGGCTCGAACAAATAACAATAAAAAAAGTTAAAATTTTGGAGAAGAGGTTCTGTCCTGATTTGGACAGAACTCCGACGTAGCGGCGGTGGCGACGCGTTGGCGGCACGAACGGAAGGCGGTGGCCGGAAGTAGCATCCAGCGGAGATGGAGATCTCGGAGTCACACCAAGAGGAGGGCTTCACACCCTAGAATGGCAGAAATCTATCTGCAAGAGGGGAGGAGAGACACAAGGGGTGCCCTTGGGTTTACTCTTGGTAAAAATGCTTAATTCTTCATTAATATTTCTAATGACACTATACATAGGCTTATATAGAGAATGGCAAGGGGTGGGGGGCTGGAAATTTCATGGGAGAGAGGGGATTTTCTTCCCCATGTGGTCAAATGACCAAATTAAATAAAAAATATAACATGGGATAAATTATATTATAAGGGGGAAGCATCTTGGATTTTAAGGGTTGGAATATTTGACTTTTTAATCCAATTGTCCTCTTGAATGATCAAGCCATCTAGAAGCCCACCTTGGACCTTTGACTGGCCCTACATGGGCCCTAAGGCTTAGGTGGACCAATAGAAAAGGAGATGGGGGCCCCTTGCTGGTCCTACTGGACTTTTGCACAAAAACCCAAAGATCCTTAGGGAATGACACATTGGCTTATAAAGCCTTACAATTGCATACATGTTTTCCCAAGGATATAAATATAAATTCAAGGACTCAAATGCAAAATAAAAAGTCAGTGCTCGGCGTCGATTCCCATCAACTCTCCCCAGGTGGGAAGAACTCGACCCCGTCGAGTAAGGGGTGCGGCTGCTCGAGTAGCTCCAGTAGATCCGTCACCGAACCTGGAAGCGCGGAGTACACTCCACTCCAAGTAATCGACACCTGCTCATCCTATATAGATTCGATATGCACACGCTACTGGGGAATGAGGCTAGAGGTGGACACTCCGGGGTGGCGTCACTCTCAAAGGAGGGAAGGCGGCTCGAAGACTCAGTAGGAATCACCGCTTGTCCCTTATGTGACTAGATCCGATATGAAGTAGAACCGATCCCAAAGTCCGACAAGTCTCGAACTCGAAAGGGACTAACATCGCGAGCGTATAAAGACCGACTCGACTCGATGTATGCACAAACACAAAACGGACAAACGAAACAAAGACTCACAAAGACCCTAAACAAGCCTAATGTTAGTCCGACCTACGCATAGGCGACGGTGGACCAGGACATCCGAATATGTGCCATGCATGCATCTTATGTACCCGAAGGTTGGTGGTATGGGAAACACCTAGACGCCCAAGTATGACCCAGTCATGCATGAATGGCCCTTTAGATTTGGGAGACTTAAGAGGGCAAGGAGAGCCGGGTGTGGACGAGCCGGGTGTGGGTGTATCGAGATTGGGCTTGGTGGGTATAGATGACCCGGCCCGTGGGGTAGGGGTGTGATAGTGGACTCCCTCGAAGAAATGAAGTATATATGGTGGGACAAGGGGCCCACTAGGGAATGGGTCAAAGGGATCAAAGAAGGTATGACCCCTTGTGGTGGGTTCCCACAAGTCACGGTCCCATGTATGGAAGTCTTGAAGGTGTAGATGATCACCTTCATGAATTGTGGCAGGTGGGACAGTGATCATAGGTAGGATGTATGGTTCCTCCCTCGGACAAAAGGGTATGAAGTCGGGTTAGGCCGACATGGGGAGGAATAAGAGAATGATGCGGGACGGACATGGGAGACTGACTCTATATGATGCGGACCTAGGACTCTAGATGGAGATGCGACCAGCAACACACAAATTGGAGAGACTTCGGCCCGACACTATGAGTTCCTATGAGCTATACGTCGTTAACAGAAATGTAAGCTCACTCGTGGTCCCAAGCGAGGGAAACGCGGATCGTGCACGGTTGAGGAACCGGCAGAGTTCAAGGGTAGTCCGACTCACTTCCGTACTCGGGTCGAGTCACGGGACGGGTCACTCTCACACTCACAGCGGTGACATGGACTCACGGGCTAGAATCCTACGCTCTCACAGCGGCATACGACCATATACTAGCTAAGCAAATGAAATGCCAAGAAGTTTGACCGTTACCTCCACGCACCCGGTGTGGGGAAGACAACCCCGGCCGATCTCGGACTTCCGGTTAAACACTTTTTTACAGCAGTACAATAATTTGACCCACTCCACGCAGGGAGGTAATAGGTCACATGTGGGGCCCGGGAGTCACGACAATTGGGTTGACGGGCAGCATCTTGATGTCGTCCTGGCTGTGCCGAATCCGCGTTTGTGGTGCTGTCCGGACGGCGTGATCTACGGGTCCGTGGGGCCCACGGACCGCTCCAACCTCCGGCTCTAGTGGGGTGGGGCCCACTTTGATGGGGACCCCTGGTGGCGCGCCTCCCTGGACGGCGGTCGGCCGAAAACACCGGTCGGAGACCGATCGGCTCCGTTCACCAAGTGGGGAAGTAGCTGCCCACAGATTTTGGCTTCTATTTTCCAGCACGCGCTCCGGCGAGATCGGCGGCTGCGATCAATACCGATGTCGGATCGGGGCACAGGAGCTATCGTTGGAAAGCTCTCTTGAAGTCCTTAAATCTAGGTCCGGAGGGACCAACTGGATCTGCTCGGATCTGGCCTTAAACTATTTTTGAAGTTTCTTTTCAACAGTACCCGAAATCTCAGAACAACAGGGAATTTTCCTGAGAGTTGCCCTTGACCGTGGGATATACGTCCGATTCAGATCTTGAGCTCTTCATCAAAGTTGTGGAGGGGAAAGAGAGGAAAACGTCAATAATTTATGTGAAGGGATTGGTGGAGGTTACGATTTGTTATGGATTTTACACTGACTGGTGGTCGGATCTGGACACTGGCTGATAGAACTGTAGATGGATCTGAAATGGAATTTCTAAAAATATGAAATGGGCTTTCAAAATTCCACGAAAACTTGGGGATGGATAGGAATGTTGACATAACTCCTAGTAAATTTGGGAGCTCATGGAAAAATCAAAAGGAGGTCCGAAGACTAGAAACTCAGGGTGGAAGTTGATCTGGTCTGAAAGCAGCCAGATCTAGAATGAAATGGGGAACGAAAATGGAAAAATGGATTTCGGAGCCTAGAGGCCAAAACAGTTTTTCTGAGAGCTGGAGGGGACCTCTAGGACACTCCCTCAAAATCCCAGCTCAAGAAGATCTCGTGGTGAAGAGAAGAAATTCGTGGAAGATGCTGCTATTGGATGAAGACAGAACTCCGACGGCAACCGTGGTGGTGCGATGGCGGCACGATGGCGGCGGCAACGATGAGCTCCGGAACTGATAGGGGAGGCTTCACACCTCCAGAAGGCAACCTTCCCAACTGCAGTAGGGGGAGAGAGGAGAGAGAGAAGGGGGCGGCCAAGGCTCCTTCCAACAATAATCAAGATTTCTTCATCATTAATTTTTCTAAATTGGGAAATACAAGCCATTTATATGAAAGGCCAAAAGACAGAAAATACCCTTGGACTTAGGGTTTGGGGAATAAACAAATGGGATAGAACTAATTAGTTCTAATACCATTTTTACAAAAAATAAAATGCTTGATGGTGAGAGGGGGGCGCCCCCTTGACTATGGTGTCATGGTTGGTGGCCAACCTTGACATTTCAAGTCATTTGCCCCCCACTTGGCCCACCCTTCTAGAAGCCCCCAATTGACATGTTGACTGACCCCACATGGGCCCTGGGGATGAGGTGGATCAATGGGAGGAGGTCTGGGGGGCCCGCGGGACCCAGGTGGTCCATATTACACATAAACCCCTCTTACAAACCAAATTACAAACCGAATAAAGATAAATAAAAACACACTACACACATATAAAGTCCCAGTAAATGTGATAAATGCCGAGACTCAAGGGGGAGTCTCCAGACTATCTCCGAGCCAGATGGACGCCGAAGTGGCTCGGGTGGTGCTCCGCGTACGGTATCGGTGGCTCGGCGTATCATGCTTCTCGATCACGCGGGTGTCCGCACCAATTCTCCCTGGGTGGGAGAAACTCGACTATGTCGAGTAAGGGTCTGCATCACTGTGGTACCGCTCCAGTAGGTCCGGATCAATCCGCTGCAACTCTCCGTGGGTGATCCACGTATCCTCGGTGACGGGCCGTCCTCTCCATCGCACTAGGTAGCATGGGTAAGATCCACTCCTGGTAACTGTCACCTGCTCATCCAGTATATGATCTATATGCTCTTGCTGCCGTGAAAAAGGGGCTGGAGGTGGACACTCAGGTGTGGGATCAGTCTCAATGGGAGGAGATGGATCGAAAGGCTCACTAGGGATCACCGCTGGGTCCCTATATGCAACTAGATCCGATACATTAAAAGTAGAGCTTATACCATATTCCTCAGGCAGGTCCACAACATACGCATTGGATCCAACACGTTTCAACACTCTAAAGGGACCGGCTCCGCGAGCTTGCAGTTTCTTTATGGTTCCAGAGGGAAACCGTTCAGGTCTTATCCTGATCATGACATATTCACCCTCTTGGAACTCTCGGTGGTGTCGATGGGCATCGGCTAGCTCCTTATACCGTGCATTGTTGGCCTCAATGTGACGACGGATGTCGTCATGTCGACTCCTAACATGCCTAGCAAACGACTCGGCAGACTCCGACACTCGTGCATGGATGGGCATGGGGACAAGATCCACTGGCTTCCTAGGCCTATGACCTGTGACAATCTCAAATGGACTCATGCCGGTCGACCTATTAATTGAATCATTATATGCAAATTTGGCCATGGGTAGAATGAGATTCCAATCCCCTATGCGGTCCCTGACAAGACACCTCAAAAGGTCGCCCAAACTCCTATTGACCACCTCGATCTGACCATCTGTCTGGGGATGATATGCAGTGGAAAACTTGAGGTGAGTACCCATCATGTGCCATAGTGTCTTCCAGAAATAGCTAGTGAATCTAACGTCACGGTCAGACACTAAAGTACGAGGCAACCCAAACTTGCACACCACGTGAGTAAGAAAAAGGCGGGCTACCCTCGAAGCATCCGAAGTCTTCAAGCAAGGGATAAAAAGGGCCATCTTCGAGAATTGGTCAACAACCACATAGACCGAATCATGCTTCCTGGAGGTACGTGACAATCCCAAGACAAAATCCATGCTAACATCCTGCCATGGGGCATCAGGCACGGGGAGAGGGGTATAGAGGCCCGAGCTTTGCTTCTTCATCTTGGCCATAGCACATGTACGCCACTGAGCCACGATGTGAGCAACATCACACTTCAAGCTCGGCCAATAAAATCTATGCTCAACTGCCTCAATAGTCTTGTTCCGACCAAAGTGGCCGGCTAGACCTCCCGCATGTAGCTCCCAGACTAAGAAGTCTCGAACCGAAGTTCGGGGAACACAAAGCCTGCCTCCTCGAAAGAGGTAGCCCTCCTAAAGCACATAATCATCAAGGTCTCTCGAGGGTCCAGCCTGGAGAGTGGTATAAATCTGACCAAAGTCAGGATAGTCAACATAGGCCTCTCTCATCTTCTCTAACCCTATGACCTCGGCGCTCATGGTGGTAAGCAAACACGCTCGTCGACTCAAGGCATCGGCCACCTTGTTCTCCACTCCAGCCTTATGTTTTAACACAAATGTGAACTGCTGGAGTTACTCAACCCAACGACTATGACGCGAATTAAGCTTCTTTTGGGAATGGAGGTACCTCAAAGCCTCATGATCGGAGTATAAGACAAACTCCTGATGTAAAAGATAGTGCCTCCAATGCCTAAGAGCCTGAACAACCGCGTAAAATTCCTTATCATAAGTGGAGTATCGCAGTTTCGCGTCATTCAGCTTCTCGTTGAAATATGCGACCGGGTGGGTCTCCTGACTCAACACACCTCCTATCCCCACACCCGACGCATCACAAGAGACCTCAAACACCTTCGAGAAATCAGGCAATCGAAGGATAGGTGTCTGGGTCATGCGCTCTTTGATGTCCTTGAAGGCGGCAGCTGCGGCCTTCGTCCATACAAAGGTGCCCTTCCGGATACAATCCGTGATCGGGGCGGTGACGGAGCTAAATCCGCGGATGAAGCGACGATAGAACGTCGCAAGGCCATCAAAGCTGCGGGCATCATGAACCGTACGGGGTTCCGGCCACTCAACAATGGCCCGGACCTTCTCCAGATCGGCGGAGACCCCAGTACTAGACACAACAAAACCCAAGAAGGTAAGCTGAGGTGTCATGAAGGCACACTTCTGTGGGTTTGCATACAACTGCTCTCGCCTAAGAAGAAGACAGACATGCCGAAGGTGGTCTAAGTGGTCCCCCGTGGTGCGAATATAGATAAGGATATCATTAAAATACACAACCACAAAGACTCCAATAAACGGTCGAAGGACCTAAGTCATGAGTTGCATGAATGTGCTAGGGGCATTGGTCAACCCAAAAGGCATGACCAACCACTCATATAGACCATCCTTGGTCTTGAATGCGGTCTTCCACTCATTACCTGGTCTAATCCTCACCTGATGGTAGCCACTCTTAAGATCAATCTTTGAGAAGATAGTAACACCAGCCATCATGTCTAGCATGTCATCCAGGCGGGGAATAGGGAACCTATACTTCACTGTGATTTTGTTGATGGCATGGCTATCAATGCACATTCTCCATGTGCCATCCTTCTTCGGGGTGAGTAAAGCGGGTACAGCACATGGACTCATGCTATCCCGAACAAATCCTCTCTGCATCAACTCATCGACCTGCCGTTTTAGCTCGGCATGTTCTGTGGGACTCATGCGATAATGAGGAAGGTTGGGCAATGAAGAGCCCGGAATAAGGTCGATGGCATGTTGAATATCCCGCATAGGTGGGAGTCTCTCGGGAAGCTCATCGGGAAAGATATCAGCAAACTCCTGTAGAATGGGGATGACATCGGGTGGGAGTTCACCCTCGGAGTCTCTCTCTACCTCTCGGACCGCAATAGCAAACACGGGGCAGCCCCGACTAGCCTCTCGCTCCATTTCCTGGGAGCTAATCAACATCAATCTCCTAGTCGAGGGATCACCTGGGCCAGATGTAACGGTCATAGCCCGAGCTGGGGACGGGGTACTGGACCCGGGAATGGAAGGCTCCGGAGCACTAGGGCCAGAAGGACCCCTAACTGATCGGCCCTTGGGCTGATGAGGTTGGAGAGTAATCCATTGGCCATCATGGTCGAAGGTACAGGTGTTCGACCGGCCAAGGAGTGTGGTATCTCGATCAAATAACCATGGCCTACCCAGAATAATATTTCCCACCTCCATGGGTAGGACATCACACCATACATCGTCACGGTAGGCATAGAACTGCAATGGGACCAAGCACCGCAGCCTGATCGAAATGGAAGTGGAATCTACCCATGATACACGATAGGGGCTAGGGTGATCCACGGGTGTAAGACCAAGATGGGAGACAGCACCCGTGGAGATTGCATTGATGCAACTCCCGCTATCGATGATCACTTTACATGCATGCTTGCCCAGCCTACAGAAGGTATGAAAAATAGTGGTCCGAGGCCAGTCATCACTGGCCTGCGGCTGGGTGAGAATACACCTGAAGACCCCAACGTGGGCATCATCGGGATGTGGGGCATCCTGGCCGTCACCTTCAATCTCATAGTATTCGTCAGCTAGCTCCTGATCTGCTTCATAGGTGACTAACTCGAGGCCCGCAGGGGTGGTATCCTTGGCCTTTGTGTCCCCAATGATAAGAGATGGGCGGGTGGGACACTGGTTGGCGAAATGGCCAAACCCATTGCAGTGATAACACTGCTGCCGTGATCCACTAGGCTCCCCAATCATGGGTCCTTTCCCTTTATCCTCCCGACGGATAGGAGGTGTAGGTAGCAAAGGACGTGCAGGAGGTGCGGGTGCCGGTGGACGGGCTGTGGGTGCCGTAAGATGCTGGGGACGAGGAAGGTCCCTCGAGGGTGGAGGGCGAGGCCTAGGAGCAAAGGGCTCGGGGTGAGTGGGCTCCTGAGGTCGAGCCATGGGGGCCCTCGGATACGTGCTAGATGAGCCACGGCTCGACACTACGTAAGGGAAAGGAGCCCAACCGATGGGGTGACTCGAACTCGGCCTCGAATTGCTCCAATTCGAGAGCAACCTGATACGCCTGCTCCAAAGTGGTCGCATTGCGGTGAAAGAGTTCATATTGATAATTGGGCCGTAGACCTCTTCGAAAGCGTGATATAGTCATGGTGCTCTCTTCCGTGACTCCACACTGTAAGTAATACTCGTCAAACTCCGCGGTGTACTCGGTCACGGATCAGTTCCCTTGGGAGATAATTTTCCATTTGTCTATGAGACGTTGGCGATATGAGGCAGGAAGGTATTTCTCCCTCAACTTGGTTTTCATATCATCCCAAGTACCGATTTGGGGTTGACGTCGCTGATTGAGCAGGCTCTCCACATTGGTCCAATAAGTTTGGGCCTGCCCTTGCAGCTTCATCTTCGCGTATCAGACTCTTCGATGGTCCGTCATCTCAAACCACTCGAAGTACCGGTCCATGCCGGCCTCCCAATCTAAATACACCCTAGGGTCCAAGGACCCGCTAAAAGTGGGAGGGTCCGCACGCACGCCCCTAAGAATGCGGTCGTCATCATCATCATCACAGTTCTGTCGTTGATTACGACGACCATTTCCACCTTGCTCATTATCAGATGCATAGTCATCCACCACATGCACCTGTTGCCTCTCAACTTCCACTGCCTGAGCCCTTGGTGCAGCAGGTTGCTGAGCCGGCTCTTGTTGACCATTGGGCGGCGCGGGTTGCGCCGCCGCTGGGGCCCTCTCAAGGATGGCTATCCTCCAAACAAGACCCTGGATGGACTGGTCCGAAGATTCGGCCCGATCCTCGAGGGCTTTCATTCTCCCATCTAGACGCATTCCAACGCCATCTAGACGCGTACTAAGGCCATCCATACGCGTGTCGAGACGTTCCATAATGGCTTGGAACATCTCGGTCATCGAGGACTCATCGGAGCTACGGGCCCGGGAATCCGCCATAGGTGGTGGTGGCGAGTATTGGGTACCTCGACGGGTGGGCATGCAAAGACACACGGACTAGGAGACACAAACTGATGCAAACACCGACTAATGCACCTAGACCTAAACCACTATCCGATACGCGGCGGAGTTAATCGATCCAAAGATCACTCCCGCAAGTGTGCGGCCTTCCCGATAGGCATAGCCTAATGTTCGGACAACACCTTTTAAGATACCAGATTATCGGGATGAAATATAATTTTAAAACACTCTTTTTTTTGTTTTGAAAATAATGATGATCCTAGACTCGACTTAGACCGTGCAAGACTTATGCAACGACTACCCTAAACTGGACTCGCTCTGATACCAAACTGATGCGGGACGGACACGGGAGACCGACTCTATATGATGCGGACCTAGGACTCTAGATGGAGATGCGACCAGCAACACACAAATTGGAGAGACTTCGGCCCGACACTATGAGTTCCTAAGGGCTATACGTTGCTAACAGAAACGCAAGCTCACTCGTCGTCCCAAGCGAGAGAAACGCGGATCATGCACGGTTGGGGAACCGACAGAGTTCAAGGGTAGTCCGACTCACTTCCGTACTCGGGTCGAGTCACGGGACGGGTCACTCTCACACTCACAGCGGTGACATGGACTCACGGGCTAGAATCCTACGCTCTTGCAGCGGCATACAACCATATACTAGCTAAGCAAATGAAATGCCAAGAAGTTTGATCGTTACCTCCACGCACCCGGCGTGGGGAAGACAACCCCGGTCGATCTCGGACTCCCGGTTAACACTTTTTTACAGCAGTACAATAATTTGACCCACTCCACGCAGGGAGGTAATAGGTCACATGTGGGGCCCGGGAGTCACGACAACCGGGTTGACGGGCAGCATCTTGATGTCGTCCCGGCGGTGCCGAATTCGCATTTGTGGTGCTATCCGGACGGCGTGATCTACGGGCCCGTGGGGCCCACGGACCGCTCCAACCTCTGGCTCTGGTGGGGTGGGGCCCGCTGTGATGGGGACCCCTGGTGGCGTGCCTCCCTGGACCGCGGTCTGCCGGAAACACCGGTCGGAGACCGATCGGCTCCGTTCACCAAGTGGGGAAGTAGCTGCCCACGGATTTTGGCTTCTGTTTTCCGGCGCGCGCTCCGGCGAGATCGGCCGCTGCGATCAGTCCCGATGTCGGATCGGGGCACAGAAGCTATCGTTGGAAAGATATCTAGAATTCCTTCAATATAGGGCCAGAGGGATCGACTGGATCTGCCCGGATCTGGCCTTAAACTATTTTTCAAGTTTCAGTTGAACAATATCCGAAATCTCAGAACAGCAGGGCATTTTCCTGAGAGTTACCTTTGACTGTGCGATAGACGTCCGATTCAGATCTTGAACTCTTCATCAAAGTTGTGGAGGGGAAAGAGAGGAAAATGGACATAATTTATGTGAAGGGATTGGTGGAGGCTACGATTTGTTATGGATTTTACACTGACTAGTGGTCAGATCTGGACACTTGCTGACAGAACTGTAGATGGATCTGAAATGGAATTTATAAAAATATGAAATGGGCTTTCAAAATTCCACGAAAAATTGGGGATGGAGAGAAAGGTGGACAGAACTTCCAGTAAATTTGGGAGCTCTTGGAAAAATCAAAAGGAGGTCCGAAGACTAGAAACTCAAGGCGGAAGTGGATCTGCACTGAAAGCAGCCAGATCTGGAATGAAATGGGGAACAAAAATGGAAAAATGGATTTCGGAGTCTAGAGGCCAAAACAATTTTTCTGAGAGCTGGAGGGGACCTCTGGGACACGCCCTCAAAATCTGAGCTCAAGAAGATCTCGTGGTGAAGAGCAGAAATTCGTGGAAGATGCTGCTATTGGATGAAGATAGAACTCCGACGGCAACCGTGGTGGTGCGATGGCGGCACGATGGCGGCAGTGGCGGCGACGATGAGCTCCGGAACTGATAGGGGAGGCTTCACACCTCCAGAAGGCAACCTTCCCAGCTGCAGTAGGGGGAGAGAGGAGAGAGAGAAGGGGGCGGCCAAGGCTCCTTCCAACAATAATCAAGATTTCTTCTTCATTAATTTTTCTAAATTGGGAAATACAAGCCATTTATATGAAAGGCCAAAAGATAGAAAATACCCTTGGACTTAGGGTTTGGGGAATAAACAAATGGGATAGAACTAATTAGTTCTAATACCATTTTTATAAAAAATAAATGCTTGATGGTGAGAGGGGGGTGCCCCCTTGACTATGGTGTCAAGGTTGGTGGCCAACCTTGACATTTCAAGTCATTTGTCCCCCACTTGGCCCACCCTTCTAGAAGCCCCCAATTGACATGTTGACTGACCCCACATGGGCCCTGGGGATGAGATGGATCAATGGGAGGAGGTCTGGGGGGCCCGCGGGACCCAGGTGGTCCATATTACACATAAACCCCTCTTACAAACCAAATTACAAACCGAATAAAGATAAATAAAAACACACTACACACATATAAAGTCCCAGTAAATGTGATAAATGCCGAGACTCAAGGGGGAGTCTCCAGACTGTCTCCGAGCTAGATAGACGCCGAAGTGACTCGGGTGGTGCTTCACGTACGGTACCGGTGGCTCGGCGTATCATGCTTCTCGATCGCGCGGGTGTCCGCACCAGAGAATCTCCGTGGTGACACTATCCACGGTGCACACGGAGGTAATGAACCCTAAGGCCGGATGGGTGAAGCTAAGACTAGTGGGTTGGTCGAAGCCTCGGGCCAATGAGTGCATCATCTTCCATTGCGAGTCTAATCCCACAATAAGGTCATCCGATGTATCAACATGGTGACTAGACCGGAATGTAGTGTGGAAGGAGTTGACGGGCACTAGCGGTAAGGTGGGGTCCATGGGTGGATACGGAGGTGGGACCAATCCATCCTTTAGCCAACTAAGAAGCGGCTCGGCTATGAAAAGCGTACCCGTTAGAAACACGGGTGGCTTGGGATGAAGTGGCTCCAAATGAGATGGTTCCGAATAAAGATCAGAAGTAGATGGCAATGGAGCTCTAGGGAAGGGGTTCCCCGACTGAGGTCGGGAAGGCTGTGGTGTAGGCGATCCAACCGGATCAGGACTCGGCTGGGAGGTAGATGCCTGCCGAAGGGCACCTTTAAACCGAAAAAATAGGGACTCAAATGGTTCAACCTATAGAGCGACCTTATAGGACTACGCCCGAGAGAATACGTCACGGATAAGACATTCAATTTGGAAGTGAAGCCGCAAACCTCTCCGGAACTGAAACGCAATCGTGGTGCTCTCCTCTCCAACTCCATATTCCACCCGGTACTTATCATAGTCCCGAATGTACTCGGACACGGACCTATCACCTTGGACGGGTCGGCATGGGTTGGCCATAGTTGCCAAAAGATGGGAATGGATCCCTAGGAATGGACATGCAAGGGCATTTTTTTTGTTTTTATAGGTAAAATATTTTGCCAACTAATGCAAGCACCTAGACACGACTTAGAATGCGATGCAAATGCAAAGTTGAAATGAGACTCGACTACACACCTAGACACAACCAAGACTCGGTACGTGGCGGAGCTAATCGATCCGAAGATCACTCGTGTAAGTGTGCGGCCTTCCCGATAGGCGTAGCCCAACGTTCGGACAACACCTTTTGATATACCGATTAATGGTATGCAAATGTGACACTTAGACCGACTTAGACTTAGACTCAACTTAAACGACTCTTTTTTTTGGAGTTTTGCAAATGACTACCCTAGACTCAACTGGCTCTCTGATACCAAGTTAATGCGGGACGGACACGCGACCTGGGACTCTAGCTCGCGATCGTCCCTAAGCGAGGGAAGACGTGGGACCGTGCGCAGTTGAGAAACCGACCGTGAGTCTCGGGTATCGGCCCTTCCGCGATAACTCGGGTCGAGTCACAGGACGGTACACTCACTCACTCTCGCAGCGGTGATAACAATATATATCAAGCTAGAAACCTACACTCGCAGTGGCATTCAAAGATATATGAGATAAGCATAATGCGATAAAGAGTGGGGGCGAGTTTACCTCCACGCTCCGGGCGTGGGGAAGATGACCCCGGCCAGTTACGGTAACTCCCGGTAACAACGGTGAAAATTTAGTTACAACAGTGAAATCTATTACCCACTCTACGCAGGGAGGTAAAGGGCTACTAGTGGGGCCCGGGAGGACCGACCCTGCGTTGACGGGCAGCAATCTGGAGGTGCGTTCGGAACGAACTCAGCCTGCTGGTCCGACTCGGTCCTGTGCCAACTCGGTATTGCGCTGACTCGGTTCTGACTCACTGGATAGCAAGGCATGGATTCCAAAGGAATGGCGCCCTCCTGAGGTCTTCTGAAGGCGCCACTTGGCTGGGACGATGGAGGGATGTCCCTGATCGACTCCCTGAAGTGGCGGCTCCAGAAGTTGACTTTTGTTATTTTTACACGAATTATTCCCGGACTGATTTTTTCTGATCTGCACAGAGAACAGATTTGCGCGCCTCGGCGGCAAAAATTAATTTTCTCAGATCCGAAATCGGATCGAGGTGAAATTGGTGGGGTTGGAAAGAGGACTCCTAGATCTACCACATATAAATTTTGTAGGTCAATCTAATGAAGGGATGAGAAGTGGGAGGCTCTGCAAGTCTGAGTTTTCTTCTGACCCGGACTGACAGACACACAGGACAGACTGTGTTTTTCCTGAAACTGACCTTTGACCGAAGGGTAAATGATTTTTCTATACTCCAAGAAAATTATGATGGAAGGGGGTATACGTAAGGAACAACGTGTAATTTTTGTGGATTTTTTAAAATATTTTAAGGAGATGGGAAAAATATAATAAGGCGACACTATCCCGTAGATCTGCAGAATGACAGATTATAGGGGGAAGAACAATAAATGTGGGAAAAATACCAAATGGTGTCCAAATGACACAAAATTTGAACTGGAGGTTAGGGGAGACAGGGGGAACAAACTCTCCAAATTAGGGCTCGAACAGATAACAATAAAAAAAGTTAAAATTTTGGAGAAGAGGTTCTGTCCTGATTTGGACAGAACTCCGACGTAGCGGCGGTGGCGACGCGTTGGCGACACGAACGGAAGGCGGTGGCCCGAAGTAGCATCCAGCGGAGGTGGAGATCTTGGAGTCACACCAAGAGGAGGTCTTCACACCCTAGAATGGTAGAAATCTATCTACAAGAGGGGAGGAGAGACACAAGGGGTGCCCTTGGGTTTGCTCTTGGTAAAAATGCTTAATTTTTCATTAATATTTCTAATGACACTATACATAGGCTTATATAGAGAATGGCAAGGGGTAGGGGGCTGAGAATTTCGTGGGAGAGAGGGGATTTTCTTCCCCATGTGGTCAAATGACCAAATTAAATAAAAAATATAACATGGGATAAACTATATTATAAGGGGGAAGCATCTTGGATTTGAAGGGTTGGAATATTGGACTTTTTAATCCAATTGTCCCCTTGAATGGTCAAGCAATCTAGAAACCCACCTTGGACCTTTGATTGGCCCCACATGGGCCCTAAGGCTTAGGTGGACCAATAGGAAAGGAGATGGGGGCCCCTTGCTGGTCCTACTGGACTTTTACACAAAAACCCAAAGATCCTTAGGGAATGACACATTGGCTTATAAAGCCTTACAATTACATACATATTTTCCCAATGATATAAATATAAATAAAAGGACTCAAATTTAAAATAAAAAGTCAGTGCTCAATGTCGATTCCCATCACAACTAGTGGAGCAGAGCGGAGATGTCTTGCATTATTGGCAGCCAGGCGCTCTCACAACCAGCGTGCCTTGCTGGGAGCTCTACATCGATGGTGCTTCCCGAGGGATCACCCGGAGAAACCAGGATCCAGCCACCACGGCAGGTGCTGGCATTGTTTTCTTGACTCCTCAGGGAGGAGTTTTGTACAACTCCTGCGCCCTCATTATGTCCCCGACCAACAATGAAGCTGAGTATGAAGCTCTACTCATTGGGCTCCAGATGGCTCTCCATATGGGCATTAAATGTCTCAAAGCCTACGGGGACTCCCAGCTGATAGTTCGGCAGATCCTCGGCATCTATGACGTGCGGAAGCCAGAGTTGGTTCCATACCACACCGCCGTCACCAGACTAACCTCGAAGTTTGATTTCTTCGAAATAGATCACCTCCCCAGAAGTAGCAATGCTCAGGCGGATGCCTTAGCAAAATTGGCCGCGGTGATCAAGCTCCCGCCCGAGGGTGAGGTCGACATCGTCATCAAACACAGAAGGCTGATGCCGAGCTCACTCGAAGGCAACACTGGTCTTACCATCTACGAGGTCCACGACCTTGACCAGAGTACAGTTCCAGAAGAAGAGGATGATTGACGTACGTCTATCATCAATTTTAAGAAAGGGTGGCTCCCTCCTGACCGAGCTCAAAGGGTCCAGCTACTCCACCAAGCAATCTCCTACGAGTTGATCGGTGACACCCTGTATCGGCTCGTCCACGGGAAGGACAAGTCAATCCTCCTGAGGTGTGTCTCCCTCGCCGAGGCACGAGCCATCATGCAGGAGGTCCACTCTGGATTGTGCGGTGCGCACCAGGTCGGAGACCGAATGAAACACAACATCAAGCTCAAAGGCTTCTACTGGCCAACCATGTACATGGACTGCATCCAGTATGCCCGTGCATGCCATCAATGTCAAGCCTTTGGCCCAGTACCCAGTGTTAGTGTTGGTGTGCTACATGCCAATTTCGGGTCGGGTAGGCCCAATAGTTGTACGATCTTGTTCATTAATAAAGTGGTGTTTGAGCGTAAATATGCGATTGTGTTACTTTACGTTGTCCCTAGGATATGTGGTTGTAAAGTCAGCTCGAGATGGGATCTCGAACATGAGATTGACTTTACATGTACACATACCTTAAACTGTTCCTGGTTGGAGGGTAATCACTCGGGGACTTTGATTACCTATTAAACCAGTACACATGATGTGTCAGTGACCAGTCTCATGGTCATTGGTGCGGGGCACCAACACATATGTGTAGGTGTATGTCCTTGGAGAATGTGCACTGAACTGATCCGCTATTGGATCTTCAGATGGTTGATTATACCTAATACCAACTGAAGATCTAACGGTCACAGTAGCATCGTTGGTCCTTTGACCTGAGACATTGATCGGATCTTACACGAGGACTGGAATGGTTTAATTACTTAGCTAAGTGACTTTAACCATAAGTCATGAGTTGCCGAGTCATTAACCACTCCAGGATACGTGTGAAGATCATCAATGGTCAAGAAGGGATCGCTCACTGTCGGGTATATATCAGACAGTTAATGGGTCATGACATTGACGCTCCGTTAAATCCCTGGCCAGGGTCGTATGAGTTCGTTTAGGACGGACGTCATACACTTTAAGGAGGTCATAGTCAAATGGCACGATCATGGGTTTGACAGAAACCGTACCCTCGATCGTACCAGACTCATAGAATGAGCGAGGGATTATATCGATGCGGTAACTGTGGACTTACAGGTACCAGACAGGCTGGTTTAAACCCGGGGTCCTCTAGGATCACGCGGATTTGCTTGACCCAACGTGATCAAAGGTTCGGAATAAATTAAACTATTGTTCGGCTCTAGTAGAAGCGAAGAATACGTTTAATTTACTTCTAATTGAGAATTAGAAGTTAATGGACCTTAAACTAGAGTGACTGTGGGCCTAGAGGATCACACACAATGGATTCTTGGGTGACGGATTATTATTATACAAGTGTATGTATTAATTCCTTTTAATTCCTTTTGGAAAGGAGTGTAAATGGAGCTTAATACATATGTATAATAGTGGATAGGACATATATACAATTTCGATCTTTTAGAACCCTTTTCTAATAAACCTAAACTCTATATATAGCCACCTACGTGATGCTCATTCGAGCCTTCACTTCTTCCAACCTCTTAAGCTTAAGCAAGCACATAAGCTTAAGTGGAGGATTAGCCTCCCCCCTTTCTCCCCTTTGCTCTCTCTCTCTCCAGAAGGTGATAGAGTCGGGAAAAGTTACGCCGGGGAGGTACCGTCGCTGCGCAAGGGTCCGTGTGGAGCTGCTCTAGAGGCCGTACAGCTGTGCGGCTTGGTTTCTCTGCATCGGGCTTAGCGGACAACGTCGTTCCGCGCAAGGTGAAACACGCAACCCGTAATTAGGGTCTTAGAAACACCGATTAGAGCACAGATTAAGCTTTCCATAACACCGGGATCGGGCAAATTAAATTTTTGTTATCCGCTGCGTCGCCCGTAGGTGCTGTGCGAAACCTTACAGTGGTATCAGAGGCAGGTTCGCGCTCTGATCGGTATTTTTATCGCCATTTAGAATCATACTTTAGGGGCATATTAAATCTTCAATTATAATTTGTAGAAAGAGATTTGGACATCTCTGTTCTTCCTGGATGATGGGCATCCAAATAGCAATTTTTTTAAAAAAAAAATTTTAAAAAATTTTTTTTTTGGGCTTCCCATCGGGCGCACTGCGCCGCTGGGTGCAGTGCGCTGGCGGGCGCACCCGCGTGGGCGGGCGCCACCTACGCGGGGCGCCTGCGGGCGCCCGCCCGCGGGCGCCCGCAACACGGGTCGCCCGCGTTGCGGCGCCCGCAACGCGGGTCAACGCCCGCGCGCGCGGGCGCATTAAAAAAAATAAAAGGTTTTTTTTATTTATTTTTTAAAAAAAATTATTTTTAACCCTTTTAATTTGCTGTGCTCTAGTAACATTAATATATATATTAGATATATATATGAAAATGCACAGTAAATTAAATAGAATTTTATCTAGTATGTTAATTGTGTTATCTCGATGGTAAATGTCAAATGTTAATTTTTATTTAACCGTGTTGAATTTACCGAGGTGAGATAATTACTATTTACCTTGAGATAAAATGGTAATAATTGAAGTTACTTCAGTAAAATTTAAGTTTTTGAATTTTTAATTATTAGATAATCAAAAAATTTAAAATTTAAATTTTATTAAAGTTAAATGTAAAAAATTTAATTATTTAAATTTTAATTATTAGATAATTGTTAAATTCAAATTTTGAATTTTAGAAAAATACTAATTGAGGATAATTACATTATTTTAAATTTATTTTCAAACAAAATTATTGGATAATTAGTTTGAATTTAAATTTAAATTATTGGCATGTTTAAATTTTGAATTTAAATTTGATTATTGGATAATTAAATTTAAATTTAAATTTAATTAATTATCTCAATTACATGCCCCTGTAGAAAATGATGGTTCTTTACGTGCTTTACTTTATTTACCTTGTATTGGCCTGCTTGTGTGTTTAATTTTATTTAATCATGCTTTGATTTTTAAAATTAAACAAAGCTAGCCTATTTTTGTTTGCACATCCCATTTTCTAAATTCAAAAGTAAGATTATTTTCAGAAAATAACCCTTGATTGATTTTATTTGAATGGGTTGGCAAGTGATCATGGACTTGGATTAATGTAATTAATTGGGGTCTGCGAACCTCCTTTCTCTCTCTGTTAAAATTCCAATGTACTTCTATCTTCCTCCATTGTTGTACTCGCCCTAAGGGCTGCTGGAATTTGAGTCACATGTAATTTAATTTTTTCGGCCTGCGTGCCGTGTAAAAGTTGTAATTAATGCGGCGTCGGAGTTTGAAAGCGTGGAGCACACCCGACGAGGACGATCCAGCTGCTTCGGAAGCGGGCCGGATGTCTTAGTTACATTAGGGTTAAAGTCCATGATCACTTGCGTTTATTTTTGCATTGGATGCATTTATTTTGTGCAAACTACTAGGTACGGTAAATATATTGGATATATTTATATTACCACCTAGGGTGAGATCAAGATAAAATTAAATTCCCTCGCGATTAAATTTTAGATCTGGTAAGCGTGGCTCTAGGAGTCATCGTGGCCCTCCATCATTATGGAGTGAATGAACATCTTCATTTCATGGATTTGTTGTACTTTCCACAAGGTCTATGAGTTTGGGGGCGGGATTAAACTCCAAGGCTCGGCCTCAATGGGGTGAGGAATTGAACTCGGCTTTGTTGTGCTTTCCACAAGGGTCGGGTCATGAACTCATTGCTATGTAGTAATGATGGTTAGATCTAACCGAGAATATCCTTTGTTGTGCTTTCCACAAGGGGATGATTTCTCGGGGGCCGAATATCGGATATTGCATTAGATGCAAGTGCCTGTTGACTACCCTTGAGATGGTGTATGGCTTGTTGTGCTTTCCACAAGGTCGTACATCAGTCTCGTTGGGATTCCGACCCACTAGGTTGATCTCGTTGATCTCCCGTTCTATATACTGAGGGTTATATAGTTCGATCGAAAAATAGTGGGACTAACTAAGATAGAAAACCACATCTAAGTTAGAATTTGAACACATGCTAAGTTGTCTTTTATTTCTTATCCAGATTACAATGTCGTCGTCCAACCCCCTCCGTGGCATCTTGGATGCAAATCGCTTAACTGGACCGAACTACTCGGATTGGCTGCGTAACCTACGCATAGTCCTTACCGCCGAAAAGATTGCATACGTGTTGGACACGGTTCATTCTGAGCCAGCTCCTGATGCCGACGAGGGCGAGTTACTGGCTTATGCCAAGTGGTCTGAGGACTCCTCCCTTGCCCAATGTTACATGTTGGCCTCTATGACTCCCGAGCTACAGAGGTAATTTGAAAAGACTGATTGTAGAAGTATACTTCTCAATCTACGCCAGCTCTTCGGGGAGCAGGGTAGGATTGAGAGGTATGACATCTCCAAAAGGCTTTTCAGGACACGGATGTCTGAGGGTTCTTCAGTACAGGCTCATGTACTGAAAATGATGGAGTGGATAGAGAGACTCAATGCACTGGGGTTCAAGTTGGATCTTGAACTGTGCATTGATCTTATACTCCAGTCATTGCCCGATTCCTTTTCTTCCTTCATCATGAACTTTAACATGAACAGGATTGAAGCAACTCTCCCAGAGCTGCTCAATATGTTAAAGAGTGCTGAAGGAACCATGCAGAAAGATAAACCATCTTCGTCTGTAATGATTGTTGGCCGGGCCAACAAGAAAAGGAAGGCCTCTCAAATATCCACCACGAGTAATAAAGGGAAGGGAAAAAAAAAGGCCACGGGTAAGCAACTCTCCAAAGTTGACAAAGGGAAGGGCAAGAAGAATGAAAAGGAAGACAAATGTTTTCGATGTGGGGAAACTGGGCATTGGAAAAGGAATTGCAAGGCAATTCTAAATGATGGTATTTTTGTCATAGACCTTAATTTGTCATATATGGAATCCACATCATGGGTATTGGATACTGGATGTGCATCTCATATCTGTAATTCTGTGCAGGTGCTGGCAAATAGAAGGCGATTGTGCAAAAAAGAGATTGAACTGAGGATGGGAAATGGTGCTTTGGTTTCTGCCAAAGCTGTCGGGACTGCACGCCTCAGTTTACCTTCAGGAGTCATTCTGGAGCTGAATGACTGTTATTATGTTCCTAATATTATTAAGAACATTATTTCAATCTCTGGCTTGTATAACATTGGATATACATTGACTTTTAATAGCACTGGGTGCTCTATAATGAATAATGATTTGATTATAGCCGATGGTTCATTAGTCAATGGTCTTTATGTATTGGATACACGTTCTAATGTTATGTAAATTTCCAATACTGATGAAGTGAATTCTGCATATCTATGGCATTGCAGACTTGGTCATGTAGGTGAGAAAAGAGTCTCTCACTTACACTCAAATGGGTATTTGAATTCGTTCGAATACAAGCCATTTGATACCTGTGAGTCGTGTCTCATGGGGAAAATGACCAAGGCTCCTTTTGGTGGACATGGTGAGAGGGCTGTTGACCTTCTCGAGCTCATACACTCGGATGTGTGTGGACCCATGTCCATAGAAGTAAAAGGAGGTTATCTCTATTTCATTTCTTTTATTGATGACTTCTCCAGATATGGCTATGTGTATTTAATGAGACATAAGTCACAAGCCTTTGAGAAGTTTAAGGAATACAAGAATGAAGTAGAGAAACAGACAGGCAAAAGTATTAAGGCTCTTCGATCGGATCGAGGAGGTGAATACTTAAGCCATGAATTCACTTCTTATCTTAAAGACCATGGAATAGTTTCTCAGTGGACTCCACCGTATACACCACAACATAATGGTGTATCCGAGAGGAGAAACAGGACCTTGTTAGACATGGTCCGATCCATGATGTCTATGTCAGGACTACCCTTGTCTCTCTGGGGCTATGCGTTAGAGACTGCGGCTTATTTATTGAATAGGATCTCAAGTAAATCAGTTCCTTCTATACCATATGAGATATGGAAGGGCAGGAAACCAAATTTTAATCACATTAAAATTTGGGGGTGTCCTGCTCATGTAAAGAAGAACGAGAGTGATAAGCTTGAGTCGAGAACCGATAAGTGTAGGTTTGTGGGATATCCAAAGGAGACGTTTGGATATTATTTCTATCACCCTTCTGAGCAAAGGGTCTTAGTGGCCAAGAGAGCTGTATTTCTGGAAAGAGAATATCTACTCCAGAAAAATAGTGGGAGCCAGATAGAATTGGACGAGGTCCAAGAACCACAACACATAGACACAAACTCGTTAGATGAGACGGTATCGGTTGATCCTATTCAAGGTGAAACACTGACACTACGGAGATCTGGGTAGACTACCGAGAGAACCTAAGAGATATGTTGGACATGTCTCAGAGGGGTCCTCTAAGGTATGTATCGATGAGGATGATGATCCTCAGTCGTACCAGGAGGTGATCCATAGTGTAGACTCCGAGAAATGGCAAGAGGCAATGGATTCAGAAATCCAGTCCATGTACACCAATAAAGTTTGGAACTTAGTTGATGTACCCGAAGGGAAGGTCTCTATCAGCTGCAAATGGATTTTCAAAAGGAAAATCGGTGCAAATGGACAGGTTGACACATACAAGGCTAGACTAGTGGCGAAAGGATATCGTCAAAGACAAGACATTGACTATGACGAGACGTTTTCGTCGGTAGCCATGGTTAAGTCAATCAGAATCCTCCTTGCCATTGCTGCATACCTGGATTATGAGATCTAGCAAATGGATGTGAAGACAGCTTTTCTTAATGGAAACCTGTCAGAAGAGGTGTACATGGTACAGCCTGAGGGATTCACCTCCAAGCCACATCCTAATAAGGTATGCAAACTTCAAAGGTCCATTTATGGATTAAAGCAGGCATCTAGAAGCTGGAACTTAAGATTTGACGAGGCTGTCAAATCTTTCAACTTCATTCGGAATGAAGATGAACCATGTGTTTACAAGAAGGTCAGTGGGAGCTCAGTGACCTTCTTGGTCCTTTATGTTGATGACATCTTACTCATTGGGAATGATGTAGCGATGTTGACATCAACTAAGTCTTGGTTGTCCAAGACCTTCTCCATGAAGGATTTGGGAGAAGCATCCTATGTGCTGGGCATAAGGATCTATCGAGATAGATCTAAAAGGATACTAGGATTATCTCAATTCATGTACATAGACACTATCCTCAAAAGGTTTAGGATGGAAAATTCCAAGAGAGGTCTCATTCCCATGAGACATGGAATTTACCTATCCAAGGGGATGAGCCCTAAAATTTCTGAGGAGGTCGCACACATGAATAAGGTACCCTATGCTTCGGCGATAGGGTCAATCATGTATGCAATGCTATGTACACGGCCTGATGTTGCCAATGCTTTAAGCATTGTCAGCAGATATCAGGCAAATCCAGGCGAAGAGTAAAGGGTATCCTTAAGTACCTGCGAAGGGCTAATGATCTTTTTCTGCTTTATGGAGGAGAGGACCTACAGCTTAGAGCTTACACAGATTCTAGTTTCCAGTCAGATCCAGATGACTGCAAATCCATGTCTGGATTTGTATTCATGTTGAATGGAGGGACAGTCAGTTGGAGAAGCTCCAAGCAAGACACGACTGCAGACTCGACGACGGAGGCGGAATATATTGCTGCAGCTGAAGCTGCTAAGGAAGCCGTCTGGATGAAGAAATTCATCTTGGAACTTGGCGTAGTTCCCGAGATATCAGCTCCCATCCCATTATTTTGTGATAATAATGGGGCCATCGCCCAGGCGAAGGAACCGAGATCTCACCAAAGGTCAAAGCATATTCTCAGGCGCTTTCACCTTATTCGGGAGATTGTTGATCGTGGAGATGTGATGGTAGAGCAGTACCGTCAGAAGACAACATAGCAGATCCACTGACTAAGCCTTTGACACAGACTGTATTTGAGCGCCATCGGGATAAGATGGGCCTCAAAGTTGTGGGCAATTGGCTGTAGTTCAAGTGGGAGATTGTTAGTGTTGGTGTGCTACAGGCCAATTTCGGGTCGGGTAGGCCCAATAGTTGTACGATCTTGTTCATTAATAAAGTGGTGTTTGAGCGTAAATATGCGATTGTGTTACTTTACGTTGTCCCTAGGATATGTGGTTGTAAAGTCAGCTCGAGATGGGATCTCGAACATGAGATTGACTTTACATGTACACATACCTTAAACTATTCCTGGTTGGAGGGTAATCACTCGGGGACTTTGATTACCTATTAAACTAGTACACATGATGTGTCAGTGACCAGTCTCATGGTCATTGGTGCGGGGCACCAACACATATGTGTAGGTGTATGTCCTTGGAGGATGTGCACTGAACTGATCCGCTATTGGATCTTCAGATGGTTGATTATACCTAATGTCAACTGAAGATCCAACGGTCACAGTAGCATCATTGGTCCTTTGACTTGAGACATTGATCAGATCTTACACGAGGACTGAAATGGTTTAATTACTTAGCTAAGTGACTTTAACCATAAGTCATGAGTTGTCGAGTCATTAACCACTCCAGGATACGTGTGAAGATCATTAATGGTCAAGAAGGGATCACTCACTGTCGGGTATATATCAGACAGTTAATGGGTCATGACATTGACGCTCCGTTAAATCCCTGGCCAGGGTCGTATGAGTTCGTTTAGGACGGACGTCATACACTTTAAGGAGGTCATAGTTAAATGGCACGATCATGGGGTTTGACAGAAACCGTACCCTCGATCGTACCAGACTCATAGAATGAGCGAGGGTTATATCGATGCGGTAACTGTGGACTTACAGGTACTAGACAGGCTGGTTTAAACTCGGGGTCCTCTAGGATCACGCGGATTTGCTTGACCCAACGTGATCAAAGGTTCGGAATAAATTAAACTATTGTTCGGCTCTAGTAGAAGCGAAGAATACGTTTAATTTACTTCTAATTGAGAATTAGAAGTTAATGGACCTTAAACTAGAGTGACTGTGGGCCTAGAGGATCACACACAATGGATTCTTAGGTGACGGATTATTATTATACAAGTGTATGTATTAATTCCTTTTAATTCCTTTTGGAAAGGAGTGTAAATGGAGCTTAATATATATGTATAATAGTGGATAGGACATATATATAGTTTCGGTCTTTTAGAACCCTTTTCTAATAAACCTAAACTCTATATATAGCCACCTACGTGATGCTCATTCGAGCCTTCACTTCTTCCAACCTCTTAAGCTTAGGCAAGCACATAAGCTTAAGAGGAGGATTAGCCTCCCCCCTTTCTCCCCTTTGTTCTCTCTCTCTCCAGAAGGTGATAGAGTCGGGGAAAGTTACACCGGGGAGGTACCGTCGCTGTGCAAGGGTCCGTGTGGATCTGCTCTAGAGGCCGTACAGCTGTGCGGCTTGGTTTCTCTGCATCGGGCTTAGCGGACAGCGTCGTTCCGCGCAAGGTGAAACACGTAACTTGTAATTAGGGTCTTAGAAACACCGATTAGAGCACATATTAAGCTTTCCATAACACCAGGATCGGGCAAATTAAATTTTTGTTATCCGCTGCGTCGCCCGTAGGTGCTATGCGAAACCTTACACCCAGAAGACCTCCTAATCCACTGCCTCCTACAGCCCCCACCTGGCCATTCGCTGAGTGGGGCATGGACATTGCGGGGCCTTTCCCGCCATCTTCCAAGGGCCATAAATACATCTTGGCCACCACTGACTATTTCTCTCATTGGGCGAAGGCTCTACCTTTGCGAGAGGTCACCGGTGAAATCATTGCTAGATTCGTCCGGCATAACATTATATACTGATTCGGTACTCCCAGTGGCATAGTGTCCGACAACGGGACACCCTTCAAGAATAAGGCTGTATACCAGTTGGCGGCCAAATTCCACATCGACTAGAGAACCTCTTCGATCTACAACCCCCAGGCTAATGGCTTAGTGGAAGCCTTCAACAAAACCCTCTGTAAGCTCCTAGCTAAGATGGTTAGCCACCGGAAACACGATTGGGGTGAGAAGGTCTTTGAAGCATTATGGGCCTATCGAACGGTCTACAAAACCCCCACGAGGTGCTCACCGTTCTCCCTTGCTTACGGGACAGAAGCGGTTGTCCCCATCGAGGTCCAGTTAGCCTCTTATCGTGTGGCAGTCCACACTGGTCTTGCTGGCTCTGATGAAGACGAGTACCGGAGAAGGCTAGAAGAGCTCGCCGATCTAGAAGGCAAGCGACTCGAAGCCTACAAACACCTGCAATTATACCAGGCTCGCATGGCTCGGGCCTATGATAAGCTCGTCAAACAGCGGGCTTTAGAGCAAGGTGACCTTGTCATGATCAAGGAAAGAGAGGTCATGGCAGTGCTTTCCAGTGGAAAACTACAGCCAAATTGGCGAGGTCCATACATCATCCAGAATGTCTATGAGGGTGGGGCCTACACGGTTATTGATCACAAAGGTCATAGATCGTTCCCGCCTCTCAACGGCAAACACATGAAGCTATACTATGCGCCAGAGTACGAGTTCGTGTGCCAACTAGACTAAGGTGTGCATCCCAGCTACCACCAATAAGGCCGGTCCTCCCCCGTGAAGGATCTAACCAGCCAGTCCTCCCAGTCTGCAATTCCCAGCTAACCAGCCAGCTTGGCTCCCCGGAGTTGCCGCCAGGCATCCGCGGGGGTTGATCTCCTGCCCTCATTCCCGTCACCACGGGGACACGGGCACTTCTGCACCGACACCAGTCTAGCCGCCAGGCTCTCAAGTAAGTCAAAAAAAAACACAAAACAAAAAAAACAATGTGGTTAAAAATAGAGATGCCCCGGCAGACCCAGTCATTCTCACCACAATGGGGTGGCTGGGTGCAAAAAGGCCAGCAACCCGGCTGAGGTGGAAACCCGAAAGGGCACCTCGGGCAAAATTGGGAAACCCCTCGACTTGAAAACCCGCAAGGGCGCGTCGGAAAAAGCTAAAGGGGGTCGGCTCTGACGAAAACCCGAAAGGGCGGTAGAGCCGATAACGAGAAAATCTTCTTCTCCCCACCAATCACAATGGCATTCCTCCTATTTCTTGGTGGGCCGTTAGCCTCATCCAGAGCCAGTTCTCAATCCATTTGCACGGCTACGACACAAACCCTCTAATCCCCAGTTAACCTTACATTATTCCTGCTCAGTTTGACCAACCTTTAGCCCTTGCCTCAACATCACAGATCAACCAGTCCCTATGATAGTCAATCTCCCAGTCGCCATTCCGGTAAACTCATATCCCGCTAAACATTCCCAATCATTTATCATTCTCTACCCCTACATCCTACATACCCTGTAAATCCAGAGCCTTCAAGTTCGTTATAATCCCAGTTCTCCCGTACAATCCCTGATCCATCAGCTACAACTCCAGTCATATCTTGCCCTGGCAAAGTGGCCCTTTGCCACCATGGCGTGAGGACTTCTAAAAACCCTTATTAATGGCCGAACAATATCCGGCTATCCACACGTTCCAGTCTCAGGTTAGGTCCCCTGACAGTAATATGCTATGGACTACGGTCTCAAATAAAAATAAAAATAAAAATGGGGTTAAAAATAGAGATACCCCGGCGGGCCTGGTCGAATCCATTATAGGGAGCCGACTAGGTGCAAAATTGCCACTAACCCAACTAAGGTGAAAAGCCGAAAGGGCGCCTTAGACAAAATCGGGTAATCCCTCGGTGTGAAAACCCGCAAGGGCGCATCGAAAAAAGCTAAAGGGGGCCAGCTCTGGCAAAAACCCGCAAGGGCGGTAGGGCTGGCAAAGAGAAAGAAAAACAAAGCTCTCTCTCCCTTTCTATTCTTTACTTACGAAGCCGTCGACTATTACACGCTCCGATGGCGAGCTCAACATCACTCCATGACAATGGTGGCCACTACGCCCCCGAGGGTCGGTCATCGCCAACTTCCAGTCCTAGATTTTGACTGCAATGTAACACCTGAATCCATCCAAAACCTAAAGATAATTAAATATTTTATATTTAGAGCCCATATAAATTTTAGGCTATTTTAATTAAAGCCCAGTACCTTGAACGGTATAGTTTAACAAACTTTATTAAGTAAATTAAATAGATATCTCACTTTAATAACGTGTAACTTTTCATAGGAATGTCAGAATATGGTCAATATTAAACCTATTGGAAAGAGAATTCAAAAATATACAAATTTCATGTTGAGCACATTTCAAAATTTTGACATTTGATAGGTCAAATATATAATAGAATGAATAGATATCTTACGAACCTATTATCATCAAATTTCATAAGATTTTTTGTGAAAATATCCCCCACCCCCTCCTTATTCTCCGCATTCAACATCCGATGGTGAAAAAAAACTCAAAAACCCAAAATATCTCCCCCCCCTCCCACGTGTCTTCCCCCCCTCAAACCCACACTCCCCCACATAACCCTCCCCCTCCATAAACCCTCCCCACGTAACCCTCCCCCCTCCCTCCTCATCCTCTCCCACAGAAAAATATCTCCCCCCTCCCCATTCTTCTTTTCTTCTCTCCCCCCTCACTATAAATACCCCACATCTCCCCCCTTCGTAACTCACCTTCCCTTCTCACTCTACCTCTCATTCTCTTATCACTCTCCCCTCTCTCGTTCCTCTTCTTCCCTCTCCCTCTCTCTCTCTCTCTCTCTCTCTCTCCCATAATCTCACCTCCCCCCTCTCTTTCTCTCATATTTTATTTTATTTCTCTCTCTCCTTAATCTTTTTCTTCCCTCGCTTTCTATAAATTGGCGGAGACAAATAAGACGGAGTCGGAATATTGTGAAAATTTGTTAAAAATTTAGACGGAGAATCTGGGAGCTTATTTGGAGCATTTCACATTCTTTACGTAGGAATCTGCCCCTACGGTTAAGTTACGGGTTGTTTAAATTTTACTATTTGGAGAAGATATAATAAGATAAAAATTATTTTTGAGACATGATTATTATCTTTTCCTACGTAAAGATTACTACGTGAGCTCGGGTGAAGTATTCAATTTAGTTTGTAAAGTCCACCCTAAAGGTAGGCACATGATAAACCGAGTGCATGTTATTTGATATTTATATTTCATTGATTTGATTTTATTTGAAATGTAATTATTCAGGCTTAAGTCAGTGATTTATTAAACCCGATAATCTATGCTTAGAATCGGTTATTTATTTAGTTACCATTCTATAAAAATATTTCTCTCTCTACCCTCTCTCTAATCACTTCAAATTTTATATAATAGTAATTTATTTAGTTAATAAATTTGACTCACTACCCTATGATTAAAATCTAATTCATGATCTTAAAATATGATTCAATTATTTTAGAAATTTTAATGACAAGTTTTAAGTATTGAGATGACTATGTAAGTAAGGATAAATATTTGATTAAGCATATGGACTATGTCACTTTAAGGAGGTGTGGGGCGACAAACCGTAGTTAGCTTCCGCTACGGGATTAGGCCCATTTCCGAGGATAAACGGACTTCTAACAAATCCGGAACCCAGAATAAAAAATATATCTGGGGAATGGTGGAGTATTAACTCCCGATCCTGCGTGATTGATGAAGGCCGATAGGCTCCAGTGTTTAGACCATTTGTCTTTATGTCGACGTATGGATGCCTAGGTATGTGTTCGCTACTACTTTTAGTGACGGGATGCCTGTCCAATATATGCTGCCAAATATATGCTTATCTAATATGAAGTTCAGATTTGATATATGACTTTGATATGATCTGAAAATAAGTCATCTATATAAGTTCTGATTTAGCTAAGATATGTACTATGTCATTTATATATAAGTCAGATAAGATTTGTTATACGCATTTTCTTATAATATGAAAAATATTCTATTCTACTAATTTTCCTTCGCATTCATAGTATATGTATAATCCAATGAAATTGTGATTAGTTGTATATATATATCATAGATTTGCACAATTTAGTATATGATAAGCATGTGATTGGTTTTAATGCCTATTGAGTCTTTAGACTCATTTCTGTTGCCTAACCATTTTAGGAAATTGACCAGTGTGCGTCTTGACTCCGATGGGCGGTAGGTCAGAAGATGATCCCGGGTTTAGTTTGGATTCTGCTGCATCCGTAGAATAAACAGATTTAGTTTTCTTTTGAATAATGAATGTAAATATGACTTTTGGGTAGATATATGTAGAACATTTTATATGATGTAAATTATGTGTGTTTATATTATGGAAATGGTATAATTTTGTCTCTGGAATATGTGATGGTTTGGCTTTTAGTGCCTTGCAAATATCTCGGCCTACAACACTCCGTCTATCCGCTGTGACGTCCCCGGACATGATACGGGATCGCGGGAAGGGGGCGCCACAGAGAGTGGTATCAGAGCAAAGTTGTGAGGCTTGGAATCATTTGCAGCCATCTGATTCATACACCTTACCACAAGATCTTAGGAATTTATTTTGGAATTTGATGTCAAACTTAGAATCATCTTAATTCGAGTTAGTTCTCCCTTGCAGGATATGGCAGGGAGTGATAGGGTTGAGGTGAATACTTCTCCTGAGGAATCTGTGCCCTCAAATGGGACATCACAAGGAGTTGTTGAGGAAACAATTCATGGCGGGCTTGCTCCCGGTGGACAAGGTGCGTTACTTATTCAGGGTGTGTCAGATTTAGGAGGGTTCACACAGGCTTTTCAAGGGGTAGTACAGACTATGCAGTTACAGGCCCAAACTCAGGCAATGATGCGAACTCAATTACAAACTCGTTTGCAAGAACAACCGAATAGGATAGCATGTACTACCTTGATGGAAAAATTCAGACATATGAGTCCTCCTTCTTTTAAGGACGAGAGTCAACCGGAGATGATGGAGAATTAGGTAAGAGAAATTGAAAAGATTTTCACATCCATTAGATGTGTAGAACAAGATAAGGTGATATTAGCTACCTTTATGCTTAAACACCGTGCAGATGAGTGGTGGAGGTCTGCACTTAGGATCACGTTCAGAGATAGAGAGAGTGAGATTAGTTGGAATGAATTTCTTGATGTCTTCCATGCCAAATTTCTCCCTCAGCATGTGAAAGATAAGAAAGAAGTGGAATTTTTAAATCTGACTCAAGGAGATATGTCAGTGGCAGACTATGAAGCAAAGTTTACCGAATTGGAAAAGTATGACCCTCATATTTGTTCTGATGAACTGAGAAGAGTGAAAAAATTTGTTAGAGGTTTCAGGAGTAATATTAGAAGTAGAGTTACGATTCTTGACCATTAGACTATGGCAGCAACTTTGAGGACCGCTTTTATTGTGGAAGCTGAATATGAGGAATTCCTAGTAGAAAGATAAAAAGATAATGCAAAAAGGGGCAATCTTGGTTCAGCCGTGAGAAAAGATAAGAAGGCGAAGATAGCATTTCCAGATAGAGTTCAGCCCGTTAGAAGAGATAATATGCCAGTTTGTCAATAGTGCGGAATACAGCATAGAGGTAGGGAATGTTGGCGGGCTACTGGAAAATGCTTTGCATGTGGTGAGACTGGGCATATGATAAGAGATTGTCCAAAAAGGCCAAGGCAAGAGCAGCAACCACAACAGCAACTGAGGGTTCAAGCCAGAGTTTATGCATTAACAAAGAAAGATACCCGGGATGCCAATGCAGTAGTTGAAGGTATTATTCTTATCGATGATATGCATGCTAGAGTTTTATTTGATCCGGGTGCTACACATTCCTTTATTTCTTTGAGATTTGTTGAATTGTTGAAAGATAAACAACTTGTGAACACTGATGAGATATCCATTAACACACCAACTGGGGAGATAGCTAGAACGACTTATGTTATTCCTAGCATTGATGTAGTAATTCAGGGGAGGATTATGCCAGCATGTGTGTATCTACTAGAAATGACTGATTTTGATGTCATCTTGGGAATGGATTGGTTAGATAGAAATTTTGCCCTTCTAGACTGTCATGGAAAGAAAGTAATTTTTCAGAAACCTGGGGAGCAAAAATTTCACTATCAATGTCCGAGGCACTGTTCTAGTAAAACACTAGTTTAAGCCCTTAAGACTTTGAAATGGCTCAGAAGTGGTTGTCAAGGTTATTTGGCTAGTGTAGTGGCTATTCCTTCTAATGAAAATAAGAAAACCACCTCAGATATCGATGTGGTCAGAGAATTTCCAGATGTATTCCCTGATGAACTTCCAGGTTTACCCCCACACCGAGAGGTGGAGTTCACTATTGAGCTCTCACCGGGTACTTTACCCATTTCCATCCCTCCCTATAGAATGGCACCAGCTGAATTGGCAGAATTAAAGAAACAATTACAAGAACTGCTAGATAAGGGGTTTATTCGACCAAGTGTATCCCCTAGGGGTGCACATGTTCTATTTGTTAGAAAGAAAGATGGGTCGCTTAGATTATACATTGACTATAGGAAGTTGAATCAAGTGACCATTAAGAATAAGTACCCTTTGCCAAGGATTGATGATTTATTTGATCAACTATGAGCTGCCACAATATTTTCAAAAGATTGATCTCAGATCGGGATACCACCAATTAAGGATAAGAGAAGAAGATATCTCAAAAACTACTTTCAGAACATGATATGGGCATTATGGATTTTTGGTTATGCCATTTGGGTAAACTAATGCACCAGCAGCATTTATGGATTTGATGAACAGAGTTTTCCAACCATATCTGGATACATTTGTAGTGGTATTTATTGATAATGTGTTGATCTATTCTCCTACTGTTGAAACTCATCAAGAACATTTGAGAATTGTGTTGTAAATTTTAAGGAAACATCAACTCTATGCGAAATTCAGTAAATGTGAATTTTGGTTAAACCAAGTTCAATTTCTAGGGCATATCATTTCTGGTAATGGAGTGTGTTGATCCAGCTAAGGTTGAGGCTATTTTACATTGGGATAGGCCGAAGAATGTCAGTGAGATTAGGAGCTTTTTGGGTCTTGCGGGTTACTATCGCAGGTTTATTGAAGGTTTTTCTTCTATTGCAACTCTTATGACCAAATTGACTAGGAAAGGAGTTCCTTTTGAATGGTCAGATAAATGTGAAATGAGTTCCTTTTGAATGTCACTGCGAGTGTAGGTTCCTAACTTGATATATTGTTATCACCGCTGCGAGAGTGAGTGAGTGTACCGTCCCGTGACTCAATCCGAGTTAACACGGAAAGACCGATACCCGAGACTCATGGCCGATTTCTCAACCGCGCTCTATCCCACGTCTTCCCTCGCTTAGGGGTGATCGCGAGCTAGAGTCCCAGGTCGCGTGTCCATCCCTCATCAATTTGGTATCAGAGCTTAGGGAACCAGGCTGTTCTCACAGACTGGGATCTTGAGCTACGAGGTTCGAGGATGAACCTTTCCAAGTGGAGGGGTTTTGATGGGAATCAAGCAAGCTACCAGGTCGAAGAGGATTGACGAAGCTGCCAGGCCCAGGGATGAACGCGCTACCCTTGGGTAGCGCAACCTGAAGAAGGTGCCAGTCAACCCTAGCGTGATCTCAGACAGAGACGCAGTGGCAGACGGTCCAACTTCCCGGCGTCGGAACTCCCAAAGTCTTCGATGTTTGCTATTTTCCATGGTTGTAATTAATGTGCTAGCATCGTTTTGTCTTCCCCTTTCTCTATATATGTATCCCATTTCGTTTGATCAAAAAACATGCAATGAATCTATGAAAGTTTGATTGAGTGTAGCCATGGCTATCTTCCCCAATCTTTGGAAACCCCCTTCGTCCTTCCCTCTCCGGGTGCGAGGCCTAATTCTATTTCTCTAATCCTCTCCCTTTCCCCTTCAATGGAGGATGATCGAAGCCCCGGATGCATCGGCTCTGAGACAGGGTTGAGTGTGAGGCTCCATTCGGATCTTCGTTCTTCTTCCACCAACATTCACCTTTCCCCCACCACCGCCAAAGATGCTGTTATGGTCAGGATGGAGCTCGGTTGCACCATCCCCGCGAAGGGTTTGGGTGAGAGGCCCCAGCCAAGCTTCCTCACAGCCCTAGCATCATCTACATCCACCTCCCTTCCCTCGCCGCTCACCCCACATCCGCCTTCACCAAAGCTATCCTAGCTAGTATTAGGTTGGTTTGATTTCAGTTTTAGCATTCCCCATGTGTTAGCTATCGTCCTGTGTGCTTTTCCCTTGTATTTTGAACCCCCGAAGTCATCCACAGGGCGCAGAATCGAAGACCCATCGTCCTGGGCTGCTGTCTGTGAACGCGCATGGATGATATAGCGCGTTCTTCAGAAGGCGCCAGGAGGGTATAGCGTGACCTGGATAGCATTCTTGAAGACCCCGTACTTCTGTCCCGCATCAGATTGGCAGGGATAGCCTGCATGGTGTAGCATTCTATAGTTGCCCGAGCTTTTCTGAGGATTACTGGAGGCAACGTTAGTACCCCAGTGTTGAGTGCCTAGGGTTCTTTGGCAAAGCAGAGCGGTCTGGTGTCAGAGTTGGGCCGCTGGGCCCGGCTTCCTGGCACTTGCACGGTCTTGCACGGTCACCACCGCGTAGAGATAGAGGGGACCGCTGGGTTGGTGCTGGAGCTGGCGAGCTCGCAGTATGCTGTGGAAGGCTATTATGACCACATCATCCTGGATGGAGTTATACGACAGACCGTTATTAGCTGGTACGGTCGATGGGCAGTGATCTCGTCACACTACTACTGTCAGGGTGCCACTGAGTGGCTGATGGGGATTGTTCACCACTACCGGGTGCTGCTGGATCGGGCTGGGATCAGGTACGCGGTCACTGTCGCTTTGTACGCATACCCGTGCTACACCGGACTGCTACAGGGATTGCTGGAGCACTTCAATCGCCGATGGAATGAGGTGGCGACAGCAGAGGGAGAGACCACCCTTGACTTGTGGTCTCTGTTTTGGATTTCTAGATTGTCGATCATCGGCGAAGGGTATGAGGAGGTGGTACTGGATGACCTCCACCGCAGCCATACCGACGGACAGGGGCGATACTGGGTACCTTACAGTTACCGGTATCTTCTGAAGACCTGGAGGGACCTGGCCCTAGCCGGGAAAGACAGAGCTGCACAGACTCCCAGGGTGCCGCTAAATGTGTGGGTCCGCCACTTCTACAACGAACCTTTCTGCTTCTATCAGGAATTCGCCAGGGATCAGACTCCGTGGGAGGATTATACTAAGGCGGAGGTACGGGTTTCGGATGTACTCCCGATATATATATGCTCCACAGGAGGGGTGGAATCCCCATAGCTTACCGGATGTGACACATCTTGCCGCCTACTTGGCATACTGGTTAGCGACATTTGTGGTCCCGCACGGAGAGGATGGTCTATTGAGGGCCAAGTTGCTGTGGCCAGCCTGTTTGTTGGCGGAGGGGAGACAGTTGGCCCTAGCTCCTGCTGCTCTCTTCAACATATATCAGGGACTGGGAGTTCTGGAGGCGCACCCAGTGCCGAGAGAGAGGAGCATCTTTCTGCAGACCCACTATCTCAGTGTGTGGGCCGGGCTGCTGTTTCCGAGACTGGTGACATAAGGGACCGTGGCGAACCCGACTGCACCACTTTTGTTCAGCTTCACTGGATAGCCTGACAGGGATGCAGAGGCACAGCTGGAGGGGGCCAGGAGAGCTCTTTGCTACCTGCCTGCCCGGGGCGAGGAGGGACTGCCTTTTGACAGTGCTGCGAGGGACTCCAGCCTTTTCTTGGGGGCTTTAGACGGAGGGGCGATCAGCGCCCACCCCGGTCGGGGGGCGGCAGATGCAGGGCCACGGACTGAGTGGGTACTAAGCACCCGGTCGGCAGCGTTGACGTTACACCGATCGGTGACATGTTCCTTGGAGCCATACTACCCGTATCGGTTTGCAAGGAACTTCAGATACGACCAGGGGATCCCGCCGAACTGAGAGTTTCCTCTAATAGACAGGCAGTACAGGGATAGGGATACCCACCTACTTGCAGCAGCATGGTGGGACTTTTACTGTCGCCAGGGGCCCGAGAGACTCCCGATGTCGGGACAGGGACGTCGAGGGCAGATCGACGTACACTATGCCAGGTGGTGGTTCAAGCACAGCCACCTATATCGGCAGAAGGGCTCCGCGATTAGGAAGGCGGAGGAGAGTTGCTTGCTGAGGGAGGATTTGCCTCCGATTGCACTAGATGAGGGGTACCTGAGGACCCGCGTTCCTCGGATCTGTTGGGAGGTCGAGCGACTTGTGGAGCAGTGGCCCCGAAGAAGCCGGGGCTAGTCGTCTAGGAGCCGAGGCAACGGAGGGGCACTGAAGCCCCTGAAATAGGTGGTAACAGCGGCGACAGGAACCGGGGCGAAGGTGCCTCGACCGAGGGCACCTAGGAGCTGGTGGGCCCAGTTCCTGGCCGACTGCGGCTTCTGGAGCAGAGGTTCATTGGACCGGGCGCTTCTTGATGGTAGCTTTGCTGACACAGCGACCGACGATTGGAGGCGGCACCTCGGTTACGCGGTCGGGTCAGCCGGACCCGTGGAGTTAGTGTCCCAGATCGAGTGTGCTCGCACTCTATGGGACATTCGGGAGGCCGTCACGAAGGCGACCCGGGCACTGGCGCTGAGACCGGAGCAGTTAGTACCCTTACCATTGACCCCCTTCGGAGTTTCAGGTATGGCTTTCTTCTTTCTAGCATGCGCCCCTCCCCTTATTATCTTGTTATTCTTCGGGTGTGTAATTGGGGCATTGTACAATGCCATGTTTGTTGGCAGGTTCTGTAGCAGAAGGAGATCACCCTTCTACGGAGGTGTCTTTAGGAAGCGGGGACGGAGGTCTGCAGCCCAGGTGCAAATGCCCTCGTGTGGGGGCTACGGAAGTCGAGACTGGTGGGTTCTCTTGCGGACCCGAGACTTGCAAGCAAGCCGAAGCAGAGACATCTTTGAGTAAGTATCGCTTCGACCTCTTTACTCCTGTTTGATTTAGCCAAGGTGGCTGGCTAACCTTATCTTGCTGGATTTGTCTCTGCAGCTCCATTGGAGACTGGTGTGGAGGCGGCTTTCTCGCCCCCTCAGGTGGTGGACCCTCTACCCGATGAGGGGGAGGAGTACGAGATAGGTATGGAGGGGCTCTTCATCTGATGGACGAAACTGCCCCCAATATTGAGGCCTTTCCCGACTTCGAGTCGTAGAAAGCTGCTGGAGGAGCCCGTTCAAGTAAGGGCTTCTCATGCTAGGTGTGAGCTGCGATTTCGCTTGCTTCCGGTTACTGACATAACCGTCTGGAATGTGTAGAGGAGACAGAGGCATCTGGGGCGAAGGCCCCTGCTGAGGTACTGAGCGGAACACCTGAACAGGCGGAAGAGACAACACCCACGGTGGCTAGTAGCTGTTCGGGTAAGTGTCCAATTGCTGTTGAGGGGATCTTCCCACTGTTGTTGGACTTTTTCAGCAAGCCGGAATTAGACTTGATTTGAGTTGTTTGTTTGGCAGGTGAGGATGCGGCGGCCACCTGGGAGATGATCTGGGAGCTGGTTGACGCCGCCCCCCCAGTGGTTCTGCCATCCTTCACTGGCGAGTCTGGGCAGGTGGCTTATGTGCCCCCACCCATTATTGAGGACACGCTGGGTGGACTGCCACAGTCGCTGGCAAAGGTACCTCTCCCACCTGTGCTGACCGTAGTATCGACTTGCACAGTGGGGCTGGTAGAGTCCTCCAGTGTGGGACCATCAGGTATGTAATTGAGTACCTGGTCATTTCATGGTGGATTGATCTACTTTACCCACCCATGCTGAGCTTTCATCGGGGTTGATTGCAGGTACCTCTTCCCCTCTAGAGGATGGAGAGCTTCCCCGGGACATGACCCGGGTAGCCGGAGACGAGCCTGCTATCGCAGCTTCTACTGGGGGCGACGAGGAGTTCATCGACATTGAGGGGGTTTCCGAAGGGGACTCCCCAGATGGTAAGCTTCTTGCCTAACACCTCTGGCTAGGAAGTTTTCTTCATGTGAGGCTGGATTTGGTAGTAGCCCGACTTGGCTTCTTGATGTGCAGGTGCCTCTGATTTGCCTGCGGCCGGGGGTTCATCGGGGACCTCGTCTGGTTCTTTCGGCAGTGGCAGTGCAGCGATGGAGACTAACGAGAGCTCGAGCTCGAGCTCTTCTCCCTCTGAGGCCTCTTCTGTCGGGGATGCCGAGATGGAGACGATTTTGGAAGGTATATAAAGATCATTCCCTCCTCCCCATTGGCTTTGGTTTAGAGTTTATAGCGGGATGTTGATGCTATCGTGTTGTGTCCAGGCCTGGAATCTGAAGGGGAGCACGTGCCGACTCCCGTCGAGGATTACCAGGGAGAGCCCTCCATCTCCCCGATGGCAGCTAGGGATGGCCGGATTATCGGGGAGGCCCTACCCTCCCCTACTCCAGCGAGGGATACCGCCGACGTGAGGGAGAGGCTACCCTCACCGACCCCGAGCGGGGATGTTGCAAGCGCGGCGGGAGCCACACCAGGTAAGAGTTAGGACCTTTCTCAGGTTTTTCACCTTGTCTTGTCACAGGAAAGTCCCGGATGTTGCTGACTGTTTGATGGGATTGTGCAGGTCCTTCCGGTGTACTGGTTGAGATGGGCCACTCTTCCCTAGAGCTGGGGATCGAGTGGCCTACGTCTGTTTTGCCACCAGAGCCGCTTCTGGACTCCAGCGTGGGTGCGACCTTGCTCCAGCGAGCCCTAGGGTACCTAGGAGGCGACGCCCTGCCTTCTTCAGAGGAGATTCAGCAGCGGCTGAGGGACTGCACCTAGGGCTACCACAGCCTTGGCTTCCCGCTCGAGCTCTGGATGTCTGGCTTGGCAGAAATTTACGCGGAGTACCTGCGGCTCCTAGAGGCTCATGAGCAGAGGGCTCGGCAGCTGGCGGCCGTTCGAGAGGTGCAAGAGCAGCGGGCTCGGCTCACGATGGCGGCTGCCGAGCAGAGGAGGGGCGCTGATGTAGCCATGTCATTTGCTAGGGATCGCGATGTGCATCTGATTGAGGAGGAGAGCAGGGATGAGGCCTTACAGAAGGCCTTGGAGGAGTAGCGGCAAGCCATAGAGCTTGCTATGGTTGAGTAGCGGACTGCCGAATTCGGAGCCAAGGCTAGTGTTCAGCTTGCGTCGACCTTGGAGGCAGAGCTCACGGCTACGGAGTCTTGCCTGACAGCACTAGAGAGGGGCGAGCCTGTGATATGATTGTATCACCTCTCTTTCTCCTTTCTTTTTTTGTTATCCGGACTATATGTCTTTTTTTACCCCAAGGGCATGTCTTGGGCTCCCTTTTATAGAGTATCAATGACAAACTCCGAATTTTGGTGTTATTGTTTGCTGAGTTGTTCTCCTTCCCAGTCTATGGGACAGGGTTGGGTAGACGGGATGGCAACCACTTACTGTCGGTCGTGCTTGATTGTTTTAACATGTACTGGTGTAGGGGGCAGGGGACTGGGTTTACCCGTCTTCTAGACATTAGAATAAAAGACTGAGTAAGGGGAACGATGTAACTGGATTTCGAATACCGGAAGCTGAGTGCTGGTTACTGGGAAGTAGGGGGAAATCCCTAGTGCAGGGTTGGCGTAGGCCCGTCAGGGTGTGTCGGCCTACCGGGTTAGAGTCAGGAACTGACTCTGGAATGCGTCGGTTGTGGGTTGACGCCTGGGTATTGGGTGTCTGTATGTCGTTAGCCGGTAATGTAACTCTTCTCGGTTTGAGAAACTGGGGCCGGGTTGGCCGAAAGGCCTCAAAAGATATCACAGTCGAAGGCCTGGATTAGGGGCTAGGACTGGTTGGCCGACCTGTGAAGGGATTGTGGCCGAAACTGGAGCTGGGAGCTGGGAGCTGGCGACTGGCCTGTGAAGGCGTTGTAGCCGGGGGGACTGGAGTTGGAAAGTGGATGCTGGCCTGTGAAGGCGTTGTAGCCGAAGACTGGAACTGGAGACTGGAGCTGGCTGGGTGGCCTGTGATGGCGTTGTAGCCGAAAATTGGAGTTGGAAGCTGGTGGCTAGCCTGTGAGGGCGTTGTAGCCAGATGCTAGAACTGGAGACTGGAGCTAGCCAGCTGGCCTGTGAAGGCGTTGTAGCAGAAAACTAGAGTTGGAAGCTGGCGGCTGGCCTGTGAAGGCGTTGTAGCCGGAAGCTAGAACTGGAGACTGGAGCTGGCCGGCTGGCCTGTAAAGGCGTTGTAGCCAAGGACTGGAGTTGGCAATTGGCGGCTGGCCTGTGAAGGCGTTGTAGCCAAAGATTGGAGTTGGCAATTGGCGGCTGGCCTGTGAAGGCGTTGTAGCCAGAAATTGGAGTTGGAAGCTGGCGGTTGGCCTGTGAAGGTGTTGTAGCCGAAAACTGGAGTTGGAAGCTGGCGGCTCGCCTATGAAGGCGTTGTAGCTGGAAGCTAGAACTGGAGACTGGAGCTGGCCGGCTGGCCTGTGAAGGTGTTGTAGCCGAAGAGTGGAGTTGGCAACTGGCGGCTGGCCTATGAGGGTGCTGTAGCCATAAACTAGAGTTGGAAGCTGGCGGCTGGCCTGTGAAGGCGTTGTAGCCGGAGACTGGAACTGAAGACTGGAGCTAGCCGGCTGGCCTCTAAAGGCGTTGTAGTCGGGAACTGGAGCTGGAGACTGGAGCTGGCCTGCTGGCTTGTGAAGGCGTTGTAGCCGAAAATTGGAGCTGGAGACTGGCGGCTGGCCTGTGAAGGTGTTGTAGCCAAAGACTGGAGTTGGAAACTGGCGGCTGAGGGCTGGAACTGGCCGGCTGACCTATAAAAGCATTGTAGATGGAATACTGGGACTGGTCAGCTAACCGTTGAGGTGTGTAGCTGGAAACTGGGGTTGGAATTGGCGATGACCGACCCTCGGGGGTGCAGTGGCCACCATTGTCGTGGAGTGATGTGAAGGTCACCGTCAGCGAGGTGTCGCGGTTGATGGCTTTCATTAGTGAAGAGTAGGGAGAGAGAGAGAGTTTCTTTTTCTCTTTACCAGCCCTACCGCCCTTGCGGGTTTTCGCCAGAGTTGGCCCCCTTTTACTTTTTCCGGTGCGCCCTTGCGGGTTTTCACACCGAGGGGTTACCCAATTTTGTCTGAGGCACCCTTTCAGGTTTTCACCTCAGCTGGATTAATGGTAATTTTTGCCCTCAGTAATCCTATAGAAGGAATCAACTGAGGCCGCCGGGGTATCTCTATTTTCAACCCCAATTTTTTCATATATACGTTTTTTTGAGACTGCCATCCATAGTGTGTTGCCGTCAGGAAACGTAACCTGAAACTGGAAGGTGTGGGTGGTCAGATATTGTTCCGCCATTAATAAGGGTTTTTATACATTCTCGTGCCATGATGGTGAAGGGCCACTTTGTTATGGCAAGATATGACTGGAGTTATGGCTGGTGGATCAGGGATTGTAGGAGAGAACTAGGATTATAATGAAACTTGAAGGCTCTGGAATTGCAGGGGATGCAGGATGTAGTGACATAGAATGACAGGTGTCTAGGGATGTGCTTGGACATAAGTCTACTGGAATGGTGACTGGGAGCTTGACTGTCACATGGACTGGTTGACCGGTGGTGTCGAAGTAAGGGCCTAAGGTTGGCCGAACTGAGTGGGGGTAGTGCAAGGCCAACTGGGAATTATAGGGTTCGTGCTCTAGCAGTGTAAGTTGATTGAAGGCTGGCTCTGGGTGAGGCTAACGGCTCACCGAGGAGTGGGTGGAAGGCCGTTCTGACTGGTGGGGAGAGGAAGTTTTTCTCGATATCGACTCTACCGCCCTTTCGGGTTTTCACTAGAGCCGACCCTCTTTAGCTTTTTCCGACGTGCGCTTGCGGGTTTTCACGTTGAGGGGTTTCCCAATTTTGCCTGGGATGCCCTTTCGGGTTTTCACCTCAGCCGGGTTGCTGGCCTTTTTGCCCCCAGTCGCCCCCTTGTGGTGAGGATGACTGGGTCTGCCGGGGTATCTCTATTTTTAACTCCATTTTTCTCTTTCTTTTTTTTTGACTTACCTGGGAGTCTGACGTCTAGACTGGTGCCGGTGTAGAAGTGCTTGTGCTCTCGTGGTGACGGGAACGAGGGCAGGAGATTAGTCCCCGAGGATGCCTGGCGACGGTTCTGGGGAGCTGGGCTGGCTGGTTGACTGGGAATTGAAAACTGGGAGGACTGGCTGGTTAGATCCTTCATGGGGAAGGACCGGCCTTACTGGTAGTACCTGAGACGTGCGCCTTAGTCTGGCTAGCGTGCGAACTCGTGTTCCGGTGCATAATATAGCTTCATATGTTTGCCGTTGAGAGGCAGGAATGATCTATGACCTTTGTGATCGACAACCGTGTAAGCCCCGCCCTCATAGACATTGTAGATGATGTATAGACCTCACCAATTCGGCTGTAATTTTCCACTGGAGCGCCCTGCCATGACTTCCTTTTCCTTGATGATGACAAGGTCGCCTTGCTTGAAAGCTCACTGCTTAAGGATCTTATCATAGGCCCGGGCCATGCAGACCTGGTATACTTGCAGGTGTTTGTAGGCTTCGAGCCGCTTGCCTTCTAGATCGGCGAGCTCTTCTAGCCTTCTCTAGTACTCACTTTCGTTAGGGCCGGCAAGGCCTGTGTGGATCGCCACACTGTAAAAGGCTAACAGGACTTCGATGGGGATAACTGCTTCTGTCCCGTAAGCAAGGGAGAATGGCGAGCACCCCGTGGGGCTTTTGTAGACCGTCCGAGAGGCCCATAATACTTCGAAGACCTTCTCCCCCAATCGCGTTTCCGATGGCTAACCATCTTAGCAAGGAGCTTGCAGAGGGTCTTATTGAAGGCTTCCGCTAAGCCATTAGCCTGGGGGTTGTAGACCGAAGAGGTTCTCCAATCGATGTGGAATTTGGCCGCTAGCTGGTATACGGCCTTATTCTTGAATGGTGTCCCGTTGTCGGACACTATGTGACAGGGAGTACCGAATCGATATATGATGTTGTGCCTGAGGAATCTAGCAACGGTTTCCCCGGTGACCTCTCACAAGGGAAGGGCCTCCGCCCAGCGAGAGAAATAATCAGTGACAGCCAAAATGTATTTGTGGCCCTTAGAAGATGGTGGGAAAGGCCCCGCAATGTCCATGCCCCACTCAGCAAATGGCCAAGTGGGGGCTGTAGGACGTAGTGGATTAGGAGGTCTTCTGGGTACTGGACCAAAGGCTTGGCATTGATGGCATGTACGGGCATACTGGATGCAATCCACGTACATGGTTGGTCAGTAGAAGCCTTTGAGCTTGATGTTGTGCTTCATTCGATCTCCGACCTGGTGCGCGTCGCACAACCCGGAGTGGACCTCCTGTATGACGGCTTGAGCCTCAGTGAGGGAGACACATCGCAGGAGAATAGAGTTGTCCTTCTCGTGGATGAGTCGATACAGGGAGTCGCCAATCAACTCAGAAGAGGTTGCTCGGCGGAGTAGTTGGACCCTTTGAGCTCGGTCAGGGGGAAGCCACCCTTTCTTGAATTTGATGATGGGCGCACGCCAATCATCCTCTTCTGGAGGTGTGTTCTGGTCAAGATCGTGGACCTCATAAATGGTGGGACCGGTGTTGCCTTCGAGTGAGCTTGGCATCAGCCTTATGTGTTTGATGACGATGTCAACCTCACCCTCGGCCGGGAGCTTGATGGCCATAGCCAATTTTGCTAAGGCGTCTGCCTGAGCATTGCTGCTTCTGGGGATATGATCTATTTCGAAGAAATAGAACTTCTGGGTCAATCTGGTGACGGCGGTATGGTACGGAACCAACTCTGGCTTCCGCACGTCATAGATGCCAAGGACCTACCGGACTATCAGCTGGGAGTCCCTGTAGGCTTTGAGACATTTAATACCCATATGGAGAGCAATCTGGAGCCCAATGAGTAGAGCTTCATACTCAGCTTCATTGTTGGTCAAGGATTTCATGAGGGCACAGGAGTTGTATAACACTCTGCCCTGAGGAGTCAGGAAGACTATGCCAGCACCTGCCGTGGTGGCTGGATCCTGGTTGCTCCGGGTGATCCCTCGGGAGACGCCATCGAATTAGAGCTCCGAGCAAGGTACGCTGGTTGTGAGAGCGCTTTGCTGCCAGTAATGCAAGACATCTCCACTCTGTTCAACCGGTTGCTGTGATTGAGCAACAAGGGACTCCTCGCCCGGGAGTTCCGAGTTGAAGGGTGAGTCGTCTGGTAGTGGATGGGCTGCCAAGAATTCAGCCATACCTTGTCCCTTAATTGCTTTCCGAGGGACATAAGTAATGTCGTACTCCATCAGCAGGAGCGCCCATCTTCCCAGTCGGCCTGAGAGGACAGGTCATCGAAGGAGGTACTTTAGGGGGTCGTGTTTGGATATAAGTTCGACTTGATGGGACAGGAGGTAATGCCGCAGCTTCTTAACTGCGAACACCAATGCCAAGCAAACCTTCTCCATAGGGGAGTAGCGGCACTCAGCACTGATTAGCTTCCGACAGAGGTAATAGAGGGGCTGATCTTTACCTTCCTCATTGATTTGCGCCAACAGAGCTCTTAGCGAAGCCTCCATGGCAGCAATATAAAGAATGAGGGGTTTACCCTTGATCGGTGCCCCCAGGACTGGGAGAGTAAGGAGGTTGTAACGACCCGAGAATCCAATTACCGGGAAGGCCCGATAACCTGAGACTCGAACCGCCTCCCACGAGCCGGGAGGGCTTGGAAGGGCTAAAAGGAGTGTGGAGGCACAAAGAAATAGGAAATAAGGCAGGACAATTCAATAATTAATAGAAATAAATAAACCACTACTGCTACAACAGAGTCTAGTCCAACAGAAAGTATAGTCTAAAGCAGTAAAGCGTACCACATGCCGAGTGAGCACTCGGCCCAGCGAGCTGGCAACTGAGAACCTCCGTACCGCACCCTCGAACCTCGAGGAAGAACTGCCACACCTGAAAAGCAGGGAATGAGTCTCCAAAACAGAGACTCAGCAGGGATCCCGCAGAACCCCAACCGGAAATAATGGCGGTAGCGGAAAGGAAAGCTACAACGACAGCAGGAACAACGAACCGGTGGCCGGTCAAAAACTCGGCACTACAGCTACTCCTAATGTACTAGAAACACACCCCAATCTCACAGTCGGGGGCTACCGAACCACACTAGTACCACTTACCGAAGTAAAAACCCATGGAAACCACGCCGTAGACGCCTGTCTCCTAGGACACGGCCAACCTGGACACGCTGTCCAAGGTGCAACCCCGACCATCCGATCGCGGGTATCGCACAACAAGACGCAACCTCGGTAAAGCCACTAGCACTAGTCTCACGACACGAAAACCAACGCACGTGCCACGGCGAAACAACCGAAACTCAACGGTCAACACTACCAAATACCCATAGGTCAAAGTCACAGTGACTGACGATCTATCACTCCCGACTCGACAGGAGTACCTCCCACTAGAAGCACAGTCGGTAGCGTCCCCTGACGTCTTACACCGCACCGCAGGTGAACTTCCTGACGTGGTAGCGCCTACTAGAGGCACGGACACCGAACAAGTAACCACAAAGCAAGTGACTAGCTGGGGTCACGCCCGTCGACGTGGGTCCAACCGCCCACAACCACGTGTGCACACACAGACCATGCGTCCTAGGTCTGGCCTCTGACTGGTTTTCCCCTAGAGCCGGACTCTGGCTACCGACGAGGGGCCTGACGGAAACTAGTCTAAAAATCATCCTCAGGGTAGCCTCTCCACCACTCCCTAGTGGGTCCACTCGCGTGCAGGCAGGCTACGACTAGTGGAGGGTCACTAAAGGAGTAGACTCTGAAGTCAATGGAAAACCACGTCCGCATCCGACGACGTACGGGGACCGTCCCACGTACCAGCACAGTCGCACGGTGACCATGGTCGGAAAAGAAACGGGGTTGCAAACCACCCGGGGCAACCCTGAGCCTGACGGTCTACCCTAGACGCGTCATAGGCTCTGACGGTCTAAGGCTGGACCATCACAACCATCTAACGGCCCAACACAGGCGCGTCAGACACTCAGTGCAAAATGGCATGTGACGCGCCTACCCTGGTGCGTCACAAACAAGAGGAAACTGACTGTGAGGCGTGCCGCTCGGTGCGTCACAGCCTGTAACGGACCATCTCTGGTGCGTTACAGTGTGGGAGAACGTCACCTCTGACGCACCCATATAGGGGTGTCACAAGGCTGTGATGCGCCAAGCCTGGTGCGTCACATGCCTTGATCCCCAACAGTCAAAAACCAACGGTCATGCCAATGGCCAGTTCGTCCCTGATGGTCTAACCCAGGCGCGTCACAGCGCCTGTGGCGGTCTATCGTGGAACCGTCACAGCCCCCAGACCACAAATGGCTAAAAACAGGGCTGTGACGCACCCACCTGGGCGCGTCACATGGTGTGACGGTCACTGGAAGGACCGTCACACCGGTCCGACGGTGAAACGGTGTGAAACGCCCAAAAATTCCAACAACGCCCCCATGCCTCCATAGGAGAGGGGGAAATCAATGGGGAAGACCCTTGGGGACCCCTAGCATGCTTCTAAGCCATCAAAATGTGAAATCATGGCCTAAAATCATAGATCGGGCGAACTCTCCCAAAATCATGCTTTTGCCCAAACCCGCTCAAAGACACCCCTCTCGGCTCCCATTCGGCCTACAAAATGCGGGGGATGACGGGATGAGCATAGGGATTCGTCCCCCTACTTCAATGGAGCAAAAGCTCCGTCGAATCGAGCTCAAACCACGAAGAACGCTTTTGAAAACCCCGCTCCTTCACGCTTCCGACGAACACCGCACGCCCACGAGCTCGCCTCGCAGCCGCCCACGTAACCGCGCCGTCGCCCCGCCGCGATCGAATGGGAGAGAGAGGGGGAGAGGGGGGCGGTTCTCACGGTGGGAGGAAGAAGAAGAAGAAGAAGAAGAAGGGTGGGGAGATAGAGAAAAGGGGGGGTATTTATAGAAAATCTGGAAATTCTGAAAAATACCAAAAAATCAAAAATTACATTTCCATGATCCTCGGAACGCACCGATCGCAACGGTACCACTCTCGCCTAGGTGAACGACCCGATTCACCCTCAACGAGGTTCCGAAGGAATTACCGAAACACACACCGGAAATCGAAAAACACACGCGGAAAAGTCGCAGAACGCTTTCGGGCCTCCGAAACAACTCCGGATCGCACCGATCCGAACACGAAAGATGTCCGAAATGGAATTTTGGACACAACGGACCCGAACACTCCGAGAAACCAGATCTGTGACCCATGAAGAAGGATCCGAAAGGTCCAGGATATTACAGCCCTCCCCCCTTAAGGAATTTCATCCTCGAAATTGAGAACAACCCAAGGGGAAAGAAGAGGAAGACTCATTCAAACATGTAAGGGAACTGCTGATGCATCTCATCCTCATGCTCCCAAGAAGCCTCACCACCAGAGTGCCGCTGCCACACCACCTTAACCAAGGGGATGACCATTGCGACACCAACATCCCGTCAAGGACCACCAAGCCGACGCCAATCTCACTGCAACCTAGTCGCCAACGCTGCGGCCAATACACACGGGTCCCCAAGCAATACACATCTTACCATGGTCGACTACGAGACTAGCCTTACCAGTCACTCGCAGCTACCAACCGGAACCCAAAATCTCTCAGAGATCACTTTCTCAAAACACGATCTCAACCGAGGACACAGCCTCCAATACAAGTCGGGCACCAAGCCACCGACTCTGACCAACGCATCCTCGACCTCCATCAGGTGACATCCTCAACAACCCCATCCGGGTCTAATACCGACGCCTGACACGGCTTCCATCACATGAACAGGGTACTCATGCAGTGCACTAGCCAGCACATTCCCCAATAATCTGCCTGCCAGTGCCAAGAACCACGATATCTCGAGCAACGGCACGGAAACAACACGTCTCACACCGAGGAACCAATCCTCCGATGCTCAACGCAACCTCAGGAAATCCGCCCGTAGCAACCAACACTACGATCCTGAACCAGTGGGTCACAAGCCCACCAAGCTTCCGCTGCGCACTCTGATCCACACGCGCATAGCCAAGAATGCGAACACCGCCCAACCAGCACTCGTCCCTTTGGAAAAGCGCCAACACACCCTCACACGACAAGGAAAACAGGCACAACCCTCGCAGGCAACCGCCTTTCCAAGACAAGGAGCACGTCTCGCACGGACTTCATGGCACACAAGGCCAACCAACTCAGACACATGATGCAAGACGGCAATCCTAGCCAAACATAATACTCTACAGCCAAAGGAGAAACCAAATGCACTTCTGACCAACGGAAAACTCCATGCCCGACCTGACCTCGAATCTTGCACACGCTGGGAACAGCACCTTCCAGCACCGAGAAAATCAACACTACATCAGGTCAGCGCCTCCGACACACTCAGCAAGTGTCACGTCAGACCACAATCACAGCATCTCTCGATGCACCACCGATGTAATTCCTCAAACTGCAACACACCACGCCAAGATCCGCAACACGAGCCATAACGACCACCGTCAACGCTCATCCTCGCGTCTCGAAACTCACCGTGGAACCTTCACATCTCAGACCAAATCTAAGGCGAACACAACATATTCGCACACAAGAGCGTAGGAGCAAGACTTATTGGGACACTATAGCCCATTCCTACCACGAAATCCACAAGAATAGCCGGGACCGACACATCATTTCTAACGCCACAGAGCACGACAGGAACATCAGGCTCGATGAAACAGCAGCTCACCGAGAAGATCTTCCGCTCACCCGAGCACACTTCTCGATCAAAACATCCGCTCTGCCACCTTAAACCATGATCTAACCACCATAGGGGCTGGACAAATCTCAAGCTGGAGTGGCCAAAACTGACAGCAGCTCCCTCAGAGCATGCTCATGGCAACTTAACCACAAACAATCCTCGCCAGTTACCTGACCACACTGCAGACCCCTCGAACGCATCACCGCAGTGATACACCTGTCGGCAACCTCTGCCCAACGCAGCACAACCAGGGCCACCACCGATGAGGGAGAAAGCTCTCGACCTCGATCCTTAGACCCCAAATAGCTAAAAATAGGTCTGTGACGCACCCACCTGGGCGCGTCACATGGTGTGACGGTCACTGGAAGGACCGTCACACCGGTCCGACGGTGAAACGGCGTGAAATGCCCAAAAATTCTAACCACGCCCCCATGCCTCCATAGGAGAGGGGGAAATCAAAGGGGAAGACCCCTGGGGACCCCTAGCATGCTTCTAAGCCATCAAAACATAAAATCATGGCCTAAAATCATAGATCGGGCGAACTCTCCCAAAATCATGCTTTTGCCCAAACCCGCTCAAAGACACCCCTCTCGGCTCCCATTCGGCCTACAAAATGCGGGGGATGACGGGATGAGCATAGGGATTCGTCCCCCTACCTCAATGGAGCAAAAGCTCCGTCGAATCGAGCTCAAACCACGAAGAATGCTTTTGAAAACCCCGCTCCTTCACGCTTCCGACGAACACCGCACGCCCACGAGCTCGCCTCGGAGCCGCCCATGCAACCGCGCCGTCGCCCCGTCACTGTCTATAGCCGGAGGGAGGCCCGCCGCGATCGAATGGGAGAGAGAGGGGGAGAGGGGGGCAGTTCTCACGTTGGGAGGAAGAAGAAGAAGAAGAAGAAGAAGAAGAAGAAGGGTGGGGAGAGAGAGAAAAGGGGGGGGTATTTATAGAAAATCCAGAAATTCAGGAAAATACTGAAAAATTAAAAATTACATTTTCGCGATCCTCGGAACGTACCATCACAACGGTACCGCTCTCGCCTAGGTGAACGACCCGGTTCACCCGCAATGAGGTTCCGAAGGAATTACCGAAACACACCGAAAATCGGAAAACACACGCGAAAAAGCCGCGGAATGCTTCCGGGCCTCTGAAACAACTCCGGATCGTGCCGATCCGAACATGAAAGATGTCCGAAACGGAATTTCAGACACAACAGAGCTGGACACTCTGATAAACCAGATCTGGGACCCACGAAGAAGGATCCGAAAGGTCTGGGATATTACAGAGGTCATCCTTGATTTGCTCGAAAGTCACCTGGCATTTTGAGTCCCACGTAAACGGGGAATCCTTCTTCATTAATTTGCTGAAAGGTGTGCATCGACCGGAGAGGTTAGAGATAAATCTCCAAATGTAGGCTAGCCTCCCTTGGAAGGACCTGAGTTCGGTGATGTTGCTGGGTGGTGGGAGCTCCCGGATTACTTTGATCTTGCTGGGATCCACCTCGATTCCTCGGTACCTGACGATGAAGCCAAGAAATTTGCCGCTGGATACGCCAAAGGCACATTTCATGGGGTTCATCTTGAGCCCATATTGTCGGAGACGCTAGAAGACTTGGCGGAGGTCGCACAAATGGTCTTCGTGCCTTTTAGTGTTGATGACGAGGTCATCGACATAGCATTCGACAGTGTTGTGCAGCATCTCGTTGAATATCTTGGTCATGGCCCTTTGGTAAGTAGCGCCGGCATTCGTCAGACCGAAGGGCATGCGCTTGGAGTTGAAAATCCCCTTAGGGGATCTAAAAGCCGTATGGTTCTTATCTTTAAGGGACATCCGGATTTGATTATAACCGGATGACCCATCCATGAAAGATAAGGCCTCGTGCCTGGTGGTCATGTCGACCATTATTTCTGTAATCGAGACTGGAAAGTCATCCTTCGGACATGCTTTGTTGAGGTCCCGGAAGTCGACGCAGATGTGAACTTGACCATTCTTCTTCTTGGCTGGGACTATGTTGGCGAGCCAAATCGGGTAGACACATGGCTCGATGAAATCGACCTCGGCCATTTTATGGACTTCGATTGAAACCTAGAGCTCCAGCTTATGGCGCATGCGTCGCTGTGGTTGCTTGACCCGAGCAACCGAGGGAGAAATGGCTAGCTCATGCTCCGCTACGGAGGGGTCTAGCCCTTGCATCTCCTTGTATGTCCAGGTGAAGTAGTCTTTGTATTCGAGCAGGAGTTGATTGTAGTCCTGTCTTTCTGCCTCGGTGAGGAGAGCACTGACGAATGTAGGTTGAGGGGCTTTATCTTCGCCCAGGTTGATCTCCATGAGATCGTCGATGGTCGCCTAGCTGCCGTCCTCTAGCTTGGGAGGAGCGGGTTGGAAATTGATGAAATCTTCATCGTCTGTGTCGGCTTCGTGTATTTCTTGGTTCTCGAAGCCACCGGTTGATGTTTAGGGGACTGGAGAGTGGTTGTTGCTGGGATCCATCGAGGATTGGTCTGGGCCGCCAGCTCCTGGCCAGCAGTTGTCGACCGGGGCTATTGAGGTCTCCGCAGGGTTGCCTGGCGAATCTGACAATCCTTCGTAGTTAGGACCAGAGATATCCCTCCCTCTAAGGAGGGTTTGTTGAACTGGGTCCTTCGACTGGCTGAGAGATCGGAGGAGCTTCTTCTGCCCCCTTGTCTTGACAGGGAGGCGAGGAGGGTTCCTCGATGGATTGGGCCGGAGTTCTGGCTTTGACGGCGATCAGGATCAGAATTTGCTCTTCCTCATCCCCGGAGCTGTCGAATTTGGCTTCGACTCTAGCTCTCTCATCGGCTAGTCATGCCAGGCCTACGATGTTGACTACGTGGTAGACGTAAAAGTCTGCGTCATGGTCGTAGCCAAGTTCCCTGATGTCCTTATGGAAGGAGGGGCGTTGCCCTTGGACCTGAGAAGGGGTCCACAAGTTACGGAAGTATCTTTGTTATGCATAAGTTTGCCATAGGGGAATGTGTTGCTTCAGACACATTTCTTGAATATGCGGTGATAGATCGCCCCACACCTAAGCTGCTTCAGGGGTATCATCGGCTTTCCTAGACCTATCGAAGTCGTCATCTAGCGGGGCTAGAGGGGCCATGTCTCCCTTATAGAAGACAATAGGCTTGTCCCTGTTAGCCTTCTTCTTATTTCAGCGTTGTCGCTTGAAGGTGACAATGAATGTCGTCAGCGACTCGACCCTGTGCTTCTCGGATGCACATGGGAGCTGGATGCAGTCTGGTAGCAAGCATATACTCTTGCCGATAGCTCGGCTCATCAGATTAGCCTCGAAGTCGATCTGGCACCTATCAGGGCGATCTGGGGTTGACTTGGAGCCGAGGCCCAGCCGATGAAGCTTAGCCTTTTTCTCGTCAATAGAGAAGAGATCATCGTCGCCTTCCTCCTAAAGCCAACCATTGCTCTTGCTCTTAATCACAGGTTAAGGACTAATCCCCTTGAAGTAGAGCGTAGCGTCGGCCAGGTTACATTCTGCTGGTGTGAGCGGTGACAAGTCTGTAAAGACCGTATGTTGCTCCCCGTCCTTGGCATACTTGATGCATTAGTGGAGAGTTGACGGGACGACCCAATTTTCGGGGAGCTAGGGTCTGTAGTGTGGACACATGCCACTATACATGCCGGTGAACGAGGACATGGCGGGCCCCAGATATCTCGCCGAGGATGTGGATGCATCGGCCGAAGCCTTCACCTTCATTTCCCATTTATTGGAGCTTATGGATCCTTATTGGGTTGTAATAGTATGTAAAGGGCTAATGGGCCTATGATCTTGTAATGATCTAGAGTTAGTGGTCTAGAGTTAGTGGGCTTGTCTAATGGGCCTTTAAATTGGCCAAGCCCATAGTCTAGTGTGGGCCTTTAAATGGGCCAAGCCCATGGTCTAGTGTGAAAGGAGAATGGGACTTGTGGGCTTCTAGAAGGGGCGCCCCCCCTTTCTTAGTCCAAGGGGAGACAACCACCTACCTCCCTTGACTCTCCTCTCCCATTGTCACAAGGGAAGCTTCCTTTCCCCTCTATTGGCTCAAGAGAATGGCTGCCACCAACCATTCTTGTCCCCCTCCCCTTTGAATTTCAAAGTTAGGCAATTCTAGTGTTCCCTTGTCCCCCTCTCCCCCTCTCATTGTCAAAGGGGCGCAGCCCCCTCTCCCTCCCCTTGATCCCACGAATGTATCACCCCCTACCCCTTGCCAATTCCTATATAAACATGTGTATAGTGTTAGGGAAGAAGTTAATGAAAGATTTGTAAGAGAAATTTGCATTAAGAGAGTGATTCTCTTCTTTTCCCCTTAGGTGTGATGCCCTGCCAAATCCTGTGACGGGATTTACCTTGGGCGTGTGACTCGCCCCTCTATCCTCCCCATCCCCTTCGCATCTAGCTCCACCAAAATTCTCAGAGAAGCTTCTACGAGTCAGGAAGATTTCAGAGGTGATTTTGCATCGATCGGAGTTCTGGATCGCCGGAGACAATTCATCTTGTGATCGCACGGAGATCTGCCCGAGCTTGCTGTCCAGATCTGGAATTTCCTAATCCCAAAATTATCCAGATCACCTCACAATCTTTCTGGATCTGATTTCCAGAGTGATTGAAGGATTTTCAGTCCTCTTTGCGCTGCCACCGATCTCGTCTCGATCTGAGATCTGTGCTGATTGTGGCAACAATTTTCGTGGGATCATGCAAGCTGATCTGTGCAGACCCGACTCAGCACCAGAGCCAACTTCCCGAAGCTGCCCCACCTCCTCCCTTGCAGATCTGTGAAAGCTCTTCAGTCTACGTCTTCCTCTAGACATCACCGACGAGCTCCCAGAAACGGCGCCTCGTTCCGACATCGGCAACCAATTTTCCCATAATTATTTGTCTTTCTGTGCAGTTCTGAGTGCACAAAACCAGAAGCTGCGAAGAGTTGCTGCTGCGCCCAGATCTGAAAGGATCTGATCACGCCCTTCGGAGCAGACGATCTTTGTCCTGTCTCCGATGTTCTCCAACAAATGGAACTCCGATCGGGCATCGGATCTTGGCAAATCGGCCTTCGCAAGTTCACTACGCAGGGTGACCAGCGCGGGCATAACCAACTCGGCTTCCAATCGGCTTACCCGATCGGTTCCAACTCGCTTCCCTCGCCTCCTGCGAGTGCGGCCCGTCAACCCGGACTTCAGCAACCCAAAAATTGATGTTTGTAGCCCGTTACCTCCCTACGTGGAGTGGGCATCAGGTTCTGAAATTGTAAATTTAACAATTGTGTGTATTGGTGTTGTTTGGATTCGGCCGGGAATTCTTCCCCACGCCTAGTCGTGGCGGTACGTGCTCGTTCCTCTCTCACATTGCTGGTTTAGTATATTATCACATATGCTGCGTTTGTGAGATTAGGGCCGTTAGCTAGTTTCAATTACCACGATTGTGTGTGAGTGAGAGCCGTTCCTTAGCTCCAGTCGAGCACCGAGCTCGGACTACACCACCCTAGGCGACAGTGGTTCCTTAACCGCTACGATCCCCACGTTTCCCTCGCAAGGGACGATCGTCGGGCTACCTAGTGTTGATGTTAAGAGATGTCTCCACCCGGAGAACGCCACGATGGTTAGCCGCCCGGCTTGCCTTTAGCGTGCTAGTGCTGGCCGCAATCCAAGTCTGTTGTACGTCTTAGCCCGGTCGCGTCATCCGTCTTGCATCAAATTGATATCAGAGCGTCGGTTTAAGTCTTGGGTCATCTAAGTTTAAGGTTGTATTTGCATTTCTCTACTCGGTATATCAAAAGGTGTTGTCCGAACGTTAGGCTACGCCTTTTAGGAAGGTCGCACACTTGCGCGACAGATCTTCGGATCGATTAGCTCCGCCATGTACCGAGTCTTGGTTTAAGTTTAGATTCCTAGTTAGTGCATTCCAACCTTTGTGTCTTTGCATGCCCACCCGGCGTGGTACCCAATACCATCACCCCACATCTATGGCTAACCCACGGGATGCCCCCCCCGGGAGACTTCCACTCCTTACATGAGGCAATGATGGCCATTATGGCTCGATTGGACCAATCCGAGGCTACCTTTCGGAATTTATCCGATAATATGGATGGTCGCCTTAGGGCCATGGAGGGACGCATGGAGACCTCTGAAAGGTCTATCCAAGATCTAGTTGGACGGTTAGATAGAATGTCACACGGGGACCCTCCTGGAGCGGCCCAAGGCCCACTCGCACCACCCCCCGCGGTGGTCCAAGTCCAACCCGCTCCAGTGGCCCAAGTAGAGCCTGCTCCCGCGGCCCAAAACCAGCCCACACCCGCTCCTCAGCCCGACCCTCACAGAGCCATCGAACCACTACATCGTGACCTTGGTCTAGAGGACTATGGGTCCGATAATGTGTATGGGGGGTACGGTCGGCGCCGTCATGGCTTTCATCAACCAAGAGATGACGAGGACGATAGAGTCCTTAGGACAGTGCGAGCAGACCCTCCCACTTTCAACGGGTCTTTGGACCCCAAAAGTCTATCTTGATTGGGAGGTCGGCATGGACCGGTACTTCGAGTGGTTCAAAATGACGGACCTCCGGAGAGTCAGGTTTGCAAAAATGAAGTTGTTAGGGCAAGTGCAAAATTATTGGCGCAATGTGGAGAGCTTGCTCTATCAGCTTCGAGAGCCCCCGGTTGAGTCTTGGGATGAGATGAAAGATAGACTTAGAACCAAGTATCTTCCCACCACGTACCGTCAATGGCTCATTGATCGGTGGTAGAACCACACCCAATGTGATAGGTCTGTGTTTGAGTATATCGCAGAGTTTGATGAATATTTCTTGCGATGTGACATCTCGAAAGAGAGCATGATGCCTGTTTCTCACTTTCGTCGTGGTCTGCGGCCCCACTATCAGTATGAACTCCTTCGCCGCAATGTAACATCCCTGGAGGCCGCATATCACGTTGCTCTCGAGTTAGAGCAGTTTGAGTCAGCGTTCGCTCCCGTCTAGCGACCGGGAACCATCCATCAGCGTGGGTCCGACTCTCGGACCACACCTAGTTCCTATAGTCAATTTCCGGTGGTACATCCTCTAGAACCCCCTCGCCAGGACCCCACTACCCTTGGGCCTCACCCTCTCCCTCCACGGGGACCTCTCCCTTGGCCACAGGCACCAATCCCCACCCCACACCCCCAGCAGCCCACATTGCCTGCCCGACCCCAGCTCCTATCACCCCCGGCCCATCGAGAAAACAAGGGAAAGGGGCCGATGACCGGTGGAACCTCTTCTAGCACGGGGCCATGTGACCAGTGCTATAGGTGTGGTGGAATTGGCCACTTTGCGGCCAAGTGTTCCACTCGGGAATCATTGGCTATCTCGGACACTCCAGTCCGCGACCCCACACCGGAGCTAGTAACGGTCCACTATGAGGCAGATCCCGAACTCGAGAAGGAGTTCTTTGATGAGCTTTTAGAAGAGCCTGCTACTCAGTCCCAGGGCGATGTGCACTTGGGTGTGATCCTCCCTATCACGTCCCGACACGAAAAATCGAAACGTAGCAGTTTATATCAATCATGTCAATCAGAGCATACATTGCCACAAGAGACTAACCACAGGGCTAATAATAAAGAAACAATTAACCCAACTTTATTGATAATAATAATAAGAGAAAGTATTCAATTACACAAGACTCCTTGTGGACTTCTATCTCATTAATGGAAAATACATCAACTCTAGATAACAACTAATCCAAACTTGACTAGAACATAAACTCTAAATGGCTCGCTCCTGGAATCACTCGTTCCCGTCCCCATCGGAACGCCCGTCCTCATCCGAGCTACCTGAAAAGGATTGAAAAGTAGGGGTGAGCAAAGCTCAGTAGGATTTTTATATCTCTATCATCAGGCATAATTAAAGTGATTAACCATTTGTGAATAACGTTGTAACGAAAGCAATGATAAATAAATGACAAGAGATAGATAGTGAAAAGAACATGAGCTTTCAAGTAAGGAGTAAACACAAGTGTAACAAGAACTTTTCATGTCATGAAATGATAAATGGAATTGGCCATATCAAGCATGCATATCATGTCACATAGGAATTTCAAGTAATTGAGTAAAAGTGGAAATGTCATAGACCAATCACGCTAGTCATGCACTTCGGTGCAATGTCACACCTTGTCATTACAAACTCCCCAGGGCACAAGTACTTTCGGGTGCTCTTCCCAGGACCAGACCGGGCCCTTTATGATGTGTTAGCATTGAAGGTTTGGATCAATGATCCTAGTCTAGACATTCATCACATTAAAGGCCAAGAGTTCCAAGGTTAAGCTCACGAACTTACTTCTAAGATCAAGAGAAATTCCAACAAAATTGGAATGACATCAAGTAGAAAGACTATGAGTCTTTAGGTAACAAGGATGTAAACAAGGATTTCACATAATCTCACAGTTCAAGGCCAACCTTGATAACTGCTTCATGATGATAAAACAAGAAACCTTATTACTATCTTATCTGTGACGGTCTATAACAGGGCCGTTATAGGAACGTGACGGTCGTACACAGGGCTGTTACGTTGCTGTGACGGTCCAATCTTGGGCCGTTATAGGACACAGACCAGTTTAATTTGAGCTGGTCCAAAAACACGATTCAAACCATGTTCATGGGTTTAGGTCTTTAGGGTACAACTTGCCCAGCGTTTTGGTGGGAATCCCAGGTTCACGGGGTCTTACGGAGGTCTCATAATAGTGGTCCTAGTCCGACGGAAGGAATATCCGGCGGAGAGTCACATCTATTACAAGAATTGAGGCTAATAAACACGGAAACCAAAATGGTGCGGTCAGTCAATCCCACCGGAGTGGCATGACTGTCAAACAATAAAGCTAAGATCAAATATATATCTTCCATACATCAAAATTTATACAAGTGTTAACTAAGGATTTTTATCAAATTCTTCATGATCATTCAACTTAGGATTTTCTAACATCTTTCATGTAGAATAATGAAAAATTTATGTTTATGATCATAATACAATATTAACATCACGTTCTGCCTTGCTTATAGATCAAGATATCATACTAACATAGCAAGTTTCTGGTTCTTAAAAATGCATAAGCAATAGTTAAAAAAAACACTATCAGGAGAACGTGACGGTCTAAAGAAGGGGCGTTACAATCATGTAACGCTCTATAGTAGGTGCGTTACGTACCTGAAAATAAATAGATTAAAATTTCAAAATTTTAAAACACAGGGGCATGTGACGGTCTGTCGTGCGGCCGTCAGGTTATAACGGCCTCTGGAAGATGCGTCACATGACCTAGAACCCGCCGACGATGAACTTCGACATATTACACTAAAACTTCGATTGCTCATGATAGAATGAATAAAAATTAGGGAAAATACTACCATTCGAAAGAGCGTAAAAATTCATATAAAATAACATACTTTGATTTAGGTCTAACATAACAAGATTCAATCTTTAACTAATAATCATGAAAGTTGCCATTTTTATACACCTCGGAGTAAAACGTGAAATTCGAACAGCATGATGAACGAGAATTGGGCAATTAGGTATCAAAAGAAAGAGCTCTTGGAGATGCACAATACGGTATTATTAGATTTCTGTTTGGCCTGAGAGACACCTACCTTTGCTTGAAGGAAAGAAGGACGAAGAGGAGGGGTCGCCGGAACCCTAGGTACCGCTCCTAGAACGCCCAAATTCTCCCTCGTCCGATCACGATCGGTCCCGCCGCCTATTGCTGGTGCAAATAGGGTTCTAAGGTGTCGAAAGCCCTCTATAAATAGAACCTATAGGGACTCCTAGAGATCGAATTTGGTTGAAGAGTCCTATAAAGAAATTCCGGTGAAAACTTCGGATAAGGTTCTAATCCGCCGCCGCCGCCGCCGGTAGAAGCATCTAGAGTTCGGGTTTTCTAAGAGAAAGCAAAGACCTATCAATGGGCTAGGGTTTGGCTCGAATTGGAGCACAATTGGGCTAGAATTGGGCCCAAATTGTGATGGCTAAACTAGGTCTTCTAACCCACGAAAAACTGCTAAAAACGTGAAATTGGGCCTATACGAAATTTTATTTTGGGCTCTTACCTGAAGACAAAGTTATTACAAATTCAATTTTACACTGGTTTCATATTTTTCCAGAATTTTAATAATTTCTTTAGAAGTTGAGCCAATAAATAATTAATTTATGTGAAATTATTATATTAGAAAAAGCCAGGTTGCTACACCCTCCCCCACTTAAGGAATTTGGTCCCCAAATTCACCGAATCTGCTAAAAACAACCTTAAAATAATTCATTATATAATATCCTGATCGCATCCTCGAATTCCCATGTTGCTTCCTCAGCTCCACCCCGACTCCACTGGACCTTGACCATCGAAATGGATCGATTCCTGAGTTGCTGTTGCTTGAAGTCCAATATCTTGATAGGCTTCTCTTCATAAGATAAGTCCTTCTTCAATTCTAAATCAGCATGTTGGATAATGTGCGAAGGGTCATACACATACTTCCGAAACATAGAAACATAGAACACATCGTGAATAGCAGCTAACTGTGGTGGTAGGGCTAATCTATAGACAACTTCGCCTACCCTCTCTAAGATCTCAAGTGGGCCAACAAACCTTGGGCTTAACTTGCCTCGAATTTCGAATCATCTAATTCCTCTTGATGGTGACACCTTCAGAAATACATGGTCCCCAATCTGAAATTCTAGATCCCTTCTTCTATTATCTGCATAGCTCTTTTGTCGGGACTGGGCGACCTTCAAACGGTCTCTGATAACTTGGATGTTCTTTGACGATTCTGAGATAAGATCTGGTCCGAGCCATTGCTTCTCACCAATTTCTTCCCAACAAAGAGGAGATCTACAACTTCTGCCATACAAGGCCTCAAACGCTGCCATCTGAATGCTGGATTGGTAACTATTATTGTATGCAAATTCAATCAAAGGTAAATGTTCATGCCAACTGTCTCCAAAATCAATTATACATGCTCTCAACATGTCTTCAACAATTTGGTTTACTCTCTCAGTCTGTCCGTCAGTCTGAGGGTGAAAAGCTGTACTGAAGTTCAAACGAGTGCCTAATGATGCTTGCAGTCCTTTCCAAAAGTGAGATGTAAACCTGAGGTCTCTGTCAGATATGATGGACACAGGCACTCCATGCAATCTTATTACTTCCTTTTTATACAGGGCATCCAAAATATCCACGGTCCACCTTGACTTAATAGGTAAAAAGTGTGCAGACTTTGTCAATCGATCAATGATCACCCAAATTCCATCAAGGCCTCCTCGTGTTCGGGGTAAACCCATAATAAAATCCATACCAACACTTTCCCACTTCCATTATGGTATTTCGAGATGTTTTAACTTCCCAGCAGGTCTGAAATGCTGTGCTTTAACTTGTTGACATACTAAACACCTGCTCACAAAATCGGCCACTTCCCTCTTCATGTTCGACCACCAGAAAGTCCTCTTCAAATCTATGTACATCTTTGTAGCTCCTGGGTGTATAGTATACTTAGATCTGTGCGCTTCTTCAAGAATCTTCTTCTTTATTTCCATGGAATCAGGGACACATGTTCTCCCTCGAAACAATAATCTCCCATCATCAGCTAACATAAAATCTGGTCGATTAGCCATCTGTTCTTTAATTCCAACAAGCACAGGGTCATTATCCTGCAACTGCTTAGTTTCTGCTAGCAATTCTGAACGAAGCTGGACATGAGCCACCAAGATCCGATCTTCCTTTTCTGTAATATCTAAATTGGTAAACTGTTCTAACAACTTCCACTCTTGAATCATCAAACTTGCTAGCCTAGCTGTTGGTTTCCTGCTTAAAGCATCTGCTACAGCATTCCCCTTTCCGGGATGATATTCAATGGAGAAGTCGAAATCCTTTAAGTACTCTAACCACCTTCTCTGTCTCATATTCAACTCCTTTTGAGAAAATAAGTATTTTAAGCTCTTATGGTCTGAGTACACGGTGAAAGTTTCTCCATAAAGATAATGCCTTTATATCTTAAGAGCAAACACAATCGTAGCTAACTCCAGATCATGCACATGGTAATTCTCTTCATATTTTCTCAACTGCCTGGAGGAATAAGCTATCACCTTCCCTCGTTGCATCAATACGCAACCTAACTCGATTCCTGAAGCATCGGTATAAACTTCAAAACCTCCTTCACCTAAGGGTAAGGCCAAAACTGGGGCAGTGGTCAAACACTCCTTCAAAGTCTGAAAACTCTTTTCACAATCAATTGTCCATTCAAAACAATTCTCCTTACGAGTTAACCTTGTCAAGGGCACTGCAATCTTGGAAAAATCCTTGATGAACCTTCGATAATAGCCTGTCAAGCCTAAGAAGCTTCTGATCTCAATTACATTCACAGGTCTTTCCTAATTATGTACAGCCTCAACTTTAGAAGGGTCTACTACGATTCCCTCTTTAGAAATAATGTGGCCCAGAAAAGATACCTCTTGCAACCAGAACTCACATTTACTAAACTTGGCGTATAGCTGATGCTCTTTTAATATTTGCAACGCCATTCTTAAGTGTTGTTCATGCTCCTCCTTGCTCCTTGAATATATCAGAATATCATCGATAAATACCACAACCCACTGATCCAAGTAGGGCCGAAACACACTATTCATTAGCAGCATAAAAGTTGTAGGAGCATTTGTTAGTCCAAACGGCATCACCACAAATTCAAAATGCCCATACCTGCCACAGAATGCCGTTTTAAAAATATCTTCATCTTTTATCCTCAACTGATGATACCCAGATCTGAGATCGATCTTTGAGAAATACTGGGCTCCTGATATCTGATCAAATAATTCATTGATCCTTGGTAATGCGTACTTGTTCTTCACGGCGAGCTGATTCAACTGACTATAATCGATACACAGTCTTAAAAGAACCATCTTTCTTCCTTACAAAAAGAACAGGAGCACCCCACGGGGAAGTACTCGGACGAATGAACCCTCTTTCTAGCAAGTCTAACAACTGCACCTTCAGTTCTCTTAACTCAGTCGGGGACATATGGTAGGGAGCTCTTGAAACAGGCGAGGGGCCAGGAATCAGGTCAATAGAGAAAACCACCTCCCTTTCAGAGGGAAGACCTAGCAATTCATCTGGAAATGCCTCCGAAAAATCTTGAATAACAGAGATATCCTTCAACTCCACTTCCTTCTTATAAATTAAAGAAATTAAAGCCAAGAATGTTGGACACCCCTTTCTTAACAACTTATCTGCCCGAAGTGCCGAAATGAGTGGCACGGTCTTGGATAGCCTAGAGCTAGAGGAAGAAAGCTCCAGACGTCCAGGGAAAGACACTACTCCTAACTTACAATGAACACTAGCACCATGCTTAGATAACCAATCAGCCCCTAAGATTACATCATAATCTTTCATCTTCATGCATACTAGATCAGCAGATAAATTACAACCATTGATCAAAACTTCACTAGAAGGATAATAATATTTAATCTCGGATCCCGAACCAATGGGATGGATATCATAAGGTGTGAATCCAACAACATCGGTTCCACAGATAAAGTCTTAGCAAATTTCAGAGATATAAAAGAATGAGTGGCTCCAATGTCGAAAAGTATGAATGATGGCTTGGAAAGAGTAGTAAGGGTACCTTCGATAATACCTCCTTCCTCGGTAGTCTAGTTCTCGGTCTCTGCCTCCTGGAGGGCTTGGAGCCTGCCTTGCCGCTTGTAACTTCCTTGCGACTTATCAGATGCTGTCGGTTCATTAATAAGGGGATATTCTGGAATTCGGTGGTCCCAGCTACCACACCTTAAGCAAGCGCCTAACTTGCACCAACACTCTTCCATCTTGTGACCTGGACGGTCACAGTACTTGTAAACTACCTTAGACGGCACAAGTGGTCCAACCTTCTTCTCGCCTTCCTTGGGTTTCTTATTTTTAGAAAAACTCGGCCCATCATTGGGCCTCTTCTGACCATTACCGGGTCTGAAGTTCCCGGAACTGGTAGTCTGTTCCTTCTTCTTATCCCGACCTCTGATCCGGTCAGTCATTTCTATTGTATCCTCCAAAACTTGTGCTTTCCTTACTATCTCAGTATAGATATGGATTTCCAAGGGTGCCAATTGATTGATGTACTGAAGCTTCAAACCATTCAAAAATCTTTTAGCCTTCATTTTCTCAGTGGAGATCAAGTGTGGGGCATACCTACATAATCTGGAAAACTGTGCTTCATATTCGGCAACTGACAAGTTTCTTTGTTTCAAAACAGCAAACTCGGCCGCCTTTTTCTCTTGCACCCGATCTGAGAAGTACTTGCTATTGAAAAACTCCTTGAACTCATCCCACGTGGCACGCCTATTCCCAAGTGTGGCTTCCACGGCTTCCCACCAAGCACGAGCATCGCGGTCTAATTGGAAAGTAGCTAGTAAGACGCGATCCTGATCTCCACATTACATAACCCTGAAGATTCTTTCCGTCTCCTTCAGCCAGTTCTCAGCCTCATCCGGGTCCGAAGATCCACTGAAACGCGGGGGATTCAAGCCCTAAAAGTTTTGATGTAGATAGCCTGCTCCTTGCTGTCCGTCACCTTGGGCTACTTGCTGTAATGCTTGGGTCAGGCCCTACACTGTACGTTGCATGCCTCGCCATTGAGCGCGTTCTGCCGCCATCACGGAAATTCCTACAACATAAAAGAAGTAATTAAGAACGTTCTATTGGATCTATCTTCTTATAGCTAGTTAATTAATTAACTAATCTTAGCCTAAGTCTCTACCCAACTCATTGGGTCAGATTCTGACTTTACTAAGGTTTAAAGGTTCTATAACACTACTAGCAACCTAGGGTCTAAAGAAAACCTAGGCTCTGATACCATAAAAACTGTCACGCCACGACGCGGAAAATCGGAACGTAGCAGTTTATATCAATCATGTCAATCAGAGCATACATTGCCACAAGAGACTAACCACCAGGCTAATAATAAAGAAACAATTAACCCAATTTTATTGATAATAATAATAAGAGAAAGTATTCAATTACACCCGACTCCTTGTCGACTTCTATCTCATTAATAGAAAATACATCAACTCTAGATAACAACTAATCCAAACTTGACTTGAACATAAACTCTAAATAGCTCACTCTTGGAATCACTCGTTCCCATCCCCATCGGAACGCCCGTCCTCATCCGAGCTACCTGAAAAGGATTGGAAAGGAGGGGTGAGCAAAGCTTAGTAGGATTTTTATATCTCTATCATCAGGCATAATTAAAGTGATTAACCATTTATGAATAACGTTGTAACGAAAGTGATGATAAATAAATGACAAGAGATAGATAGGGAAAAGAACATGAGCTTTCAAGTAAAGAGTAAACACAAGTATAACAAGAACTTTTCATGTCATGAAATGATAAATGGAATTGGCTATATCAAGCACGCATATCATGTCACATAAGAATTTCAAGTAATTGAGTAAAATGTCATAGACCAATCACGCTAGTCATGCACTTCGGTGCAATGCCACACCTTGCCATTACAAACTCCCTGGGGCATAAGTACTTTCGGGCGCTCCTCCCAGGACTAGACCGGGCCCTTTATGATGCGTTGGCATTGAAGGTTTGGATCAATGATCCTAGTCTAGACATTCATCACATTAAAGGCCAAGAGTTCCAAGGTTAAGCTCACGAACTTACTTCTAAGATCAAGAGAAATTCCAACAAAATTGGAATGACATCAAGTAGAAAGACTATGAGTCTTTAGGTAACAATGATGTAAACAAGGATTTCACATAATCTCACAGTTCAAGGCACTACCAGAAAAAGCGGGATTACAGACGAAATTTTCAGACGGAAATTTCAGACGGAAATTTTCATCTGAAATTTGTGACGGATTATTTTCCGTCGGAAATCCCGTCTGAAATATGCAAGTACACACCGAATTTCAGATGGAAATTTGTGACGGAAAATATTCCATCACAAATTTCAGACGGAATTTGTGACGGAATTATTAAACTGTCAGAAATTTATAACCAAGAATTTGTGACGACCACATTTGTGACGGAATCCGTCTGACAATCCGTCACAGATGTGTCTTCTCACGTATTTTAAGACGGAAATTAATCCGTCACGGATTTGGGGCGCCCCAACCTTGATAACTGCTTCATGATGATAAAACAAGAAACCTTATTACTATCTTATCTGTGACAGTCTATAACAGGGCCGTTATAGGAATGTGACGGTCGTACACAGGGCCATTACATTGCTGTGACGGTCCAATCTTGGGCCGTTACAGGACACAGACCAGTTTAATTTGAGCTGGTCCAAAAACACGATTCAAACCACGTTCATGGGTTCAGGTCTTTAGGGTACAACTTGCCCTACGTTTTGGTGGGAATCCCAGGCTCACGGGGTCTTACGGAGGTCTCATAATAGTGGTCCTAGTCCGACGGAAGGAATATCTGGTGGAGAGTCCCATCTATTACAAGAATCGAGGCTAATAAACACGAGAACCAAAAAGGTGCGATCAGTCAATCCCACCGGAGTGGCATGACTGTCAAACAATAAAGCTAAGATCAAATATATATCTTACATACATCAAAATTTATACAAGTGTTAACTAAGGGTTTTTATCAAATTCTTCATGATCATTCAACTTAGGATTTTCTAACATCTTTCATGTAGAACAATGAAAATTTTATGTTTATGATCATAATACAATATTAACATCACGTTCTTCCTTGCTTATAGATCAAGATATCATACTAACATAGCAAGTTTCTGGTTTTTAAAAACGCATAAGCAATATTTTAAAAAAAATATTGTCAGGAGAACGTGACGGTCTAAAGAAGGGGCGTTACAATCATGTAACGCTCAATAGTAGGTGCGTTACGTACCAGAAAATAAATAGATTAAAATTTCAAAATTTTAAAACACAGGGGCATGTGACGGTCTGTCGTGCGGCCGTCAGGCTGTAACGGCCTCTGGAAGATGCGTCACATGACCTGGAACCTGTCGACGATGAACTTCGACATATTACACTAAAACTTCGATTGCTCATGATAGAATGAATAAAAATTAAAGAAAATACTGCCATTCGAAAGAGCGTAAAAATTCGTATAAAATAGCATGCTTTGATTTAGATCTAACACAACAAGATTCAATCTTTAACTAATAATCATGAAAGTTTCCCTTTTTATACACCTCGGAGTAAAACGTGAAATTCGAACAGCATGATGAACGAGAATTGGGCAATTAGGTATCAAAATAAAGAGCTCATGGAGACGCACAATACGGTATTATTAGATTTCTGTTTGGCCTGAGAGACACCTACCTTTGCTTGAAGGAAAGAAGGACGAAGAAGAGGGGTCGTCGGAACCCTAGGTACCGCTCCTAGAACGCCCAAATTCTCCCTCGTCCGATCACGATCGGTCCCGCCGCCTGTTGCTGGTGCAATTAGGGTTCTAAGGTGTCGAAAGCCCTATATAAATAGAACCTATAGGGACTCCTAGAGATCGAATTTGGTTGAAGAGTCCTATGAAGAAATTCCGGTGAAAACTTCGGATAAGGTTCTAATCTGCCGCCGCCGCTGCCGGTAGAAGCATCTAGAGTTAGGGTTTTCCAAGAGAAAGTAAAAACCTATCAATGGACTAGGGTTTGGCTCGAATTGGAGCACAATTGGGCTAGAATTGGGCCCAAATTGTGATGGCTAAACTAGGTCTTCTAACCCACGAAAAACTACTAAAAACACGAAATTGGGCCTATACGAAATTTTATTTTGGGCTCTTACCTGAAGACAAAGTTATTAAAAATTCAATTTTACACTGGTTTCATATTTTTTTAGAATTTTAATAATTTATTTAGAAGTTGAGCCAATAAATAATTAATTTATGTGGAAATATTATAGTAGAAAAAGACATGGTGCTACACTCCCAAACCTCTGAATCCCCATTGTGAAGTCAGTAGGTTCATGTTAGATGTCTAAGAGTCCCCAACTTTGGGTTACTTTGTTTGTTTGATGTCTAGGTTTGTCTAAGGTCATGTGTGTGTCTGTTTGTTTCTACAGTTTGTTTTCTTTCATGCATATGGTTTGCATTAAGTCGTGTCCCAATAAAATGCCAGCCATGCACGTATAAGGAGTTAGCTGATGCATGCTACATGCCCGTGAGTTCAAAAGGGAGAGTACATCAAGATCAGGGTCATACCTGAACGGTTTCCTCTTGGGGGGCCGTAAAGCAACTCTAGGTCCATGATACCCGCCCTTTCTGGCTCAAGAAATAAATGGGTTCGAATGTGTACGTTATTGAACTACCAGGCGACTATGGTGTCAGTTCGACGTTCAATGTTTCTGATTTGGTAGCATATCGGAACCCGCGGTGATCCCTAGTGAGTTTCGGGCTTTCTCCTCCTATTGTGAGTGACACACCACCTGAGAGTCCACCTCTTCCAGCCTCAACGCACGCATATAGATTGTATACTAGATGAGCAAGTGATCACCACCAGGAACAGAGCCTACCAACACTTCATAGTGCGTTGGCGAGTATGCCCCATGATGAACAACGCCTTGATCACATGCGGAGAGCTCAAGCCTCGGGACCCTTACTCGACGGGGTCGAGTTCCTCCCACCCGGGGAGAATTGGTACGGACACACGCCACTATACATGCCGGTGGACGAGGATATAGCGGGCCCCAGATATATCGCCGAGGACGTGGACACATCGGTCGAAGCCTTCACCTTCATTTCCCATTTATTGGAGCTTATGGATCCATATTGGGTTGTAATAGTATGTAAAAGGCAATTGGGCCTATGATCTTGTAATGGTCTAGAGTTAGTGGTCTAGAGTTAGTGGGCTTGTCTAATGGGCCTTTAAATGGGCCAAGCCCATGGTCTAGTGTGAAAGGAGAATGGGACTTGTGGGCTTCTAGAAGGGGCGCCCCCCCTTTCTTGGTCCAAGGGGAGACAACCACCTACCTCCCTTGACTCTCCTCTCCCATTGTCACAAGGGAAGCTTCCTTTCCTCTCTCTTGGTCCAAGAGAATGGCTGCCACCTACCATTCTTGTCCCCCTCTCCTTTGAATTTCAAAGTTAGGCAAGTCTAGTGTTCCCTTGTCCCCCTCTCCCCCTCTCATTGTCAAAGGGGCGCAGCCCCCTCTCCCTCCCCTTGATCCCACGAATGTATCACCCCCTACCCCTTGCCAATTCCAATATAAACATGTGTATAGTGTTAGGTAAGAAGTTAATGAAAGATTTGTGAGATAAATTTGTATTAAGAGAGTGATTCTCTTCTTTTCCCCTTGGGTGTGATGCCCTGCCAAATCCTGTGACGGGATTTACCTTGGGCGTGTGACTCGCCCCACTATCCTACCCATCCACTTCGCATCTAGCTCCACCAAAATTCTCAAAGAAGCTTCTACGAGTCAGGAAGATTTCAGAGGTGGTTTTGCATCGATCGGAGTTCTGGATCGCCAGAGACAATTCATCTCGTGACGGCTCGTAGATCTACCCGAGCTTGCTATCCAGATCTGGAGTTTCCTGATCCCAAAATCCTCCAGATCGCCTCACAAGCCTTATGGATCTGATTTCCTAAGTGATTGAAGGATTTTCAGTTCTCTTCGCGTTGCCGCTGATCTCATCTCGTTGCGAGATCTGTGCTGATCGTGGCAACAATTTTTGTGGGATCGCGCAAGCTGATCTGTGCAGACCCGACTCAGCACCAGAGCTGACTACCCGAAGCTTCCCCGCCTCCTACCTTGCAGATCTGTGAAAGCTCTTCAGTCTGCATCTTCCTCTAGACGTCTCCGACGAGCTCCCACAAACGGCATCTCGTTCCGACATCTGAAACCAATTTTCCTATAATTATTTATCTTCCTGTGTAGTTCTGCGTGCACAAAACCAGAAGCTGAGAAGAGTTGCTGCTGCGCCCAGATCTGAAAGGATCTGATCACGCCCTTCGGAGCAGATGATCTTCTTTCTGTCGCCAACGTTCTCCAACAAACGAAACTCCGATCGGGCATCGGATCTTGGCGCACCGGCCTTCGCAAGTTCGCTGCGCAGGGTGACCAGCGCGGGCAGAACCAACTCGGCTTCCAATCGGCTTACCCGATCGGTTCCGACTCGCTTCTCTCGCCTCCTGCGAGTGCGGCCCGTCATCCCAGACTTCAGCAACCCCAAAATTGATGTTTGCAGCCCGTTACCTCTCTACGTGGAGTGGGCATCAGGTTCCAAAATTGTAAATTTAACAATTGTGTGTGTTGGGGTTGTTTGGATTCGGCCGGGAATTCTTCCCCACGCCTAGTCATGGAGGTACGTGCTCGTTCCTCTCTCACATTGCTGGTTTAGTATATTGTCATATATGCTACGTTTGTGAGATTAGGTCCATTAGCTAGTTTCAATTACCGCGATTCTGTGTGAGTGAGAGTCGTTCCCTAGCTCTAGTCGAGCACCGAGCTCGGACCACACCACCCTAGGCGACAGTGGTTCCTTAACCGTTGCGATCCACACGTTTCCCTCGCAAGGGACGATCGTCGGGCTACCTAGTGTTGCTTTTAAGAGACGTCTCCACCCGGAGAATGCCACGGTGGTCAGCCACCCGGCTTGTCTTTAGCGTGCTAGTGCTGGCCGCAATCCAAGTCTGTTGTACGTCTTAGCCCGGTCGCGTCATCCGTCCCGCATCAGTCTGCCCAGTAGCATCTTATATGACGTGTTAGAGTTGATGATGTAGAACGTCGCCTTGGAGGTGAAATCATCGAGCACTAGGTCAACATTCACCCGACCGAGGACGTCCTTGGTGTTTTGGTTGAAGCCAGATATCATGACTGTTAGGGTGCTAGGCGCGGATACAGAGGGGGGGTGAATGTATCCCTCTATGAAAAGTGGCCAAATAAAAACTTGGATGCTAGAGATAGACACAGAATAGAACCAATTCGATTCAACTCAAATACAAACACTTGGAGCGCGCCTATTCAAGCATCTAGCGGAAGCAAAGCAAACAATTAGATCACTGCACAAGAGATTTTTAGGTGGTTCGGTCCACAGACCTACATCCACCCCTCACTCCCAACCGGAGTGAGTCTTCCACTAGCAAACGCTAGAATCAGGCAGACTCAGTCTGTAAACAGTTGCTGCCACACAGCTTGACCAGGGGAACAGCCTCCCCTCTTCCTCCCAACCGGAGGGACACCCAAGTGACTCCCAGCCACTTGGAAACTAGAGGTCGCAGACCTCTCTTCCTCCAGACCAGGAGGGACCCGACCTCAGTCCAGAGGATCAGAAGTACTAAGGTAATCAGAAAACAAAGGAAAATAATAAACGAAAATTAACACAGCAATCAGAAGGCTGTAAAAGATGAAAACACAGATGTGGCTCTCAACGGAGCTGACTGGCCTGGATCTGATCCACGGTCCAGTAGGAACTAGTCTTCAGATGAAGCTTCTTCTTCCTCTTCTCTTCTCTCTCACTTTCTTTTTCTCTTAACCCTCACGAGCTCTCTAACTCTCTCTTACTCTTCTTCTCCTTCTGCTCTTCTTCTCTTTCTTTTATTCTTCTTTCGCAGGCTCTCTCTATCTCTTCTCTTCTCTGGATCGAATACTCTCTGCTGCTCTCAGACTGGATGTATATACTTTGCTCCTTTTCTTTCGATCAGCCTTCTTTAGTGGAAGAAGGCTCATATATATAGCAGCAGTAGTAGCTCCTGGGCGGGTGGCTTCCACATTTTCCCGCCCAAGGAATTCGCCAGATCCGAGGCAGCTTCATCCACGTGTCAGCATCTGCATACCTCGTCCTCCTGGGATCACGAGCCAGGTCATCAATCTCGGTAAGAATCCCTGTCAGAGATAGCATCGGATAAGTCATCAATTTAAGTCTAAACACCCTGTACAGACTCTGTGAATGCAAAGCATTGTATAGACTTCAGAAATCAATATAGCAAGTGTGTACAGAGTGAGGGAGTGTATAGACTTGAAGACTTTAGCAGATAAAGCAAAAGCAATGTATATACTTGTGAGGACGAATGCATTAACAGAATAGGAGAGTGTGTAGACTTAGGCCTTCTATTCAAGACAAAGACCAATGTACAGACTACATGATGTACAGACTTGATGTTAATCAAAAGGCTTTTGGACATCAGCCCAAGGCGTCAACGCTTCCAACGTGTAGCGTCGCCTCAGCTCCTCAAGCGAGATGCTCACGCCCTTGGCAACTGGCCAATGCGTCAACGCATCCAACGTCAGCGTCGACGCAGTGAACAAGACAGGTGATGAACAATGCATGCACTAGCTTTACCAAAGTGTAGACTACACAAAGCTCAGCCACTGTATAGACTTCACGAAGCCAACGCGTGTATAGACTTCAATGCAGAAACCAAGGCTGTAGGGACTTCGGACTTGAACGTGTGACCAGTGAGCGATGTATACACTTGGCCCTTGAAGGATGTACAAACTAGAAGGAATGAAGCCCACGATGTATAGACTTGAAGATTGAAGGCGATGTACAGACTTTGATGTAAGACGCAGAATGAGACGCTGAAGTCTGTATAGAGTTTGATGACTGAAGCATGAACAGTACGCCAACGTATGGACTTGGCCAAAGCATAGGGAAAGCCCCCTGATGTGGGACGAGACCACGGACATGACAAGCTCGCGATCGTCCCTTAACGAGGGAAGCGTCGGACGTGCGCGGTTGAGAAACCGGCTGTGAGCTAGGGTGGTCGGCTCTCACTTGTGCCCGGATCGGGTCACGGGATGGTAACGCTCACTCTCGCAGCAGTGGTGATATAAATAGAAAGCGAGCTAGTTACCATATCATGCTCTCTAGCCGCGGCATAAACAAGCATATATGAAATAAGCGAAATGCCAAGTGTAGGAGCGAAGACGATACCTCCACGCGCTCGGCGTGGGGAAGACGGACCCGGCCGAAGTCGTACTCCCGGAACAATTATACACGGATATTACAGAAATGTAACTCGCTGTCCACTCCACGCAGGGAGGTAAAGGGCTACACAATGGGATCCGGGAGGACCGAATTCAGGTTGACGGGCGGCTTCTCACGTTGATTCGGCAACACCTGAACACGTGACGGTGGGGCCCACGTGCTGTCCGGAGGGGCCGTGTGGGACCCGGTGGCACCGCTGTAGTGGTGGATGCCCGGATGGTCACTCCTTGGGATGGCGGCACGCTGGTTCACCGGCCGGAGGCCCGGCGGCTCCGTTCGGCACCGGTCGGAAAACCCGATCAGAAATCTGCCGGTTCTGTATTTCGGCGCGCGCTCCGGCGAGAATGGGCGCTGCGATAAACCCCGATGTCGGATCGACACGAGACTGGCGCCGTTGGAAAGCTATCTTGAAGTTCTTCAACCTAGGCCAAAAGATCTAGCCTGGATCTGCTCAGATCTGGACTTATGTAATTCTCAATCTCCTATTGTATAGTAACTGAAGACTCAGACCTGCAGAAAACTTGACTATGGATTGGCTTTGACCGTGAGGTAAACGTTCGAATCTGGGGTTGTGTTCTTCTGACAAGTTGTGGGAAATTGAGCTGGGAAGACGGAAAAAGTAGTTTGGATCCGTTTGGATGTGTCTATGATTTTCTGTGATTTGTTTAGTGGACGAAGGTCGGATCTGGGATCAGGGGGACAGAACTGTAGCTGGGACTGAGAACGATTTTTAGAAAATATGAAATGGATGAACCAAAAATTGAGAAACATTGTGGATGAAGGGGTGGATGGGTGTAACCTCCATTAAAATTGGGCGAACCAAAATAAATAAAAAAGTGGACCTAAGACATGAAACGCAGGGCTACTATCACTATAGACAGTGACAGAACAGATCTGAGATTGAGAGTTGAACGAAATGGTAAAGATACGAAAAGGTGGATTTTGAACCTGAATTTTTTTTAGAGAAGGGGCTAGAAGATAGGAACCAACCCTCAAAATTTAAAATCGCTCTGAGCTCATGGCTGGCTTCAGGAATTCACGAACTGCACCTCTGTCCAGCAGGACAGAAAATCGAAGACGATCCCGTGGCGGCTCGAAGGCGGCACGAACGGCGGCGGCGGCGGCACAAACGATCACCGGAGGTTGAGAGGGGAGGAAGGAGATAGAATCCACTCTAGATCTGGGGTTGGGGAAGGAAGAACAGCAGGGGAGAGGCAAGGGGCGCACCAAGCTCCAAGGCTTACACATAAAATTCTGATTTTTTCATTGATTTTCTCATGAAAATACATGGTTATATATGACTCCAATCAAATCTAATATGGACCCTTGGATCAAGGGTTGGGGATTGAATGGCTGAGATGAAGTGTGAATAACATACCAAATATAATTTTTTAATCTATCTTGACCATTCCAATTCAAACTTGGACTAATTCCATTCCAACCTCACCTAAATCACACCTAACTAGCCTAATAGAGCCAAAGAAGGGGGCGCCCCCTTCATGGGCCTCCCTTGGGCCAAGTGTGGTCAAATGCCATGTTACAAGCCCACTAACCATGCTAGACTCTTCCACTCTTGGTGGCCCATGAGAGAGAGAAGCCTATTTGGGCCTAAGTGGCTATTAAGGTCCATAATGATGGCCTTAAGACCCAATATGGAATAAGCTCCTAATGGACTCTACTAATGGCAACCTAGCCATGGACTCTACATTACAAATGGCCCATTGACTTGATATAAGCCTTACAAGGAGCCCAAATGAAAGAAATGACACAATTACAATCTCATACAAGCCATAACACACAAATACACTCCACCCGTGTAAGGAAATCACCTCTGATGCCCCATCAATTCTCCCCGGGTGGGAGGAACTCGACCCCGTCGAGTAGGGGTAGGGATGCTCGAGTACTCCGGCGGATCCGTCACCGTGCCAAGTAGCGCGGGTATGCTTCGCTCCAAGTGATCGTCACCTGCTCATTCCATATATACTCGATATGCGAACTGCTATGGGCTCTGATACCAAATTGATGCGGGACGGGACCACGGACACGACAAGCTCGCGATCGTCCCTTAACGAGGGAAGCGTCGGACGTGCGCGGTTGAGAAACCGGCTGTGAGCTAGGGTGGTCACTCCGAAGGGGCATTCTCAAAAGGGAAGAAAACAGCTCGAAGACTCACTAGGAATCACCGCTGAGTCCCTATAGGTGACTGATCCGGGTATAGATAGGGAACCGATCCCATACTCATCAAGTGAGTCCGCTCGCCTCTTACTTATAAGAGACCGACAACGAGCTTGCACAAGACACATGCAGACTCACCATGCACTAACACACGTATGCAAACCACACAAACAATCGACTCAAAACACACCACTCAAAACAAACCACACAAGGAAAACACACCGACTTATGCATGACTCTAGACGAAGGTGGTAGCATCAAGCCCACTAGGTGGCTGCATCCTGGGCGGCAGGAGAGCCGTCCTGCTCTTCCCCTCCCAAGGCATAGTACTCCTCGGCTAGTGCCTCATCGGCCTCGTAATCAACACACTCAGGCTCGGGAGGTACGGATCCTCCAACACCTAAGGCTAGGGTGGTGCGAGTGGGACACTCGCTGGCAATGTGGCCAAACCCATGACAGTGGAAACACTGCACTCTCAACCGACTACTCTCTCCTATAAAAGGGGCCTTACCCTTATCATCCCGTCGGGTAGGGGGTGTAGGCAGTAATGGGGGAGATGTAGGTGCCTTGGACAATAGTGGAGGGGGTGCCGGTGCCAGAGGACGGGCTATAGGAGCCGGGGAACGGGCAATGGGTGCCGGTGGTTGGGGTGGGAATAGATCCCGGGGTGGAGGAGGACGAGGCCGTGGAGCGAAGTGCTCCTGATGGGTGGGCTCCTGAGATCGAGCCATGGGAGGCCGCTGATGTGGGCCTATGGAGTGACGGGGCTCGGTACTACGGAGAGGGGTGGGGCCCAACCGATGGCTAGACTCGAACTCTCCCTCAAATTGCTCCATCTCGAGAGCAACCTGGTATGCCTCTTCCAACGTCTTGGCGTTGCGGCGGAAAAGCTCATACTGGTAGTGTGGCCGCAAACCACGTCGAAAGCGGGACACGGGCATGGTACTCTCCTCCGTGACACCACATCGTAGAAAGTACTCATCAAACTCCGCGATGTATTCGGAGACGGACCGGTCTCCCTGGCTAAGACTTTGCCATCTATCGATGAGTCGCTGGCGGTATGTGGGAGGAAGGTACTTTTGCCGAAGCTTATTCTTCATCTCGGACCATGTGTCGATCGGGGGTTCTAGCCGCTGAAGTAGCAGGCTCTCCACATTCTTCCAATAGGTTTGTGCCTGCCCCATGAGTTTCATGGTGGCGAATCAGACCCTTTGACGCTCCGACATATCATACCACTCAAAGTAACGGTCCATGCCGAACTCCCAATCTAGGTAGACTTTCAGATCCAAAGACCCGTAAAAAGTGGGAGGGTCCGCTCGCACGGACTTAAGGACCCGATCATCATCCTCATCTCGTTGTGGCTAAAAACCACGACGGCGTTGACCATATCCCTCATAGGCATTGTCGGAACCATAGTCCTCGAGACCAAGGTCACGGTGCGGTAGTTGGGGAACCCGAGGAAGGGCGGGTGGAGGAGCCTGTGGTGGCTGGTTTTGGGCCGCGGGAGCGGCCTGGACTTGGGCCATGGGAGCGGGTTGGACTTGGGCCACCGCGGGAGGAGGTGCGGGTGGGCCTTGGGCTGCCCCTGGAGGGTCCCCGTGTGACATCCTATCTAACCGCCCAACGAGGTCTTGGACCGACCTGTCGGAGGTCTCCAAGCGCCCCTCCATGGCTCTAAGGCGACCATCCATATTATCGGAGAAAGTCCGAAAGTTAGCATCGGATTGGTCCAACCTAGTCATAATGGGCATCATCGCCTCTTGTAGGGAGTGGAAGTCTCCCGAGGTATCCCGTGGGTTGGCCATAGGTGGTGGTGGGGGTGTGTACTGAGTACCCCAACGAGTGGGCATGCAAACACACCGACTAGAAGACGCCGACTAAAGCAAAACACACTAATGCTAAATGATGCGCCTAGACTTAACCAAAACGCGGTACACGGCGGAGGTAATAGACCCGAAGGTCACTCACGCAAGTGTGCAGCCTTCCCGATAGGCGTAGCCTAATGTTCGGACAACACCTTTTGATATACCGAGTAAAGGGATGCAATGCAAAAGACACTCTTTTTTGTGTTTTAAAACAATAATGATCCTAGACTCGACTTAAACTGACTAATAACTCGATGTAAATGACACTCTTTTTTTTCTTTTTGACACCCTAGACTCAAACTCGCTCTGATACCAAATTGATGTGGGACGAGACCACGGACACGACAAGCTCGCGATCGTCCCTTAACGAGGGAAGCGTCGGACGTGCGCGGTTGAGAAACCGGCTGTGAGCTAGGGTGGTCGGCTCTCACTTGTGCCCGGATCGGGTCACGGGACGGTAACGCTCACTCTCGCAGCAGCGGTGATACAAATAGAAAGCAAGCTAGCTACCCTGTCATGCTCTCTAGCAGCGGCATAAACAAGCATATATGAAATAAGCGAAATGCCAAGTGTAGGAGCGAAGACGATACCTCCACGCACTTGGCGTGGGGAAGACGGACCCGGCCGAAGTCGTACTCCCGGAACAATTATACACGGATATTACAGAAATGCAACTCGCTGCCCACTCCACGCAGGGAGGTAAAGGGCTACATAATGCGATCCGGGAGGACCGAATTCGGGTTGACGGGCGGCTTTTCACGTTGATTCGGCAACACCCGAACACGTGACGGTGGGGCCCACGTGCTGTCCGGAGGGGCCGTGTGGGACCCGGTGGCACCGCTGTAGTGGTGGATGCCCGGAGGGTCACTCCTTGGGATGGCGGCACGCTGGTTCGCCGGCCGGAGGCCCGGCGGCTCCGTTCGGCACCGGTCGGAAAACCCGATTGGAAATCTGCCGGTTCTGTATTTCGGCGCGCGCTCCGACGAGAATGGGCGCTGCGATCAGCCCCGATGTCGGATCGACACGAGACTGGCGCCGTTGGAAAGCTAGCTTGAAGTTCTTCAACCTAGGCCCAAAGATCTGGTCTGGATCTGCTCGGATCTTGACTTATGGAATTTTCAATCTCCTGTTGTACAGTAACTGAAGACTCAGACCTATAGAGAACTTGACTATGGATTACCTTTGACCGTGAGGTAGACGTTCGAATCTGGGGTTGTGTTCTTCTGACAAATTGTGGGAAATTGAGCTGGGAAGACGGAAAAAGTGGTTTGGATCCGTTTGGATGTGTCTATGGCTTTCTGTGATTTGTTTAGTGGACAAAGGTCGGATCTAGGATCAGGGGGATAGAACTGTAGCTGGGACTGAGAACGATTTTTAGAAAATATGAAATGGATGAACCAAATATTGAGAAACATTGTGGATGAAGGGGTGGATGGGTGTAACCTCCAGTAAAAATGGGTGAACCAAAATAAATAAAAAAGTGGACCTAAGACATGAAACTCAGGGCTACTGTCACTGTAGACAGTGACAGAACAGATCTGAGATTGAGAGTTGAACAAAATGGTAAAGATATGAAAAGGTGGATTTTGAACCTGGATTTTTTTTTGGAGAAGGGGCTAGAAGATAGGAACCAACTCTCAAAATTTCAAATCGCTCTGAGCTCATGGCTGGCTTCAGGAATTCACGAACTGCACCTCTATCCAGCAGGACAGAAAACCGAAGATGATCCCGTGGCGGCTCGAAGGCGGCACGAACGGTGGCGGTGGTGGGAAGGAGATAGAATCCACTCTAGATCTGGGGTTGGGGAAGGAAGAACAGCAGGGGAGAGGCAAGGGGCGCACCAAGCTCCAAGGCTTACACATAAAATTCTGATTTTTTCATTGATTTTCTCATGAAAATACATGGTTATATATGACTCCAATCAAATCTAATATGGACCCTTGGATCAAGGGTTGGGGATTGAATGGCTGAGATGAAGTGTGAATAACACACCAAATACAATTTTTTAATCTATCTTGACCATTCCAATTCAAACTTGGACTAATTCCATTCCAACCTCACCTAAATCACACCTAACTAGCCTAATAGAGCCAAAGAAGGGGGCGCCCCCTTCATGGGCCTCCCTTGGGCCAAGTGTGGTCAAATGCCATGTTACAAGCCCACTAACCATGCTAGACTCTTCCACCCTTGGTGGCCCATGAGAGAGAGAAGCCTATTTGGGCCTAAGTGGCTATTAAGGTCCATAATGATGGCCTTAAGACCCAATATGGAATAAGCTCCTAATGGACTCTACTAATGGCAACCTAGCCATGGACTCTACATTACAAATGGCCCATTGGCTTGATATAAGCCTTACAAGGAGCCCAAATGAAAGAAATGACACAATTACAATCTCATACAAGCCATAACACACAAATACACTCCACCCGTGTAAGGAAATCACCTCTGATGCCCCATCACCCCCAATGTGTAGACTTCCGATGTGAATGAAACGATGTACAGACTTGCTCAAACAGTCCGATGTATGGACTCATGCAATGCAAAGCAGACCAATGTACAGACCTCCTAAATGCTTCAAGACCAAGCTCATCAAATGTCTAGACTTCACAAGGTGAACGGCTGTATATACTTCCTATGTGAAGACAGCCGTTGTACAGACTTTGTTGAAGTGTGAAGGAGTTGAGTGTATAGACATCGCGATGTGAAGACTTTGTCAAAGATAGCAGGCCGATGTACAGACTTGAGCGAGTCAAGGTCTGTATAGAGTTGAAGATCATTCAGCGACCAATGTATAGACTTTCCAATGGAAAGGCTGTACAGACTTGAAACAATGGAAGACAACGAGTGTATAGACTTTGAAGTGCAACGTAGGTAAAACTTCCAATGTTCAGACTTCAAAGATGAACGTAGGTAAAGAACCCAATGTGCAGACTTGGAAGTGCAACGTAGGAACAGATGCCAATGTACAAACTTTGGCAAGTAACGATGTACAGACTTGCATAGTTCCAGCTGAAGAATGTATAGACTTTACCTATTGAGTGTGGTTGTACAGACTTGGAGAGTTGAACCCAATGTACAGACTTGTTGATATCAAACCGATGTACAGACTTGCAATAAAGCTTGCAGAAGGTGATGTATATACTTTGATGCCCAACGCCAATGTACTGACTTTGAAGAGAAGACAAATGTATGGACTTTGACGGAGTGAGACAATGTTCAGACTTTGAAGTCACACTGTGGATGTACATACCTAGAAGATCATGGAATGTATAGACTTGAAAGTCTGAAGGTGATGTATAGACTTGCCTAAGATGCAGCATGAGACGCTGGCTGAGACGGACGATGTACAGACTTTAAATGCACTAAGACGCTGAACAAGACGGACCGATGTACAGACTTCTAAGTGCTGATAAACTATGTATGGACTTGTTTTGAGATGCTGCATGAGACGGTGCATGATGTATAGACTTGCATGAGACAGTCAGTGAGACGCTCAGCAATGTATAGACTTTGAAATGACTGAAGAGGATGTACATACTTCAAGAGATGCAGCATGCCAATGTATAGACTTCATGAACAAACACATGATGCAATGTGTGGACTTGGTGACACATGCAGACAGATGAGTGTACAGACTATGTCAGCAAGCTACACGATGTGTAGACTTAGAAGTGCCTGCAGCTGTGCAATGTGCAACCAGTGTATAGACTTGTCGTGCCTACACAGGGCGTTGTACACACTTGCTGCCTGATGCAAATGTGCAGACTCTATAAATGCATATGAATGCTTTATGCAGCAGATAAACAGTCTGAATTTCAAATGCAATGACTCACAATGTAAGCAGATAAACTGACTGAACATATGAAAGACTGAATGGACATTTGAATGACAGACTGAGTATAAGAATGACTGAGTCATGATCTGATAAAATGACTGAGATTTAGAATGACTGAATAAAACCATGGTGACTCACAGTGATTAGCTCACATAAGACCAATCATCACAAACCCCTAAAGCCAATCATCAAAACCACAAGCCACAGGGGCCAGGGGCACAACAATCTCCCCCTTTTTGATGATGGCAATAGTACCCAGTGAGTCATTCTGATGATGTAAGACATTCTTATTAAAGTCATTCTGATGACTCAAACTATTCTCCCCCTTTGACTTCCTCAAAAAGAAAATAGTTTGAGAAGTGAAAGCAAACCAGCATGCAATGATTGAATAAAGATCTCTCCCTTTGGCAAAAAATCTTTCCCTTTGATATAATTAATATGAATGCAGATGTAGAAGGAGATACCAAAATGCAAGAACATAATTCTTCTCCTTTAAGAGTTTCTATGCAGCATGATGCATATGACATGGAAGCTCCCCCTCAATAAGTGGAATCTTATCAGATGGATAACAAGGAGAGGTTTAGGTCAATGAATCAATGATATTGAGCAGAAAAGTTTCAAGTAGCAGATTTTTTTTTTTAAGGAAGCTCCAATCACAAGAAATTCAGTCAGATTTTCAAAGAGATATCAATCTCATAAATCCAAAACATAAGTTTTCGAAGTCTTCCATTATAAAGGGTTATGAATGAGCTTTATTGTTCAGCATGGTTTAACCATAATGAATGCAGGGTTTATCAGTAAAATTCTGTATTGATATCTAAAACCATGGTTTAATAAAAAATGAACCAAGCCTTCAAATTTATCTTGATTAATCTCCCTTTCTCTTACACAATCAAATCTATTGACTTCTTTCGGAATTAAATGCATCAGTATTGAAATCAAGCAATTATGAAGTCATATGATTTTGTCTAGGGTTGTAGCAATTTGATTTTTGCATCAATATTCAGATATTTCAATTTGTTCAACAATTTTCTTGCTACAAATTTTACGAGCACTCTAGTTCAGTGCACACATTGTAACTAGAGGACATACCTTGATTAGAGGCCAATATCCCTAAGCCTTTAGTGTGACTAACTGTCATGCTTTATGTGAACAGAGTTAGCATTTACACACCATGACACACTACAAATTATTTTTTAATGAGTGAGTTGTATTTCTCAGTGTGCATGACATTGCTCTGCCTGATTTTCAATGAATTTTATGCAGAGTTAACTGAGGCACCTCATGACACAGTCCTTTGGACTTGTGTTTCTCAGTGACCAATGTCATTGCTCTGACAGATATAACCCTTTAGACATTTCAGAGACATTCATTTGCTTCAAATCAATAATAGTTTCATGTACTTAACCAATTAAAGTCATGTATTCAAAAGTGTAGATTTCAAAATTTTTTCACAAGACACAGCATGAAACAAATGGTTAAGGTTTATTAAACATGCTTCAGATATTTTTAAGAGATTTTAAAGTCAAACTCCATGAACATTATACTTAAACCACATGAGTTATTTCAGACATTCATAAAACTGCATAACAGAAGATTTCTAGGTCAAAATTTTCAGATTTATGATCGAGATAGCCCATTGAAATCTTCATGAAGGATTGATGGAATTCTGAACCCAAATGATACCAATTGGTAGGAGAAATACCAATTGTTAAGAGAGATTGTGAAGCTCAAAGTTATCAGAATATGATTAAGGTTTGTCAACCAAATGAATAAGAAAGGATATGCAATGAATTTTTACAAATGTATGCATTTGACAACTTATATGCAATGCATTGACTCCCCCTGACAACATGCATTCAATCACTCTTTTTGGCATTTTTCAATATTAGGAAATGCAATGCACTATATGTATGCAGGGACATGCAAAGACTCAACATTGAATGCTATGCAAGGATATGCAACTAACTCCCCCTGAAAACATGCAATGTTTGCCATGAGAAACTGAACATATGATTTTGATTCATGCTCATTCAGACTGTCCTAACCAGCAAAGTGACCTATGGTACTAGGCGGAGCACTTGGTCTAAGAGACCAGCTCACACATAGTAAGAACCTCCAGACAGGCCTCCCTGCCTTTTGGTACCTTACCATTTATATACCATTGAGGTCATGCATGATAATTCAACATGCAGTCCTATATGCAATTCAAAATTTCAGTGAGCTATTGCAACACACAAATTTCAAGTCACACTCATAAGCAGTTCAGATTTTTTAGAAAATTCGAAATGCAATTTGTTTTCAGAGTCTATGCATAACACAATTATCAAGCAATTGCAATTGGCCTATATATGCATCACATACAGACAATCCTTTTTAATCTGATATTTGCACAGAACTCTCAGCAAATGCATGATCAGAAAATAATGCACATGGCAGATGATGAATTAAAATGTAAAAACAGATTTAACTTGCTATGCATTAAAACTAAAAGCAAGAAGAGCAGGAAGTTTACCTGAAAAGTTCAGTATGGGGTTTTCTTCTTGAGTGCCTTGGATCATTACCCCTTTTTATTCCAGTCCCAAGGCACACCTGCATAGCAATGTTATTTTGCACAAATAGGTGCCCAAGAAGTCTTGGGTCCTGACAAAACAGTATTACTCCTAGTAGGTTTTCTCAGCACATTTCTAGGAGCAGTTTTCAGATCTGATTTATGCACATTCTTGTTAGCATGAATTCTATGTGCATAAGCATGAGATTTCTTGTTAACAGAATAAAAATTCTGTTTGCCAAAACCAGTTCGATTTTGATATCCTGCCAGCCAACAGGTTGCAGCCCTGTGACCTGGCTTCTCACAGTTATAGCATGAAAGTTTTGCAAATTGTCTTACAGGGAATTTAGCATGTTTGAGATTCACATTTCTACCCTGAATATGCCAACAGTGGGCTGCAATGTGGCCCATCTTGCCATAGTTAAAGCATGAATTAGAACTTTTCTTACCAGCATTCAGCCAGCATTCAAATCTCTTATGACCCAATTTTCCACAATTAAAGCATGTCATATGCTGGTTTATTGGAACAGACTTGTTCTTGTTAAGAGCATGATCGTTTGCATGAAATTTATTCTTATCACTAACAAACCAGCATTGTGAAATTTTGTGTCCTAGTTTACCACAATGAAAGCACTCAATTCTCCTTTTCTGAGATGAAGGCTTTTTATCATGATATCTCCTAGCATTCTTATCATCCTTCTCCATCAACTTACACTCATGCATCAGATGTCCAGCTTTATGACAGTAATGACAGATAATCTTCTTTTTAGATGCATGTGAGTGTGTGTGAGGACTATGATCAGCAAACACTGATGAACCCTTTTCATTTATTTTCTGATTTACAGTCCTTTTCTGATTTTTATCCTCTTTTCCTATTTTCTTAGCCTTGTACTGAATTGGGGATGAAGTAGAAAGCTTTTCATGTTCAGAGGTTTTAATGAAAACAGTTTTCAGCTTGGATCCATCAACCTTTTTCAACTTTTCAGTTTGTTTCTGATTTTTCTGAACATTTGGTTGTTTATTTTCTGAGGTGGTGGCTACATCTGATGCTTTGATAAAGGATGTCGTCAGCTTATTTTCAAAAGCCTTTTTATTGACATTGTTGTAGCCTAACCCTTCCCTTTGAGTATTGACCTTAACTCCTAACAACTTGTCCAGATTTTCTTGTCCACTTACAAACTTTGACAGAGAGTTCTTTAAGTCTTGGATTTTATTTTCTAAAGAGGTGATTTGTAACTCATAACTGGTAATTTCTTGCTCACTGCAATTCATAGCTTCATTCAAAACTTTGTTGGCAGTTTTATATTTCTCAATTTCATTTTCCAGATTGCTCAATTTATCAGAATTTTCAAAGCAAACACTTTTACCTCTTTCTAAAGCTAGAAGTCTCTCAGACGTAGTGGAGTTCAACATTTTCAATTTCTCATTTTCTTGCTTAAGTTTGTCATTCTGAACCAATTCATTTATTAGAAGTTGATCTTCTGAATTAGTTTCAAGTTTTCTTCCAGCCTTGAATTCCTTCAAATCTTTTTCCTTCTTTTCAATATTTTTCTGTAATTCCACATTCACAGATTTGATGGCTTCAAGTTTTTCAGCAAGCAAGTTTTTCTCCTGCTCAAGTTTCTCAAATTTTTTATCATTTTTATTAGCAGACATTCTCAGAGAATCATTTTCAGATTTCAGCTTGTTTAAATCTGAGTTCACACTTTCAAAGTTTTTCAGCAATTTTTCATACTGGTCATGATAGTCAACAAGAGTCTGATTATCATTATCTGAGTTGAATTTTTCTTTGAGTTCAGATATCACATTTATATGATCTTGATTTTCAATTTTCAATAATGAGACTTGTTTCTTCAATATTTGAAAATCAGACATACAGGCATCATGAATATTTTTCAATTCAACACAATTTCTACAAGGAGAGCTTGAACTATCTAAACCAGTACCCTTCTTCAATTTTTTATACTGTTTTCTTAACAGTTCATGAGATTCAAATAATTCAGCATATGCATTCTCCCAATCTTCTAGAGAAAAATTCTCGAAGAGATTTACCTCATCATCATCATCTTCTTCAGTTTGATTGCTGCCTTGATCGTTGCCACTTTGATTTCTTCTATTGGCCATCATGCAGCTTGTTTGATTTCCTTTCCCGGCTCTCTTCATCATCTCTAACATATCCCTTGCAGATCTGCAATCAAGGAAACATGAGTGAAAGGCTTTGTCAGTGGCTGCTTTCATCAGATTTATAGCTGTCTGATTCTCCTCATACATTGATTCGTGACTGTCAGTCCATTTGGACCTTTTCTTTGGTAATTCATGAGGACCATGTGAAATCACTTTCCACAGGTCTGGATCAACAGATTTAACCTAACTACGTAAAGTACTGTGCCACTGGTTGAAATCAGAACCACTAAAGACGGGTGGACAAGCCATTGAAACAGATAGCAGATAGATTCAATGCAACAAGAATATTGATGCACTAAAACAAATTAGCACCTAAGACTGCAAGATCGATCTGCAGGTCGCTGGACCTTGTATGCAGACACCCGCTCTGATACCAACTGTTAGGGTGCTAGGCCCGGATACAGAGGGGGGGTGAATGTATCCCTCTATGAAAAGTGGCCAAATAAAAACTTGGATGCTAGAGATAGACACAGAATAGAACCAATTCAATTAAACTCAAATACAAACACTTGGAGCGCACCTATTCAAGTATCTAGCGGAAGCAAAGCAAACAATTAGATCACTGCACAAGAGATTTTTAGGTGGTTCGGTCCGCAGACCTACATCCACCCCTCACTCCCAACCGGAGTGAGGCTTCCACTAGCAAACGCTAGAATCAGGCAGACTCAGTCTGCAAACAGTTGCTGCCACACAGCTTGACCAGGGGAACAACCTCCCCTCTTCCTCCCAACCGGAGGGACACCCAAGTGACTCCCAGCCACTTGGAAACTAGAGGTCACAGACCTCTCTTCCTCCAGACCAGGAGGGACCCGACCTCAGTCCAGAGGATCGGAAGTACTAAGGTAATCAGAAAACAAAGGAAAATAATAAACGAAAATTAACACAGTAATCAGAAGGCTGTAAAAGATGAAAACACAGATGTGGCTCTCAACGGAGCTGACTGGCCTGGATCTGATCCACGGTCCAGTAGGAACTAGTCTTCAGATGAAGCTTCTTCTTCCTCTTCTCTTCTCTCTCACTTTCTTTTTCTCTTAACCCTCACGAGCTCTCTAACTCTCTCTTACTCTTCTTCTCCTTCTGCTCTTCTTCTCCTTTTTTTCTTCTTCTTTCGCATGCTCTCTCTATCTCTTCTCTTCTCTGGATCGAATACTCTCTGCTGCTCTCAGACTGGATGTATATACTTTGCTCCTTTTCTTTCGATCAGCCTTCTTTAGTGGAAGAAGGCTCATATATATAGCAGCAGCAGTAGCTCCTGGGCACGTGGCTTCCACGTTTTCCCGCCCACGAAATTCGCCAGATCCGAGGCAGCTTCATCCACGTGTCAGCATCTGCATACCTCATCCTCCTGGGATCACGAGCCAGGTCATCAATCTCGGTAAGAATCCCTGTCAGAGATAGCATCGGATAAGTCATCAATTTAAGTCTAAACACCCTGTACAGACTCTGTGAATGCAAAGCATTGTATAGACTTCAGAAATCAATATAGCAAGTGTGTACAGAGTGAGGGAGTGTATAGACTTGAAGACTTTAGCAGATAAAGCAAAAGCAATGTATATACTTGTGAGGACGAATGCATTAACAGAACAGGAGAGTGTGTAGACTTAGGCCTTCTATTCAAGACAAAGACCAATGTACAGACTACATGCTGTACAGACTTGATGTTGATCAAAAGGCTTTTGGACATCAGCCCAAGGCGTCAACGCTTCCAACGTGCAGCGTCACCTCAGCTCCTCAAGCGAGATGCTCACGCCCTTGGCAACTGGCCAATGCGTCAACGCATCCAACGTCAGCGTCGACGTAGTGAACAAGACAGGTGATGAACAATGCATGCACTAGCTTTAGCAAAGTTTAGACTACACAAAGCTCAGCCACTGTATAGACTTCACGAAGCCAACGTGTGTATAGACTTCAATGCAGAAACCAAGGCTGTATGGACTTCAGACTTGAACGTGTGACCAGTGAGCGATGTATACACTTGGCCCTTGAAGGATGTACAAACTAGAAGGAATGAAGCCCACGATGTATAGACTTGAAGATTGAAGGCGATGTACAGACTTTGATGTAAGACGCAGAATGAGACGCTGAAGTCTGTATAGAGTTTGATGACTGAAGCATGAACAGTACGCCAACGTATGGACTTGGCCAAAGCATAGGGAAAGCCCCCAATGTGTAGACTTCCGATGTGAATGAAACGCTGTACAGACTTGCTCAAACAGTCCGAAGACAAATGTATGGACTTTGACGGAGTGAGACAATGTTCAGACTTTGAAGTCACACTGTGGATGTACATACTTGGAAGATCATGGAATGTATAGACTTGAAAGTCTGAAGGTGATGTATAGACTTGCCTAAGATGCAGCATGAGACGCTGGCTGAGACGGACATTGTACAGACTTTAAATGCACTAAGACGCTGAACAAGACGGACCGATGTACAGACTTCTAAGTGCTGATAAACTATGTATGGACTTGTCTTGAGATACTGCATGAGACGGTGCAGGATGTATAGACTTGCATGAGACAGTCAGTGAGACGCTCAGCAATGTATAGACTTTGAAATGACTGAAGAGGATGTACATACTTCAAGAGATGCAGCATGCCAATGTATAGACTTCATGAATAAACACATGATGCAATGTGTGGACTTGGTGACACATGCAGACAGATGAGTGTACAGACTATGCCAGCAAGCTACACGATGTGTAGACTTAGAAGTGCCTACAGCTGTGCAATGTGCAACCAGTGTATGGACTTGTCGTGCCTACACAGGGCGTTGTACACACTTGCTGCCTGATGCAAATGTGCAGACTCTATAAATGCATATGAATGCTTTATGCAGCAGATAAACAGTCTGAATTGCAAATGCAATGACTCACAATGTAAGCAGATAAACTGACTGAACATATGAAAGACTGAATGGACATTTGAATGATAGACTGAGTATAAGAATGACTGAGTCATGATCTGATAAAATGACTGAGATTTAGAATGACTGAATAAAACCATGGTGACTCACAGTGATTAGCTCACATAAGACCAATCATCACAAACCCCTAAAGCCAATCATCAAAACCACAAGCCACAGGGGCCAGGGGCACAACAATGACCGCCTGAACCTTTCGGAGGTATGGGGTCAGATATAGAGTCTTGAATGTCTTGAGCGGCATAATATTAACAGTGGCACCAGCGTCTACCAGGATCCGGTTCACATCATGCCCGTTGATTTTCCCCTTCATGTAGAGAGGACGGTTGTGACACGGAGGGGAAAGCAGCATGTCTTTCTCTGTGAAGGAGATGGTGGCCGTGAAGGCCCCATAGGCAGCCGCCTTCATTTCCGTGGCATGTGCTTCATAGACTTTCGGCTCTTGGAGTATTTTGATAAGAGTTTCCCTTAGGTCTTTACTCCAAGCGATGGCTTCCCAAATTGAAATACTGGCAGGGAAGCGCTTCATCTAGTGGAGGACTTTCCGGTCAGCTCGGGCTCGAGCATCCTCCAGAGAAGGTAGTATGTCAGGCTGAACCTTCTATGGGCCGCGGTGTTGTTCCCCGTCCGGAAGTTGCACTGCCTTGCCCTTACCACCGGGATCAGACTGACTTTGATCGCCAGCGGACTCCTGGAACAGGGATGCCAATGATGGCTCTTCTGGGGGTGACTGGCGGGCTGACTCGTCCTTGTCGGACAATCTTGCTTGCTCTACTGCAGAAATCGGTGCTGGTGCAGGGGCTGGGAGGCTGACAGTAGCCTCCTCAATGTCAGAAGGGTCGAAGATACCGGGTCCAGTCCGAATCTCTACTTCCGGAATGGGAGCCGATTCCTCTCCTCGAAAGAGAATAATTCACTCCTGGTCGAAGGTGGATGGAGAGAGGGGTAACTCAAGGGTTCTCCCACGGCCTCTATCGCATCCCCGACCGCAACCTCGGCCACGACCGGTGTGCTCTGGAGCTGGCTGTAGCCTAAGGGGAGCAATGGTTCTTTGTCTTGTCCGGGAGGCGACTAGCTCGCCCTGTCGAGAAGCGTTGATATTGTCAGGAGGTGGAATAGCCACCATGTTGCAGGGGCAACGCCAAAGCATTTCTTCCAGCTGCTCTGTGGTGATCTCATTGTCTTTATAGCACAATGAGATCTCATTCGGGATCACAAGTCTTTCGCCGTTCTTGAGCTTTTGGATCATCTCTTGGACCCAATTTCTGAGGCGGGCTCGTTTCTGCATTTCTTCCTACGGGATATAGCTGTCGAGTGGGAGAGCTCCAGTAGGATGAGGAGGAACGTATTCCTACAAGTCATCGATGAGCCGCTGGAGAGGCGTCGGCTCGACTGGTGATTGTAGGGCGGCTGCTCGTTCAGCTTGTTTCTTGAGCACCTTCTGCGGTTCTTCCTCTTATTTCTCTCTTGTCTCTTGGCAATAGCGGCCTCCAAGGGAGTAGGAGGGAGAGGTGCTGGGGCCGGAGTTGATAGATCCTGATGAGGATACCTCCAAGCTTGTGCCTTTGCGGGGCGAGGTCGTTGACTCTTCTTCGCCCGAATTTTGATCCAGACGCCTTCTGCTTGTTGTATCTGGAAGGTGGCGTTGATCGCCTGCCCGATTACCTCGAGCGGCATTTACTGGTATGCCTGAATACTGGGACTGGCGTCCGAAGACGTGTGCGTAGTTTGGTGCCTTACCCGTGGTGGCGACAGCTTTTGAGGAGTCGGCTGACTGGTGCTGGCGTCCGAAGACATATGCGCGGTTTGATGCCTTAGCCACGGTGACGATAACTTTTGTTGAGAAATGGACCGAGAGATACACTTGTTGTCCTGCTCCTTAGCTTTACCTTTGTGATCACGCTGAGGGCTGGGTCTAGCGATAACTGACGGCGTCGCAAGACGTTATTGCTATGCACAGTTCTACCGACTTTGCGGACTGGCTGCGCTTTGTGGCGGTGGGCCCGCCACTTGAATCGAAGCCAATGAAGACTCTAAAGATGTCTTCTTTGTACTTTGGATTGTGTTAACGGGTAGGCGGAGAGGACCCGATGGCCCATCTGCTGAGCAGATGTGACAAGGCTGAGGCGGGACCGCATCCTGCTTTTGCTTTCCCTTCCTTTCCACGGACGCCGGAGACGGAGATAGGACGGGAGGAGGGCGAGAGAGAGCTGAGGAGCCCGTCGTCGTCTCGCCCACCAGAACGTCCTCTCGGCCGAGAAGGACCCGAAGGAGCGTGGAGGTATCTTCTTCAGGGAAAGAGAGAGACTTTAGCTCCCGCCAGGACCGCCACCGCACAACCGAAGTGGCTGGGGTTGGCTGGTTGTGATGGGAATCGACGCCGAGCACTAATTTTTATTTTGTACTTGTGTCCTTTTAGTTTGCTTTTATATCATTGGGAAAGTATGTACGCAATTGTAAGGCTTTATAAGCCACTTTGTCATTCCCTAGAATTCTTTGGATTTTTGTGCAAAAGTATAGTAGGTCCAGTAAGGGGCCCCCCAGTCCTTCCCCATTGGTCCACCTAAGTCATGTGGGGCTGGTCAACCATCCTAGGTGGCTTCTAGAAGGGTTGAATGTCAAATAGACACATGGGGGACAAATGGACCAAAAAGTCCATACTCTCCACCCATGGTCAAGGGGGCGCCCCCCTCCTTTAGCATTTTTTATTTTTTTCAAATTCACATGGGAGAAATACTTTCTCCTATCCCTAGATTACCCCTCCCTAACCCTAGATCTGAGGTTAGTATTAGTCTTTTTACATTTCATATAAATAGCTTGTAATTCCCATTTTACATGAATTAATGAGAAATTTTGTTGGAAATTACCCAAGGAAGGGTGCGACCTCCCCTCTCTCTCCCTGGTTCTTCTCCTTCCTCCAGCCCTCCAGGGTGTGAAGCCCATTCTCCTTAGCCCCTCTGAGTTCCATTTCTGCCGCCATCGCACCGCCGTCGCGCCGTTGCCACCATCGTCAGAGTTCTATCTCCATCAGGACAGAACCTCTTCTCTGAAGTTTTATCTTTTTTTCTTATTGTTTGTTCGAGCCCTAATTTTGAGGGTTTGTTCTGTTCATCTCCCCTAACCTTTAGTTCAAATTTTGTGTCATTTGGACGTCATTTGGTATTTTTCCCACATTTATTGTTCTTCCCCCTGTAATCTGCCATTCTGCAGATCTACGGGATAGAGTCACCTTGTTGTATTTTTCACACTTACTTATAACTTTCCAAAAAAATCACAAACATTCTCAGGTGTTCTTCACGTCCTACCCTGTCTCCCATAATTTTTTTCGCCCCTGGAAAAATCATTTTCCCCTCGGTCAATGGTCAGTTTCAGACAGATCCCTTTCTGTCCTGAGTGTCAGTAACCTGATCCACAGGAAAACCCGTAGTTTACAGAGTTTTTCATTTCTAATCCCTTCTCTGGATCGACGGGAAAAAATATATGTTGTAGTTCTGTGAGTGCTCTTTCCAACGGTACCAGCCACGCCTCAATCGGCCTCCGGATCTGAGCACCATAAGTCTTGCAGCCGAGACGAGCAAATCTATTCCCTGTGCAGGTCTGAAATTGCAGTCCGGGAATAATTCGTGCAAAAATACCAAAAAGTCAACTTTTGGAACCGCCACTTCAGGGAGTCGATCAGGGGCATCCCGCCATCGTCCCAGCCAAGCGGCGCCTTCAGAAGACCTCAGGAGGGCGACGTTCCTTTGGAATCCGCGCCTTGCTGTCCAGTGAGTCAGAACCGAGTCGGCGCAATACCGAGCCGACGCAGGACCGAGTCAGACCAGCAGGCCGGGTTCACCCCGAACGCACCTCCAGATTGCTGCCCGTCAACTCAGGGTCGATCCTCTCGGGCCCCACTTGTAGCCCTTTACCTCTCTACGTGGAGTGGGCAATATAATTCACTGTTGTAATTAACTTTTTACCATTGTACCGGGAGTTACCGTAACTGGCCGGGGTCGTCTTCCCCACGCTCAGAGCGTGGAGGTATCATGTTCGCTCCCTTACTCGGCTTTGCTTTACTCGTATTTATTCATATATGCCGCTGCATGTGATAGGTTATTAGCCCGTTATTTCAATTGTATCACCACTGCGAGAGAGTGAGTGTAACCCGTCCCGTGACTCGACCCGAGTTAACGCGGAAGAGTCGATACCCGAGACTCACTGTCGGTTTCTCAACCGCGCACGGTCCCACGTCTTCCCTCGCTTAGGGACGATCGCGAGCTAGAGTCCCAGGTCGCATGTCCGTCCCGCATCAGGTTGGCTGTTGACGTCTGGGAGCCCGAAGAGGCCGAAGGAGCAAAAGAATGGATGATGTTGACCGAGAAGTTGGTCGGCTCCGTCTCTTGACTGGCATCCTGCTCTCTATGCCTCCGCAATCGCTCGAGCGCCTCTTGGTTGCCAGTCTGGAACTCGAGCCATTCTGGAGGATGCTGGTAAGGCAGCCCGTGCCCATTTTCTTGAGGGGAGCCTTGCCGCTCTGGCGCATTCCTGGCAGTGCTCAGGGTCTCTTCGACAGCTTGCTGAAACCTAACAAGTGACATAGAGTTCCCCTCCGCATCGATCTGCTCCCATTGGATTTATTCCTGGATGAGGTGTTGAACTTCCTCATAGGACTCGATAGGGTGGCAAATTCTGGCGTGGAAGGGGCAGTATTGAGGGTGACTACGGTCCCAATGGGTGTAGTCGATAGATGAGTCGCGGGGCATGATTTGCCCCCTCTCGATGAGGATATCGAAGAGTCGCTGGGTTCTCTCCCTGGGGAAGGAGAGAGGTCTCTGATCATGCAATGGCCTCCACCCCGGATACCAGAGCGAACGTCTCCTTCGACTGGCGCTGGGCTCCTCTGACTCGTCATCAGAAAAAGAAAATGCGGCCATCATATGGATGACATTGGCTGAGTGGTGAACCACGCGTGCTTCCTTAGCTCTCCTGGTCCACGTATGTGGTTGCGGGGGATCGACGAGATCACTCTTCATTTTGATGAGGCCGTCTCGAATCAGCTTCTGCGCCTGAGTCTTGAAGACATAGCAATCGTCAATTAAGTGACCCAGCATGCGATGATACAGGCAATAGCTGGGATCGTCGGTCTTCAGAGCCTCGTCCGGCTTGTGGATTTCTGGCAGCTCGACAATCTTCTGGGCCAAGCAGAGGTCGAAGAGCATCTTCGTATGTTCCTTCTTGAGGGAGAAGGGTGTCTTCATGCGCTCCGAGAAGGAGGAAACAACCGGCTTGTCCACTGGCTTTTTGTCGGAGCCGCTGGATTCGACCTCCTTACTTGCTTTGGCGGCAAGGGTGAACTCTATGATATTCACCTCCTCACCGGGCTGGCATTCTCGCGCTTGCTTACCCTTTGCTGCAATGTAGCTCGGGTTATCGGCGAAGAACATCTCTATCTCAGCGACTGCCGAATTGAGTTGGTCAAAGCCTTTGATATTGGTGCCGAGAAGCTTTTCGCTGACCTCAGTCGCCAGACCTCGACGACATATGGTGATGGCGTCCTCCTGAACGGGTGGATTGACACACCTCATGTTGAGGTCTCGCCAATTTTTGATGAAGTCGAGGGCGCTCTCGCCTTTTTTCTACCGAAGAGAACAGAGTTCGGCTATAGCGACCTTTTGCTCAGCTGTTTAGAAGCGGTCGAGGAATTTCTTCTGGAGATCCGCCCAGTCGATGACTGAGTTAGGCTTCAGGCGTGAATACTATTGAAAGGCCGTTCCCATAAGTGAAGTAGCGAAGTAGCAGAGGACATATGATTCGTCCAGCGCTAGCTTGCCCATGGTCGTAACATAGTAAGCCAAGTGTTCATGTGGCGACCCCTGCCCGTCCAACTTTTGCAGCTTCGGGGGTTTGGCGTACTCTAGAGGAAGCTTTTTCAGCTGGTGGTGAAGCGGGCAGGGTACACTGTAGAGATCTACTGTGGCAACCCCTTTGCCATACTGGGCGAGCTTTGTCTCGACAATACGCTCGATCATCTGGCGTTGCGTCAGGAGATTTTCCAGCATTGGCGTATTGGAGGCTCGTGGCTGAGTCTCAACTGGGGGTGTGCCAAATCTAGTTGCCAACGGGGTTTGAGTAATCACCGCTGCAGTGTTGGCGGCATCGTGGGTTGTTGGCGGCGCCAGTGCCTCGGCCTGGGGCCAAGCAGGTTGGTGAGGATGAAGGTCCTGTTCCTGGAGGAGGTCCTGCAGGAGGGCCTTCAGATGCTGGTTCTCCTTCATGAGAGTGTCGAGGGTCACTTCTTGAGCCTCTTTCGTAGGAGGGTCATTGTTGACCGACTCTGCGTTTATAGGAGGGTCGCGGTCTTCCACTGGGACTTCTTCCGTGCATATCAACGCTTGCAGTCTGACAGAAGTGCCGATGTGACCTGTTGGGGGAGGCGGCGGAGCCTGATGGTGCGGCCTCCTGAAATGGCACAGAGGCTGGTTCAAGTCATCAGACTGGGTATCCGACTGGTGTAGCATGCGAACACTCAGACCGCGTCGTTGATGAACCAGGCCATCCGCTTCCGGTGCGGGTGCCGCTCGGGGCGGACAGGCGCCCCTTGTCTATCAAAGACTGAGGTGCGTTGCAGAGAGGGCTCACTTTCGATATCAGTCAGAGGAGAACCCGGGACAGGCTGCTGGAGGGCCTGGGAGTGGGCTCGCCTTTGCCTCCGCTTGCTTGTGAGGGGGACATTAGGCGACTGGGCATCGTCAGACGGTGCTACTGTGAGGCCAGTCACATCCCGTCTGATGCCACATCTGAGTGCTCGCAGGGGGTTTCTAATACGCGCCCTTCGAACGGCCTAAGCTTCCTCTGGGGTGACCCAGATTCTCCTCAAGTCAGGTTGTTGTTCTCCCTTGTCGCCACTTTTCTGACGAGTTGTCTTGGGAGGCCGTGTGTCGAGTTGTGGTGGGTGCCCCCGAGATGTTGCTGAAGAACCCGCTCCTTTGAGCTTTGCCTCATCCTCTCGCGTTTGATAGGGTGCAAGGCCCGGATACAGAGGGGGGGTGAATGTATCCCTCTTCAAATATTGCCTAATTAAATCTCTAAAGCTCAAATATGCAGAATTAAAAAGCTGTTGCAGAAATGTACTGAGAATACTTAGACGGATCAAGGCAAGACAATAATTCGATTAGCTCTCACACGATCCTAAGCAAGCATCTAATGAGCGCAGTAATGAAAAGAACACATAAGGAAAATCAAACCACAAGAGAACACCAAGATTTTTTAGGTGGTTCGGTCCACAGACCTACGTCCACCCCTCTCTCCAAATCGGAGTGAGGCTTCCACTAGCAAGGCTAGAACAGCATACTCAGTCTGCAACAATTGCTGCCAAACAGCTTGACAAGGGGAACAACCTCCCCTCTTCCTCCCAACCGGAGGGAACCACTAGTGACACCCAGTCACTAGCAAACCAGAGACCGAAGTCTCTCTTCCTCCAGACCAGGAGGGAACACCTGGACTTGCAACCCACAAGACCAGAACCGGAGACGAATCTCCCTTCCTCCAAACCGGAGGGGAACTGCTAGTGACAGCCTGTCACTGGCAAACCAGAGATCACAGATCTCTCTTCCTCTGTGAACCCAGAGGGAACCCACAAGTGACTCCCAGCCACTTGCAACCCAGAGGTCTCAGACCTCCCTTCCTCCAAACGGAGGGGAACCACCAGTGACACCCTGTCACAGGCAACCAGAGACGCAAGTCTCTCTTCCTTCAAATCGGAGGGAACCCGACCTCACACTAGAGGATCAGAAGAACAACTGTGAATAGTTAAAAAGAGAAAACAAAAAACGCAGCAACTGAAAGCTGGAAAATGAAATGCACAAGGTAGCTCTTGTAGGAGCAAACTGGATTGGATCTGATCCAAGGTCCAGTGAAGACAATGAAGCTTCTCTTCTTCTTCACGAGCTCTCCATCTCTCTTTCTCTTTTTCTTTTTCTTTTTCTTCTTCTGCTCTCTCACTCTGGCTCTCAGCTTCTCTCTTCTTCCTCTTTTCTTTCTTCTGCTCTTTGCCTCTCTGCTTCGATCACTCTTCCTTTATCACTGCTCTATCACTTTCTGCTACCCTCTCATTCTTTTTCGATCTCTTCTTTTGATGGAGGAAGCATCGTATTTATAGCAGCAGCAATTGGGGCGTGTGCAGGGCTTGTGCCCTCTTTGTCCTCGGATCACGTGCCAGGTGCCAACATCGGATCACGTGCCCAGACATCAGCTTGAAACAATCTGAAACAGGAGAAAAATGAATGTATTGAGTTAGTTTAGGATTTTAACTAAGTGTGTACAGACATGATGCAGCATCGAGTGTGTAGACTTGAAGTGTATGAGATGCAGACACAAAGAGTGTATAGACTTGAAGTGAATGCGATGCAAACACAAGGAGTGTATAGACTTGAAGTGAATGCAATGCAGACACAAGAAGTGTATGGACTTGAATGCTTGGAAGGGATTGTATAGACTTCGTCTTGAAGGGGATGCACATATGCACTGAAGTGTGTACAGTCCTCACGAAGGATGTTCAGACTTTAAGTGCTGAAGTGTGTACAGACTCTGTTTGATCGTGCATGCTACAATGTGTAGACTTAGTGTTTGTGCAGAAGATAATGTATAGACTTATGAACTGATGCAGACACAGGCTGTACAGGCTTGATCGATGCACAAGCAAGCGGAGATGTATAGACATGCCAGCAACGAATGTATGGACTTAGTGTGCACGGCAGACAATGTGTAGACTTTAAGTGAATGCATGAGACGATGCATGAGACTATGGGTAAGACGGACACGTGCATGCGAAGGACGTTGTACAGACTTTAAAGCATGAACACGGTGTTGTATAGAATTTACAGTGAAGATTGTATAGACTTGATAAATGCGTGAGACGCTGAATGAGACGGTCGGATGTACAAACTTGCTGAACGAATGATGCCCAAATGAGACGGTGGATGTACAGACTTGGGCTATACAGACTTCAACTCAAATTTGCATATGAGACAGTGAACGATAACAATGTGTAGACTTTGGAAAGCTTGAAGCACAGAGATGCTAAGAAGATGCACGATGTACATACTTTGAGATGAATGCATGAACAAGCCGATGTATAGACTTACATGATTTATGGACTTGCCAAAGGAGTGATGCATGTGCAGGCAATCAATGTATAGACTTCATGTGCAGAATGTACAGACTTGCCGAATGCAATGTTCACACGACTGGACGATGTACAGACTTGAGCTATGCAAGCTACAGGGCAATGTATGGACTTTGAATGTGAGTGATGCAGCAATGTATAGACTTTGCCAGATGATGCATCCACAAGCCAACCGATGTACAGACTTTGCCAGACGATGCATGCACAAGCCAACCAATGTACAGACTTGATGACCAGTGCAATAAGACTCTGTACATACTTGGCCAATGTACAAACTTAGCAGTGAGATGCACACGATGTATAGACTTAGTGTTCTGAACGTAGATGAAGATAAGGTATGTATAGACTTTGTGTGCAATGCAAAGGCTGTATAGACTTAGCGTGCCTGAAGTAGGGCAATGTACAGACTTGCCACCAATGTGCAGACTTGGAAATGCTTGAAGCACACGATGTATAGACTTGTTCAATTAACAACTGATGGTTGTATAGACTTAGGCAAACGCTGTACATACTTTAAGTATGCAAGACTATTGCATGTACAGACTTTGTGTGGTCTTATGCAAAGATAATGTACAGACTTGATGCACGAACTGTGCACATGAATGAAGACCACTGTGTAGACTTGTGTGTTCATGCTGCAAGGAAATGTGTAGACTTTCTATGCTGCTGCAATGTGTAGACTTGGCATATGCATGAAGATTATTGCAGAGAATGTATGGACTTGCTGTATGCATGAACTACCCTATACAGTTCATAAGCCCAAAGCAAAACAATCATTCAGACACAGATTCATGATATGCAAAGCTGTATGAACTGAAATGATATATGCCCATAGCAGAACAATCAATCAGATGTTCATGATATGCTATCATCAAAATCATAGAGTTGAAAGTCATGTCACAGATGTTCAGATAACTCATAGTGTTTGCTATCATCAAAATCACAGAGTTGAAAATCATGTCATAGATGTTTAGATAACTCATAATGTTTGCTATCATCAAAATCACAGGGGCACAACAATCTCCCCCTTTTTGATGATGGCAACACTATGAGTCACACTGACTCATGTCAAACTATTCTTCCCATTTGACTTCATCAAAAAGAAAAATAGTTTGAGATGAGAAAATACAAACAAACATGATATGAATAAAGAAAATACTCCCCCTTTGACCTAGTCATTTAGACATGAAAGACACAGAGGCAGTTAAACAATGAAGCACAAATCAAGACAATGTTGCAGAAGTATGCTCTCCTATACCTGCCAGATAAAATCATGCACAACATGTGAAGGATAGCCAAGAAATGACAAGCAGGTTAATCTCCCCCTTAAAGCTAGAAGGGAGTTGAGGTATGTCAAGAGGAGATAAGCATCTATCAGCAAGAACACATGGGCACTCAAGAATTACCATAATCTGTAAGCACAATGAATAAATGAGGAAGACAGATTTTCATTAGCACATCAAATTCATAAATCTTTGTAAACGAATTTCAGATTCTTCAATTATAATAGATTATGAATGAGTTTAAACTTACCATCATGATTTAAGAGAGATGTATTCAAAGTTTATCAAGAAAATTCAATACTCATATCTGAAACACCTTTTAATAAGGATGAACCAACAACTCATCTGATATTCATGTTTAACCTCCTTCCATCTTACCCATTTAAATTCAATGACTCCTATGGAAGTTACACAAGATAATATTGAGATTAGAGAGAGATAAATGCAACTGAACTTGTCTTTAGTTTTTCAGAATTTTCTATTGAACATCACTCATTTTTCCTGAGCAAGTTTGGTTCAGTCAACACCTTTTTACGTGAGGCACAACACATCTCAGGTGAAGTGACCCAGTTACTCAGTGTGACAACCATATTGCCTCTTAAGGAGAACAGAGTTAGCAATGGAGTATCTTTTTACATGAGGAGACACCTTGTTTAGAGGCCAGAATCCCCAGTTACTCAACACAACCATGCTATTGCTCTGCCAGATTTTTGAACATTTTTAAAAGAGAGGTAACTATGGCACTTCATGACATGGGCTTACTCTATTTCTTTGATAGAGAACCCAGTTTCTCTGTGACCAAAGTCATTGCTCTTGCAATTTTTTAAATATTTTTAGATTTTTCAAACAAATCTCAATACATTGAAATGTTTAAGAATAGTACCTTCTACATGTATCTTAACCAAAGAAAGCCATGTCTTTTAAAAATTAAGATTTCAGAAGGTTTTACATGAAGTTCATGAGACAATTGGTTAAGATTTATTAAGCATGATGATTCATATATTTTCAAGTCTTTTACATCAAAACTTAGGAAATACATTAGACTTAAATCAATTTGATTTATCAAAACATTCTTAAGCCAGTATAATAGAAGATTCTTCTTTTCAGAAAATGTCTGATTTATGACTAGGGTGCACTGACTAAAATCTTTCCTCATTCAGATGAGTCAATGACATTGTCAGGAAATCAGTGGAGTCAACAAAGCATTTTTATTGAGAGAATAGCAGAGAGCCATCAGACGCCAGCATTAAAGACTAAAATTCAGTCAGATTAGCTTGGACCAGGCTTGACAGGATATGAAGAAATGTGAATGATAGGAACAAGCTAGCAATTGAGTTCACAGTAGGCAGAATCAATAGCTGAGTCTGGAATACAGACAGAACAGCTACGCAAGTATAGACGGCAGGGAATTCAAGTGAACCACACAATTGCCAAGAGAATGGATAAGATTGCTAGATAGAAGGAGTTCAAGAGGTGAAGAAGTGATCAAACAGGAATGCTCCCCCTGTCTAGATGTAATGGAATATCCTTTTTGGTTTTTCAAATATTATGACATGCACTACTCTTCAAATGCAACAACAGATAAACTCCCCCTGACAAAGTGCATGATATGCAATACCAACAGTCTTGAGTGCATCAGATTTTTCAATGGCTGCATATGCAAATTCAGTCTATCATTAAAAAGCAAATCATGTATGAGGAGAGTTCAGAAAATTTAAATCTGACAATGCAGATGATGAATGAATATGCAAAAATAGATTTAACATGTTATGTAGTTATTCTAAGAATAGGAAGTGCAGAGAATTTACCTGAAAGGGGCTTTATCAGCTTGGGTGCCTTGGTTTAATTTACCCCTCTTTATTCCTCAGTCCAAGGCACACCTGCAAAGTTTTTGATCATTTTGATCATGCAGGGACCCAAGCAGCTTTGGGTCCTGCGTTAGCCCTGACAGGTGTTCTAAACAAATTCTTAGCAACATGGTCATCATGATCCATCAGGTAGCAATTGTCCATAGAGTGACCATACTTTCCACAATATCTACATGATGTGACTGGTTTCTGGTTCTTATGATGCATAGTAACAGCAGTATGAGGTTTATAAACATGCTCATAATATTTTCTGTTGTATGCATGAGCAGTTTGATTCTTATTCTTAATCAGCCAACATTCAGCAGATTTGTGACCTTACTTACCATAGTTATAGCATGAAAATTTTGCAAATGGTTTTGCAGGGAATTTGACAACATAAGGGTTAACATAGTTCTTCTGAACATGCCAACAGTTCTTGACTGTATGGCCATTCTTCCCATAGTGAGAGCAAGCAAAAGAATTTCTTCTATGAAAACCATTTTTACCCCAAGTGGATCCAAACCAGCACTCAGCAGCCTTGTGCCCAGGCTTATTGCAGTTAAAGCACACAATGTGCTGACTAGACTTGTGTTTAGTTCCATATGGACCATGAAGATGCATGGAAGACCTGGCATGTAATTTATTATCTTCTTTCATGATAAAGCATTCATTCATCATATGACCATACTTACCACAATAATAACATGAAGCATCAGGCTTCCTAGTAGCATGGTTTCTATCAGAAAAATTTCTAGAATGTAATGTTCCACTAGCATGTTCATCCTTTAACATCAGTCTGCAATCTTCCATTATGTGACCTACTTTCCCACAATAATAACATGACCCCTTTTTAATATGAGTATGTGAGAGATCATGTGTCTTGTGTGCAGCTTCCTTTGTACTAACAGAGACATCTTTGTCCTTTTTCAGAGAATTTTCATTCTTTTTCAGTTTTTGAATTCGTTCTGTAGATTTGGAGTTGACAGTGGACTTTCGTGTAGTGAATTGAAAAACAGAAGGAGCAGAGGTTGTGTTCTGATTAGAGGCTTTTATAAACACAGTTGACGTTTTATTCCCATTACTCCTTTTGTTTGTCGGACTGTAACCTAGTCCCTCTCTCTGAAAACTCACATTATTTCCAAGAAGCTTATTCAGATTGTCCTTTCCTTTGACAAATTTTGATAGAGAGTTTTTCAAATCTTGAATCTCAGAGTTTAAGACAGCAATATTAGCTTCATATTTGGACAGATCTGTTTCACAGGAAATGACTTGTTGATGCAAGGCATCATTCAGACTTCTGAGTTTTTCTACTTCCTGTTTTAATTTTATTTCATTGTCAGCTTCAGATAGGGACTTGTAAAGATCATCAACTTCTTGTTGAAGGGAGGTGATTGTAAGCTCATAGTTAGCTATCTTTTCTTCACAGCAAGTGACATTTCCACTCAGCATTTGGTTGATGGTTTTTATATTTGCAATTTCTTGTTCAGCATTCAGCAACTCACTAGAGCTCACCAGGCTTACACTCTTTCCTTTTTATAAAGTGATTAGCCTCTCAGACATTGCTGAGTTTAGGTGATTCAGCTTATTAATTTCCTCTTTAAGTTTACTGTTCTGCTCTAGGAGTTCATCATCAAACACCCATTCATCTGTTGAAGACTGACATTCATAAAACATTTCTTGCTGTTTGTCGAGATTTTTCTGAAGCTCTAAATGCATTACTCTATCAGCCTCCAGCTTCTCAGAAACCAGTCTACTTTCTTTTTCAAGATTTATAGATTTGTGTTCAAATTCCTTGAGCTGGTTTTTGAGTATTTTATTTTCAGATTTCATGTTTTCCAATTCAGAGTTGACACACTCTAAATCTCTCACTAATTTTTCATTCTGAATAGCATTATTGTGATGAACCTGATCATCATCAATTAAACTATGCCTCTCCTTTAGTTCAGCAATTTCGCAAACAAGCTCTTGATTCTCCTTTTTGTGTAAATCAATTTGTTTCATAAGAGTTTATTTTTTAGATTTCAAATGATCTAAATCTGAACTAATAGAATCAAAATCTGTTAACTATCTTCTAAATATGTCATTTTCTATTTTCAGAATTTCAGGGTTTTCGCCTCGAGATTTAGCATTCTCATGATTCTTTAGCTTCTTTATCAGTCTTTTATTCTTTTTCTCTAGTTTTTCATAGGATTCTAACATATTGGCATAGGCATCTTCCCAGTCGTCTAAAGTGTAACTAGTGAAAGGATTGGCTACCTCTTCAGCATCTTCGATTTCACCTTGATCACTGCCATGGTTGCTCTTGTTAGCCATCAGGCAGCTGTCCTCACTTCTCCTCTGAGCTAGCTTCAGCTTATCCAGAATGTCCTTAGCGGACCTGTAGTCATAAAAATAAGAATGTAAAGCCTTGTCAGTAGCTTCTTTCATTAGATTCAAAACTCTCTGATTCTCTCCATGTCTTGATCTGTGACTGTCAGTCCATTTGGACTCTTTCTTTGGTAGTCTGTGAGGACCGTGTGAGATTAACTTCCACAGATCCGGATCCATCAATTTCACATAGTTATGGAGACTGCTAACCCATGAGTTAAAATCAGACCCATTGAAAACCGGTGGAGAAGCCATGAAGGCAAATCAATCAAGCAGTTTCAAAACAGTATGCAGAAGACAGAGATGAACCGAAAGCCAGCAGGATCCTCTACAGATCGTTGGATCTGGAAAGTCAGAAACCTGCTCTGATACCAATTGATAGGGTGCAAGGACCGGATACAGAGGGGGGGTGAATGTATCCCTCTTCAAATATTACCTAATTAAATCTCTAAAGCTCAGATAGGCGGAATTAAAAAGCTGTTGCAGAAATGTACTGAGAATACTTAGAAGGATCGAGGCAAGACAACAATTCGATTAGCTCTCACACGATCCTAAGCAAGCATCTAATGAGCGCAGCAATGAAAAGAACACATAAGGAAAATCAAACCACAAGAGAACACCAGGATTTTTTAGGTGATTCGGTCCACAGACCTACATCCACCCCTCACTCCAAACCGGAGTGAGGCTTCCACTAGCAAGGCTAGAATAGCAGACTCAGTCTGCAACAATTGCTGCCAAACAGCTTGACCAGGGGAACAACCTCCCCTCTTCCTCCCAACCGGAGGGAACCACTAGTGACACCCAGTCACTAGCAAACCAGAGACAAAGTCTCTCTTCCTCCAGACCAGGAGGGAACACCTGGACTTGCAACCCACAAGATCAGAACCGGAGACGAATCTCCCTTCCTCCAAACCGGAGGGGAACTGCTAGTGACAGCCCATCACTGGCAAACCAGAGATCACAGATCTCTCTTCCTCTGTGAACCCAGAGGGAACCCACAAGTGACTCCCAGCCACTTGCAACCCAGAGGTCTCAGACCTCCCTTCCTCCAAACCGGAGGGGAACCACCAGTGACACCCAGTGACAGGCAACCAGAGACGTAAGTCTCTCTTCCTCTAAACCGGAGGGAACCCGACCTCACACTAGAGGATCGGAAGAACAACTGTGAACAGTTAAAAAGAGAAAACAAAAAACGCAGCAACTGAAAGCTGGAAAATGAAATGCACAAGGTATCTCTCGTAGGAGCAAACTGGATTGGATATGATCCAAGGTCCAGTGAAGACAATGAAGCTTCTCTTATTCTTCACGAGCTCTCCATCTCTCTTTCTCTTTTTCTTTTTCTTTTTCTTCTTCTGCTCTCTCACTCTGGCTCTCAGCTTCTCTCTTCTTCCTCTTTTCTTTCTTCTGCTACTTCTGCTCTTTGCCTCTCTGCTTCGATCACTCTTCCTTTATCACTGCTTTATCACTCTCTGCTGCCCTCTCCTTCTTTTTTGATCTCTTCTTCTGATGGAGGAAGCATCGTATTTGTAGCAGCAGCAATTAGGGCGTGTGCAGGGCTTGTGCCCTCTTTGTCCTCGAATCACGTGCCAAGTGTCAACCTCGGATCACGTGCCCAGACATCAGCTTGAAACAATCTGAAACAGGAGAAAAATGAATGTATTGAGTTAGTTCAGGATTTTAACTAAGTGTGTACAGACATGATGCAGCATCGAGTGTGTAGACTTGAAGTGTATGAGATGTAGACACAAAGAGTGTATAGACTTGAAGTGAATGCGATGCAAACACAAGGAGTGTATAGACTTGAAGTGAATGCAATGCAGACACAAGAAGTGTATGGACTTGAATGATTGGAAGGGATTGTATAGACTTCGTCTTGAAGGGGATGCACATATGCACTGAAGTGTGTACAGTCCTCACGAAGGATGTTCAGACTTTAAGTGCTGAAGTGTGTACAGACTCTATTTGATCGTGCATGCTACAATGTGTAGACTTAGTGTTTGTGCAGAAGATAATGTATAGACTTATGAACTGAGGCAGACACAGGCTGTACAGGCTTGATCGATGCACAAGCAAGCGGTGATGTATAGACATGCCAGCAACGAATGTATGGACTTAGTGTGCACGGCAGACAATGTGTAGACTTTAAGTGAATGCATGAGACGATGCATGAGACGATGGGTAAGATGGACACGTGCATGCGAAGGACGTTGTACAGACTTTAAAGCATGAACACGGTGTTGTATAGAATTTACAGTGAAGATTGTATAGACTTGATAAATGCGTGAGACGCTGAATGAGACGGTCGGATGTACAAATTTGCTGAACGAATGATGCCCAAATGAGACGGTGGATGTACAGACTTGGGCTATACAGACTTCAACTCAAATTTGCATATGAGACAGTGAACGATAACAATGTGTAGACTTTGGAAAGCTTGAAGCACAGAGACGCTAAGAAGATGCACGATGTACATACTTTGAGATGAATGCATGAACAAGCCGATGTATAGACTTACACGATTTATGGACTTGCCAAAGGAGTGATGCATGAGCAGGCAATCAATGTATAGACTTCATGTGCAGAATGTACAGACTTGCCTAATGCAATGTTCACACGACTGGACGATGTACAGACTTGAGCTATGCAAGCTACAGGGCAATGTATGGACTTTGAATGTGAGTGATGCAGCGATGTATAGACTTTGCCAGACGATGCATCCACAAGCCAACCGATGTACAGACTTTGCCAGACGATGCATGCACATGCCAACCGATGTACAGACTTGATGACCAGTGCAATAAGACTCTGTACAGACTTGGCCAATGTACAGACTTAGCAGCGAGATGCACACGATGTATAGACTTACTGTTCTGAACGTAGGTGAAGATAAGGTCTGTATAGACTTTGTGTGCAATGCAAAGGCTATATAGACTTGGCGTGCCTGAAGCAGGGCAATGTACAGACTTGCCACCAATGTACAGACTTGCTATGACATGTGTGCAGACGACACCAATGTGCAGACTTGGAAATGCTTGAAGCACACGATGTATAGACTTGTTCAATTAACAACTGATGGTTGTATAGACTTAGGCAAACGCTGTACAGACTTTAAGTATGCAAGACCATTGCATGTATAGACTTTGTGTGGCCTTATGCAAAGATAATGTACAGACTTGATGCACGAACTGTGCACATGAATGAAGACCACTGTGTAGACTTGTGTGTTCATGCTGCAATGAAATGTGTAGACTTTCTATGCTGCTGCAATGTGTAGACTTGGCATATGCATGAAGATTACAGTAGAGAATGTATGGACTTGCTGTATGCATGAACTACCCTGTACAGTTCATAAGCCCAAAGTAGAACAATCATTCAGACACAGATTCATGATATGCAAAGCTGTATGAACTGACATGATATATGCCCATAGCAGAACAATCAATCAGATGTTCATGATATGCTATCATCAAAATCATAGAGTTGAAAGTCATGTCACAGATGTTCAGATAACTCATAGTGTTTGCTATCATCAAAATCACAGAGTTGAAAATCATGTCACAGATGTTCAGATAACTCAAAGTGTTTGCTATCATCAAAATCACAGGGGCACAATAGTGTTTGCCGCAAGAGGCCAAACCGATTGGAGGTGGGGATGGTGGAAACGGTCCGTTCCTAGGGTATGATTGGTTCACCCCCGTCGGGACGGATCCGTAAGTCACCGACAAGAATCATCCTATCGGAGTTGCTAGTCGCAGCAGCGAGCCCCCTGCCTTTGCGGCCATGGCGACGCTTCGTCTGAGGAGTGGAGGAAGACTCCGCCCCGATATGGTAGACTGTGAAAACCCTGCTTGGAGCGACTGGCAGCGCGGAGCTGTCAGTCAGAGGTACCGGGATCGGCCCCCGGGGTATGAAACCCACACCGGGATTCAATGACTGGGCGACCCGGGTAAAAGCCTTTGCCCCCGCCGATAGGAGTGTTGCCGATGCTCGTGATGACACTCTTGCACCAGATAGCGACGTCGTCAGAAGTGCTGATGTCACGCCCCAACGCGGAATATCGGGACGTACAGTTAGAAACTAGCTAGAGATAATATTAATATGCTAAACTAAACAATCATACAGGTGCTATGGAAAGAAGTACTTCTATTGATCAAGAAAGACTCCAAGTTTTATTACAACAACCATCAATGCTTATACACGATCAACCATTACTTCCAAACTGATTCTAATACAATAACTGACTTCCAAAAGGTAAATAAAGTGCTAACACAACACTAAGGAGTAACTAATGTAAACAACTATGCCAACTCGGCATCTACTAGCAGGTACACTCAAGGGTATCACTCCTGTCCCTCCCCTTCAGTATGCGCATCATCACCTGAATAGCCTGGAAAGGGGGAAAACGACTATATGAGCTAATGCTCAGTAGATAATAACAGGCAAGTTTACATGATTAACTAATTAGTTACATTTTCATATGCAATGACAAGAAAAGCAATAACTAACGAGACGATAAAACAGCGTAATATAAGATCTTGCAAGGTCAAGAAATATATGATGATAAGAATTTAACAAGAATATCAAGTACAAGAATGTTCAATAGGAAATTGAAATATAGAATTGGCCAACAAGCAAGTGTTTTAAACATCAAGTCAAGCACGATAATGTAACAAGTATAACAAGAGATTTTCTGTCGTAGACGGCATGCTGATCATGCACTCGGTGCAATACCTCACCTTGTCATTACAAACTCCCATGGGCACAAGTACTTTTCGGGCGCTCTCCCCAGGACCAGATCGGGCCCTTATGATGCGTTGGCATTGATTTGTTGGATCCAAGATCCCAAGTTTTGTCTAGACATTTAATCAAGTTTAATGGCCAATTAATCAGAGGAATTTCTGTCAAAAGTACGAGATTTAAGGACTAACATGTCCTAGGATTCATTAACTTAAAAACTCGGTATACGGTCACTTCTGGGCCGTTTGACAGGACATACGGCTACTACTGGCCGCATTACAAGAGCTGTACCAAACTCAGTCCACGAGGTCAAGAATGAACGGTTGACAGTGTGCCGTTCAGGTAAGTAAGCAATACGTGACCTTAAGACACAATTACAATACTTATACGGACTACACTAGACCGTTCATGGAGACAAGCAGTCAACTATGGGCTGCTGATGTGCTGATTAGCCCAAGTCGATCCGTGACTTATAACTCAGCGATTTGGTCACGAATTTCCAGGTTGTAGCCGGGTCATACGGGTCTCAAAATGGCGGATTCTAACTCGCCGGATAGAGTGTCCGGGTAGAATCGTACTAAGGGACAGCAATTTAGGCTCAATGGCTGTAATGCCATATAGATTGTTAGTGTGCTATTAGTCTATTCTACCGGGGTATAAGGGCTTTTAATTGATTTCCTAACAGCCATTTCAAAATACCGTGATTCGTGAATTATTATAATCTCAATTTCAAGAGATAAGTTAATTACAAGATGGTAACTCAAGATACTAGAACAAGCCAATAATGACAATAGATAGTAATATAAGACAGTAATTTACTTTCAAATTACCATTTTATTATATGGGTTTCTAATTAACCATTTGTGTGCGTTGAAGTGGAGATAGTAATCGGAATGGTTTTTACACTTTGATTGAGTGCAGGGACCATTGTTCTTCAATTTTGGATTGAGGAACACTGGGCTTAATTTGAGATCATAGGGTTGCATGTATAGATCATTGGTTCCTCAAAATATGGTTTTCAATTGGACTAGGCTTGAATGGGTCGATCCCCTCACGGTCCGGATCGATCCTCGGGCCGAAAACATGTCTACCGGGGCTGACAGCATATGGGTCAACCCATGGAAAACCAGGGGTCTGCCTGTGTATGGGTCGACCCATGGGGTCGACCCCTGCACAGACAGACTGCTGTCTGCTGTTTGGGTCGACCCCATGGGTCGATCCCCGCACGTCTGTAGTTAGGGTCGACCCTATGGGTCGACCCCCGCACGCCTGATGTTTGGGTCGACCCCATGGGTCGACCCTCGCGCAGACAGACTCTTGTCTGTGTATGGGTCGACCCAATGGGTCGACCCCTACGTTCGCAGATGCGAACGTGACTTCCGGAAACCCATGAATCTCACCCAATTGGGGTCTAATTGGATTGAGATCTTAACCCCATGCCCCTAGGTTCTTGATGGACATATTAGGGTCATATTACAGGGGTTTGGAACACTAAATTCACCAGAAAATCAATCAAAATCACAACCTATCTAGGAAGAACACTTAAAAACCTAGTCTTAGCATGCTTCTAATCAAACACGAAATTCTCTAGGCATGGTCTATAAAAATTGGAGCTTTCTCCGCCAAATGATAGATAACATGCTGATGATTACAACCATATACATTAATTAGAGTTGGGTCTGTTATCATCTACCTGAATCGAAGAGAGATTTAGAAGTTAGAACGAAGAATGCCCGTTTGATAGCCCTTCACTATTTCCACGAGATCTCCCTCCACACCTAATAGAATTTGGGGCTTTTACAACCAATGGAAAGAGCTCTCCAAGAGGATCAAAATGATACACTCATGTGTAGATTTTGGTCGAGGGTACCTACCTTAATCGAAGGAACAAAGAAGAAGGAAGGAGGATGACTGGATGCCGACACACCTCCACTAATCTCCCGAGATCTCCCTGGATCGATCTCCACTGCGGTTGCCACTACTACCAAAGGATTCTAGGGTTGAAGAGCTTTATTTTTATAGCTCATACACCTTCTGGAGCCTTCGGTGCTAGGAGAATTCGTCAATGCAAGGTGAGTGTTTGAAACGGCGCCGAAATATTTAACCTAACCCATGCGCGACCAAATGCTTCCCATACGATAAAATTTCGTGGCATTGTGAGAGGGGAAATGATCCTCTCTTTAATACATTTCATTTGCCCCTGGTTTGGGCTCATTTGGTTAAGGAATGAGCTCGAATTTGATGTTTTAAGGTGGTGGTTACTATTGAGCACGAATTTGGTTAGGTAAGTGTGAAAATTTGACTAATCTCACTAATTCGGCCTAGTTAATGATTTTATTAGGGTTGGCCATAGAAGAACAAATTGTTAAACGCAATTGTTTCTACAAGAGTATGATTTTTATAGATTTTTATAAAATAGTCGAAATGTGACTTATTCTATTTATTAAAGAATTAATCTAATTAATTTCGAATTAATTCCCATTAATTCAAATAATTTCTAATTAAATTTCTAAAAGAATTTGGGGTATTACACCGTCCCCCACTTAAAGAATTTGGTCCTCCAAGTTCACTGCAGTTTAATACAGAGATAAGGAAAGACTAGCTCACCTAGAATAAGTCAAGATACCGCTTCCGCATAGTATCTTCAGACTCCCAAGTAGCTTCCTCAGCTCCACGCTGACTCCACTGAATTTTGACCATAGGTATGGAACGATTCCGGAGTTACTGTTGCTTCCGATCTAGAATCTTGATAGGTCTTTCTTCATAGGTCAAATCTTCCTTCAATTCGAAATCCACATGCTGAATGATATGAGTGGGGTCATACACATATTTATGTAACATAGACACGTGGAAAACATTGTGTACGCCTGACAATTGAGGCGGTAATGCCAATCTGTAAGCAACCTCTCCCACTCTATCCAGAATCTCGAACGGACCAATATATCTCGGACTCAGCTTGCCATTAATGCCAAATCTTCGAATCCCTCTTGTAGGAGAGACTTTCAGAAATACATGCTCGCCAACTTGAAATTCCAATGCCCTTCTTCTATTGTCGGCATAACTCTTCTGTCTTGATTGAGCCACTTGTAACCGGTCTCGGATAATACTGATGTTATGTGATGATTCTGAAATAAGATCCGGTCCAAGCCATTGCTTCTCACCTACCTCGTCCCAACACAATGGGGATCGACAGCTTCTTCCATACAATGCTTCAAAAGGAGCCATTTGAATGCTGGATTGATAACTGTTGTTGTAGGCGAATTCAATCAAAGCCAAATGGTCACTCCAACTGCCTCCAAAATCGATCATGCATGCTCTAAGCATATCTTCCACTATCTGGTTGGTTCTTTCAGTCTGTCCATCTGTCTGTGGATGAAAGGCAGTACTGAAATTTAGACGAATACCCAAAGACGCTTGTAGTCCCTTCCAGAAATGTGAAGTAAACCAGGGATCTCTATCAGACACAATGCTGACTGGTACACCATGGAGCCTTACCACTTCCTTCAAATACAAAGCAGCCAATACATCAACTGTCCATTTGGACTTAACGGGTAAGAAATGAGCTGACTTTGTCAATCGATCGACAATCACCCACATTGCATCCAATCCACCACGAGTCCTAGGTAGACCCATAATGAAGTACATGCCAATGCTTTCCCACTTCCATTAGGGTATATCGAGTGGTTTCAACTTTTCTGCCGGTCTGAAATATTCAGCCTTGACTTGTTGACAAACCAAGCATCTACTCACGAAGTCTGCAACTTCCCTTTTCATATTCGGCCACCAAAAGGATCTCTTCAAATCCTTGAACATTTTAGTGCCTCCAGGATGAATGGTGTATTTGGATCTATGTGCTTCCTCAATAATCTTGTTCTTTATCTCAGCTTCATCAGGTACACAAGTTCTACCCTGGAATAACAATCTTCCATCGTCAGCCATCGTGAAGTTAGGTCTGCTGCTCAAGCTTCCCTTGATCTCTACTAGCTCGGGATCATTATCTTGCAAAGATTTGATTTCCATCAACAATTCGGGCTTAAGTTGAATCTGTGCAATCATAACCCGATCATTGTCAATATTCAGATCCAGACTAGCTAATTGTTCCAGTAGCTTCCATTCTTATAACATGAGACTTGACAATTTAGCTATAGGCTTCTGGCTTAATGCATCTGCCACAACATTGCCTTTTCCAGGATGATACTCAATCGAGAAGTCGAAGTCATTTAAGTACTACAACTATCTTCTTTGCCTCATATTGAGTTCCTTCTGAGAAAATAAATATTTCAGACTCTTATGATCTGAAAACACTGCGAATGTTTCTCCATACAAGTAATGCCTCCATATCTTCAAAGCAAACACGACTGTTGCAAGTTCCAAATCATGAACAGGATAATTCTCTTCATGCTTCCTCAACTGCCTAGAAGAATAGGCAATCACTTTCCCATGCTGCATGAGTACATAGCCTAAACCAATACCTGAAGCATCAGTGTATACGACAAAACCTCCTTCACCAGAAGGTAAAGCCAATACAGGTGCAGTAGTTAAACATTCCTTCAAAGTCTGAAAGCTTCGCTGGCAATCTTCTGACCAATCAAATTTGTTCTCCTTGCGGGTTAATCTTGTTATAGGTACCATAATCTTAGAGAAATCTTGGATAAATCTCCGGTAGTGTCCTGTCAGGCCTAGGAAACTTCTAACTTTAGTCACACTGGTGGGCTGATCCCAATTCTTCACTGCCTCTACCTTAGAAGGATCAACAGAAATTCCTTCCTTTGTGATGATATGTCCGAGAAAGGACACCTCTTGCAGCCAGAACTCACACTTACTGAACTTGGCATATAGCTGATGATCTCTCAATAGTTGCAATGCCATCCTCAGATGTTCAGCATGCTCCTCTTTATTCTTGGAATAAATCAGGATGTCATCAATGAATACCACGACCCATTGTGGACGCACTTTTCGATCGTTTATTATGCTCGTCTCTTCGGGAATGGTTGATTCGTCTATTAAGTGCATGGGCGTGCCAGTCACAAAGTGACAATTTATTTGGGCTCCGAAGAGCCCACGGTGCGCTCGATCTGACTCGGTCAGATGATTGTGTGGTTCGTGTCAGGACCAAAACCCGCCGCGCCATAAAGGTCACGGCGTCATTTACATCCCCCATACGAGGGAACACCCTTGATTAATCGCCGGGATTTAGGGCCTCATGGCCAAGAAATCAATTGCATGGAAGGTCTATTACGAGGTATTGAAATCCTCGCACGAGGGCGAGAAGAAAACCCTTCGCGGTCATGTCAGTCATGTACTGACCATTTAATGTTCGGATGAATGTCCAGCTCGAGAAGATCACGGTTATCGCGGGAAAACCGGAACGCATGTATGCCGAGGTACGGCAAATCTATTGTTTGGAAGAGCGGAGAACGTTCGGCTAAACCTCTGTCAGAGCGGTCAGAAACCAGTAAATCTGTTGGCCCGGTGCAAGAGCAAGCTGCGACCATACTGCGGTGGGCCCCCCGCAGTCGAAACAAGACTTGCATGAGCGTCATTAATATTTTCGGTGCCAAAGGGCAACGATGGAATATCCCTTGAATCGGCTGAAAAGCCCTGTGCCTAGGGAAGCGGATGTTCGAAACGTGTCGGTCATTCGGGAGACCATTTAATATTCGAACGGGAGTCCGGCTTGAGAATATTGTAATCGTCGCAGGAGGACCTGGAACATATGCATGCCGGGATACAGCAAGTTTATGATTCTGAGACACCGAAAACATTCGGTCAAATCTCGGTCAGTGTAGCAGGAAACCAGTAAATCTATTGGCCCGGTGCGAGATCGAGTCAAGACCATACCGGGGGCGCCTCCCGTGGTCCGAACGAGGCTTGCGCGTGCATCATTAATATTTCTAGTGCCGGAGGGCAACGGGGGAGAGTCCCAGGACTAGACTCCAAAACCGAAAACGTGTTCGAAGGGAGCGGGCTGTAGACTGAGGATATGAGCCAAACGGCGACCATAATTAGGACGGACCCGAGGTCTAAGCGTGGCCCACAGAGGTCTTATTGATATTCCCATGGAAGGGGTCCAGGGGTGGCGAGGACCGTCTCGTTCTATTCCAATTTTGTTGGTCACTCACGGACCTTTTCATGTTCGGGCAAGGGCCCATGTTGAAAGTACGACGTGGATGGAAACGACCCTGTACAAATGTATGTCGAGTTTATGGCAGTTTCAATGAAAGACCGGGAACGAATCCCATTAGAATGAATCCGATTTAACGGGCTATCGGCCCGGAGCAATACCGGCTCACGACCATGTCAGGGAGGGAGCCGTCGGCCATATTGGTTGCTCACGGGTCTTTTCATGTTCAGACACAGGTCCGTAATAGAATTGCGGTGAAAACCGAGGTGAACCCTGTTGAGTCTTTACATGTTTTAAGGATGACAACACTATGAGCCTTAGTGGAGAACAAAAAATATTTCTCTGTGGAAAATAAACTTTCGAGTCACTTCAGTTATTTTCAGGGGTTGTCTTCGTGTCGTTATTTGTTCCATCGCGTGCTGAACACTGCAGCACCTCATGCTACTTTCTGTGCCACCTCGTGTCGCTCCATCTGTGTCACCCCTATGTCTTCGAGTCTTATTTTCGGCCGTTTTACTTCGAGTCTTCTATATTCGTGTTATTTTTTTTCCAAGACCCCATGTCTTTCTTACTTTGTGACCACACTTCGTGTCGGTTTCTGTTTTCATCTTCGAGTTGTTTTCAGCCCGTGTCGTCCTCGTTTTCGAGTCATTTTCCTGTGTCTTCAAGTCATTTTAGTGTAAAATGCCGTTTCACTTTGTGCCGTTCCCTTTGCTGTTTGATATTTCGTGTTGATTCTCGTATTGATTCACCGATGACCTCGAGTCAACTTAGTCGTTTTGATTGGTCGTTCTTCGTGTTGTTTCTATGTTTGTGTCTTCGTGTTATTTTTGTGTTTGAGTCTTCATGTTATTTCTGTGTTTGTGTCTTAGTGTTGTTTTTATGTCTTCGTGTTGCTTCTTTCTATCTTCGTCCAGGTTTCCTCTGATGGCGTGTACTACCGTTTTACTCCGTGTTATTTCCTTCTCACCTCGTGCTGTTCTCATCTGACTTCGTGTCGTTCTCTTTGTAGTGTTAGCTTTGTTACTGTGGTACCTCGTGCCGTTCTCTCTTTATCTCGTGCTGTAGTCATCTTATGTACCTCGTGTCGTTCTCAGTATAGTGCACCTTTTGTTGTTCCTACACACCTCGTACAGCTTTAGCTTGAGTGTCAACCGACTTATTTCAGGTATATATATATATAGAGAGAACCCTGAGTATTAATGGTTTTAATCTCTTTACAGGAGAAGAAGAAAAACAAAAAGAAGAAGGTGGTCCGAGGAAGAATATTCCCCAGTGACTGGGCTGCACGTGATCCAATACTAAAGGAACCAATGCTATAAGGGCACGTGGAAAGAAGGTTCTGGATCGAGTGTGGGAGGCACACGCATTCTGTACCTTATCCACCTGCTGCTGCTATATATTGAAGCCTTCGTCCACAGATGAAGGTTGATCGAAAGGGAAAAAGAAAAAGCAGAAGTGCAGAGAGTTCGATCCAGCAAAAGAAGAGAAGAAAATAGAGGGCAGAAACTGAAGAAGAGGAAGAAGAGAGAATAGCAGAGAGAGTGAGAGAGAGAGAGCTCGAAGCTGAGAGTTCAGAAAGAAGAAGAAGAAGAAGGATTCTGGTTTCAGGATCAAATCCGAACCAGTTTGCTCTATTGTGAGCTATATTCCGTGTTTTATCGTTCCAGCATTCAGTCTGCTGTATCTTTTTAGTTTCTTGTTTTTGATCTTTCTTTACTGTTCTAGTTTTGTCTCCGATTCTCAGGTTGAGATCGGTGGTCCTCCTGTTCTGTTGGTTCAGGAGAAGGGAGACGCTGTCTCCAGTTGCAAGTGGCCGTGTGCTGCTTGTGGGTTCCCTCTGGGCTTCAGAGGAAGAGAGACCTTGGTCTCTGGTTCTAGTGACTGCAGATCACTAGTGTTCCCTCCGGTTGGAGGAAGAGGAACTTGTTTCCTAGTTTCTAGGGACTTGGCGTCCTTAGGGTTCCCTCCGGGTGTGGAGGAAGAGGGGAGGGTGTTCCCCTGGTGAAGCTGTGAATCAGCCGTTGTCGCAGACTGAGTCTGCTTGGCTAGCCGGTGCTAGTGGAAGCCTCACTTCGGTTTGAAGTGAGGGGTGGACGTAGGCAGACTGGAGGTCTGACCGAACCACCTTAAAAATCCCTGGCGCAGTGTGTTTGGTTTCTATTCTGGCTTTGGATCTATTCGGTAGATGCTTGTCTAGGCCGATCCATCTCTATCTTCCTAGCTGATCGTTCTGCGCGGTTAGTGTTTGACCGTTAAGATCTTTTTCGGAAACTCCTAATTGAGAACTTATTTTTTAATCCTCAATGTTTTACTGGTAAAGGTCCATTCACCCCCCTCTGGACCTATCAATTGGTATCAGAGCGGTCTCTGGTTCAGAATCCAACGATTCTCAGAGGATCCTCTACGTGTTTCCTGTGTGCATTGTTTTGCTTGTGAGTTAGTGTTTGATATCTGTTCGTTTGAACTGATGGCAATGGCTAATCCACCGATTTTTAAGGGACCTGATTTTGACATATGGTTCAGTGTTTTTCGCATGTTTGTTAAACAAGCTGATAAGGACTTGTGGAAGTTGATTTCACAAGGTCCGTATGAACTGCCCAAGAAAAGGTCCAAGTGGACGGACAGTGAGAATCAGATGTTCCGAGAGAATCAAAAGGCCTTAAACCTAATGTTAACAGCGACTGATAAAGCCTTGCATTCTTGTTTCCATGATTGCAGATCCGCCAAGGATATTATGGACCAGCTGAAGCTAGCCCACAGGAGAAATGAAAGCACATGCATGATGGTTAGCAGAAGTGACCACAGTACCAGCCAAGAGGTGGAGGAGAATGAAGAAGAGGTAAACCTCTTCGAGAACTTTTCTATAGAAGATTGGGAAAATGCTTACAGCGATTTATCTGAGTCATATGAAAAATTGCAAAAACGATATAAAAAATTGAAAAGGAATAAGGGATTAGATAATTCAAGGTCTGACTGTAAAAAATGTGCTGAATTGAAGAGTTCTCATGATGCCTGTGTGTCTAATCTACAAATGTTGAAAAAACAAAATGATGTGCTAATCAATGGAAATAAGAATCATGTGAGTGAGATTGATTCCCTGAGAAAATCCTCAGCTGAAAGCAAGGAAAGTTTAGAGAAGCTCAGGATTGAAAATAAAGTACTTGCTGAAAAATCTGAAGCCATTAAGTCTGTCAACTTTGAATTACAGAAAAACATTGAGAAACTGCAAAAAGACTTGAAAACTTTTAAGGATGGAAGAAAATCTGAAACTGACTCTGATGATCAGATTTTGATAAACGAATTAATTCAGAATGACAGACTAAAGGAAGAAATTGAGAAACTAAAACAGTTGAACACCATCTTGTCAGAGAGATTGCTGACATTTGAAAAGGGTAAACATGTGGTGTCCAATAATTCAGAAGAAATTGATGAGTTGAGAAAGGAAGTTGAGAAATACATAATTGCCAACAAAGTCTTGAATGAGGCTGTCAATTGCAGTGAACAAGAGACTGCAAGTTATGAGTTACACATTGCCTCTTTAGAAGAAGAAATCCAAGACTTAAGGAAATCTTTGTCTAAATTTGTTGATGGGCAAGAAAATCTGAACAAACTGCTGGGAGTAAAAGTCAATTTTCAGAAGGAGGGGTTAGGTTATAACCCTGTAAATAAAAAGACCTTTGAAAATAAAATTCAGACATATTCTGTTTCTAGCTCTACTTTTAAGAAAAAGGGACTGGGCTACAGTCCAGTCATGAGTAAGGTCTATGGATCAAATTTGGAAACTATTTTTGTTAAATCATCTGAACAGGAAAAACCTTCTACTTCTTCTCCACCTCACTATAAGGCTAAGAAAACACAAGAACAGGATAAAAAATAGAAAATGAATAAAAAGGGCTCATCTGTGCATGTTGATCACAGTCCGCACACACACTCATCTAAAAGGAAAATGTCATGCCACTACTGTCATAGACTTGGACATTTAATGCATGAGTGTAAATTGATGGAGAAAGATGATATGAGGGCCGGGATAATGAATGCTAAGAAACTTCATGATAAAAATTCTTCATTCCAGAAAAAGAAAATTGAATGTCTGCACTGTGGCAAACTAGGACACAGCATCGCACAATGCTGGTTTGCAAATGGTAAGAAAATATATTCTTCACATCATGCTAAATTTCCTGCAAACCATAATGATGTTGATAGGAATAAAGTTGCTGCAAATAGAAAATACTCTGCATGTGTCAACTGTGGAAAGACAGGCCACAGGGCCATTGAATGCTGGCATGGTCAGGGTAGAAAAGAGAATTTTAAGAGAATGAACTCTTCTCATTGTTTTAACTGTGGAAAGCCAGGTCACAGGGCTGCAACCTGTTGGCTGGCAGGATACCAAAGCAATGCTGGTTTTGGTAAACAGAATTTCAATTCTGTTAACAAAAATTTTCATACATATGTGCATAAAAATCATGTTAATAAGAATGTGCATAAATCCAATCTGAAACCTGCTGCATCTTGCTATTATTGTGGTACAATTGGTCATTCAATGAATAATTGCTATCTGATGAAATCTGATGACCATGCTGCTAGGAGATTGGTTAGAAAACCTGCTAAGAATGTCACTGCTAACTCAGGACCCAAGACTTCTTGGGTGCCTATTCGTGCAAAATAGTTTGCTAACCTGCAGGTGTGCCTTGGAAGCTGAAGAATAAAGAGGAGTAATAAGCCAAGGCACTCGAAAAGAAAAAACCCCAGGATCTTAATATTCAGGTCAGTTCCCAATACCTGCTTTAATTCTGTTTTATTGTGATTTAAATTTGGTTCTGTGATGTAGTCTGTGTGCAACTAAGTATTCCATGATCACGAGTGTCCTCCTCTGACTGCTTTGCTAAAATCTCTCTTGGATGGATACTTGGTATCACGCTGTAATTCATGCTCATAGTCAGGGGGAGGCATACAATTATTGTGTCAACTTACTGATTCGTGCTCATTGCATCACATTCCATTTATTTGAAAAACCATAAGTTTGCTTCAACGTATTGCATTTCAGCTGATAGCATGTATGTTATTCAATAAATAATTAATATTTCCAAGAGTTGTGTGTGAGATGTCCTAGCGTGGGCTGAAAAGGAGCTTGTCAGGTCATCTGGTATCTGAAGAACCTTTGTCTGCCGATGTGGTTAGTTGGTGTTGAGTTCAGACATCTCATGAGGTTGCAGCTTATTGCCCAAGAGCATTCTCTGGTTACGAGATTGAATTTCCTCAGGAAGATTTCATTTGTGAGCTCCTTGGTCTTTACTTTCTAGAGTAATCTCTCACTTGCTGCTTTGCTGTAAGGAGTGCTTCTCATCTCATCTCATCTCTCTCCATTCTGTTTGTCACCTTCTTATCCTTTTCTTATCCCCTTTGGTTCAGGAATATTCTTGAAGAAAAATTCCTTCTTATAGCTTTGTTACTCTTATCAGATTTGATCAGAATACCTTAAACCACCCAAAATCTATTGTAACAAGTTACACCTGTTAATAAAGAACTTTAATGTATGGGGGTTATATCTTGTCCTTTAATCCTTCTAAGTTATCCTCTCTATTGTTGGTCAACATATTGTAAAACTTTCTGTTAAATGGAAAAACCTTGCGGAGGATTTCGTTTTAACTGAAACTTATGTGAAGAGGGCTATGAAAAAAAAATTGTGTTAAGTAAGGGCTCTATCTTTTGTCCAAGATCATGAGAGGTGTTACCAGGGAATACGCCATACTTTGTGGCAGAGCAATGGCAATTGTGGAGAAATAGATATTCTAGATCAAAGAAGTCTAGAGTTTCTGTCATGATACAATTAGCTATCTCTGTTTCTTATAGAAAAGTTAAAATAAAAAAAAAAGAAGGGGAAAGAAAAGTCAACAAAAATTCATTGGTTTTCATTGGCATAAAGGTAGCCTGTCCTGAGTAACCAGGGATTCTGGTGTCTTATAAACATGTCTCCTTGTGTAAAAAGGGACAATTCTACCTAAGTGCTCAACAAATTGGTTGACTCTATATGCCCTCTCTTGTCCTTTAAATGAAGTAATGAACCCTGCTTGACTATCTATTTGTTATTTCTTTGCCTGACAAACATAAGGAGTATTTTAATCGTGACCTTCTGTAGGCTAAGTACCTTTAACAGCTAGTTTTGTGATCTTGTTGATTTAATGTCTTGAGGTAACTGACCAAGGTATTCGGAAGAATATAATAAATCCATATATTGAAGAGCGAACTTTAACGGGCAATGGCTGTGTTACATATTGAATGAGGGTAGTCTGGGTATTTCCTGAAAAGTTCGATAAGAGTGAAAAGTGACCCCCCAAAACCCTTCTTGTTCCTCAAGGTTACATCCAAAAACCCTCGTGTGCCCTTGCCGCTTCCTGTTCCTCCTCGTGCCGATACGTCTCGTATGCTCCTTCAAACCCTTCTCTCCCGCTCATTTTTCTTCACGAAAATCTCATCTCCCCCACAGAGTTCTCTTCCGTTCTTGGTTCTAGCTTCATCTCCAGCAGCAACCAGCAAGAAAGAGTTGATACTCTGGGAGTTACGGCAAATGGATCAGCTAGAATCCGTCGCTCCTGTTGAAAGGAAGAGGAAGGGAAAAGAAACAGTTGAGGAGCCTTCGTCCAAGCAGCAAAGATGTCTAGAACCAGAAATAGCTGTGGAAATTTCTTCTGCACAAGGTACCAGGCCTTCTCAGTCTATCGTGTTTTTAGAGAGTGGGAAAATTATTCCTCCAAGGATAATAGATTTCGGCGATGAATCCATGGTTTTGAAGTTTCCAGAACTTTTGGAGATTTTTGAGTTTCAGGATTGGAGGAAATTCCTAGAAAATCACCGTGTCTACTACCCTAGCCTGGTAATGGAATTTTATAATAATTTGTCTTTGAGCCGAGATAGGTCTGCTCTGATCTCGTCTGTTAAGGGGATTGAGATAGCAGTAACGTGTGACTCTCTCCACAAAGCTCTCAGTATTCCAGAAAAAGGGGAGGTGGAGAGAGGGTTTAGATATAGTCTACATGAAGCCTTTTCGGTCATTACTGGTAAACCCAGTAACATTCATGACAAGGGACAATTGAAGCTGAAAGCTTACCAAACCTTATCATTTCCCCCTCTTCACAAGCTTCTTCAGAACATCATTGCCTCTATAGTCACCCCACAGACTGGAGCTAGAGGAAGAATCACAGACACTCAGAGATTTATTTTGTTCTGTCTGATTCAGCATGTAAAGATCTGTCTGCCTGAAATTATTTTTTCTGTCATGAAGGGGTGTATTGGGTCCAAAAGACACCTGCCCTACGCCGCCCATCTGACAGACATCTTCAAGTATTCAAAGATTTCCTTGGATGGAGAGGCCATGTCTGAAGTTAGGGGTCGAAACATATTTAACATGAATTTTGTTTCAGTATTTTTGGGCTTGGAGGGTTCTTCTCTCATGGGGCAGGTTAAGGCCCAGAAAGTCAAAGAATCACAAGCTCAGAGAGAGCTTCTGGAACACCCTCAAGAATCTGCCCAAACAGTTTTAGAATTAGCTTCTGAGGTTGCTTTACAGGAGACACCATCTGAACAACCACTGTCTGCTACTTCTGCTGCACCTACTGAAGCATCTCTATCTTTTCAGAGGCTTGTTGAGATTGCATCTGAAGAAGTTAGGATGTCTGAAAACATCATTCAAACTGAACTAGATACAAATATTGGTGGTTTGTTTGATTCCTTTGGGAAGACATCAGAAGAAGTGAGGCTGCCCGTGGAACAGCCTGCTCAAGAGCAAGAAAGTAATGAGCAAGACCTTGCTGAGTTTGTTAATTTCATTCTTAGAGAGACTGTGGAGAAAAGCTTGGAAGAGGCTGACAACGTGGTTACAGCTGAAATTATAGAACAGGCACCTGTTGAAAACTCTGCAGATGATGATCTCATGGAAGAAAGAGTGGATGAGTGTCAGGAGAAAGTTACTGACATAGAACAAGAAGCAGAATCATCAAGTGAAGAAGAAGCACCTGAAAATGTATTTCCTGAAAAAGAAATCCAAGCTGAAGATGAAGATCGGGTTCCAGCAGGAGACAGCCAAACGCCAGTACAAGAAGAAGCAGATGAGAGAACAGCACCTGGCTGTGAATCTTATGGTACACCCCTAGGTCAACCTCGACTTCTATCTGCTCGGGCGCCCAACATTGAAGAACTCCTTATAAATTTGACTCAGCAGATGCAGAGACAGGATAAGAAAATGGATGATCTGCTCAAGTATGTCACTCTAAATATTAATCAAGTTCATTCCAGGCTACTGAAGCTTGAAATTTCTCTCCTGACTGAATGGAAAAAGTTCCTGCTAAACAAGAAAGGTTCAGATGATGCCACCAGGTCCTCGATGGAAAGCTTGCAGGAGGTATGTTCAAAGATAGCAACAGCACTTCGTGAATTACAAGATGCTCATATTTCCTCCTTTAAGTCATCTGCCAGCATTATAGATCATTGTTTTGAGATCAGGACATCCTTAGAAGTTTTGAAGGGGTCATCTAGTGCCCTAGGTCCAGATGTCCAGAAGATCTATGACAAATTGATCGCTTTCTTAGCAGAAGTGAGAACTCTGACTGACAGATATGAATCTGTTAATATTCGCCAAGAAGACATCATTTCAGAAGTGGCACATGTCAGAAGCTCCGTTGTGTATTGGCTAGCTGAATTGTCCAATGACTTGAAGGATCTTCACTCTGCCTTGGGTTCAGCCCCTGGTCAGGCATCCTCCAGCAGAGGTCCAACTCAAGATTTCTCCTCTGCTGCTCCTAGGGGTAGACCACCACAAGACAGGCCGCGTGGCCCTTCCAGCAGACATGCCAGATTCTTTTCTCCTTAAAAAATAGTGTTCTGTATTTTTTTGCCCATTTTGAGGCTCTCTCACACTCTTGGACTTGTTAATTACATCTCATATCATTTGCATTTCTGCCTCCTTTTGTTTCTTTCTTTTTGATGTTGACAAAGGGGGAGAACTCAAGTCTTTGCTACTACTACGATTGAGAATGATTTTTTTGTTGTTAATGATTCTTTAATATTCTTTAATGATGATTAATGATGGTGCTGATGATGTTTAGCTTTGAACAGGTTGAAAATTATTCCTGCAAAGACTCAAGACTCATAGTGTTGCCATCCATCAAAAAGGGGGAGATTGTTGAGTCTTTACATGTTTTGAGGATGACAACACTATGAGCCTTAGTGGAGAACAAAAAATATTTCTCTGTGGAAAATAAACTTTCGAGTCACTTCAGTTATTTTCAGGGGTTGTCTTCGTGTCGTTATTTGTTCCATCGCGTGCTGAACACTGCAGCACCTCGTGCTGCTTTCTGTGCCACCTCGTGTCGCTCCATCTGTGTCACCCCTATGTCTTCGAGTCTTATTTTCGGCCGTTTTACTTCGAGTCTTCTGTATTCGTGTTGTTTTTTTTTCAAGACCCCGTGTCTTTCTTGCTTTGTGACCACACTTCGTGTCGGTTTCTGTTTTCATCTTCGAGTTATTTTCAGCCCGTGTCGTCCTCGTTTTTGAGTCGTTTTCCTGTGTCTTCAAGTCATTTTAGTGTAAAGTGTCGTTTCACTTTGTGCCGTTCCCTTTGCTGTTTGATATTTCGTGTTGATTCTCGTATTGATTCACCGATGACCTCGAGTCAACTTAGTCGTTTTGATTGGTCGTTCTTCGTGTTGTTTCTGTGTTTGTGTCTTCGTGTTATTTTTGTGTTTGAGTCTTCATGTTATTTCTGTGTTTGTGTCTTAGTGTTATTTTTATGTCTTCGTGTTGCTTCTTTCTATCTTCGTCCAGGTTTCCTCTGATCGCGTGTTTTACTACCGTTTTACTCCGTGTTATTTCCTTCTCACCTCGTGCTGTTCTCATCTGACTTCGTGTCGTTCTCTTTGTAGTGTTAGCTTTGTTACTGTGGTACCTCGTGTCGTTCTCTCTTTATCTCGTGCTGTAGTCATCTTATGTACCTCGTGTCGTTCTCAGTATAGTGCACCTTTTGTTGTTCCTACACACCTCGTGCAGCTTTAGCTTGAGTGTCAACCGACTTATTTCAGGTATATATATATAGAGAGAGAACCCTGAGTATTAATGGTTTTAATCTCTTTGCAGGAGAAGAAGAAAAACAAAAAGAAGAAGGTGGTCCGAGGAAGAATATTCCCCAGTGACTGGGCTGCACGTGATCCAATACTAAAGGAACCAATGCTATAAGGGCACGTGGAAAGAAGGTTCTAGATCGAGTGTGGGAGGCACACGCATTCTGTACCTTATCCACCTGCTTCTGCTATATATTGAAGCCTTCGTCCACAGATGAAGGTTGATCGAAAGGGAAAAAGAAAAGGTAGAAGTGCAGAGAGTTCGATCCAGTAAAAGAAGAGAAGAAAATAGAGGGCAGAAACTGAAGAAGAGGAAGAAGAGAGAATAGCAGAGAGAGTGAGAGAGAGAGAGCTCGAAGCTGAGAGTTTAGAAAGAAAAAGAAGAAGAAGAAGAAGGATTCTGGTTTCAGGATCAAATCCGAACCAGTTTGCTCTATTGTGAGTTATATTCCGTGTTTTATCGTTCCAGCATTCAGTCTGCTATATCTTTTTAGTTTCTTGTTTTTGATCTTTCTTTACTGTTCTAGTTTTGTCTCCGATTCTTAGGTTGAGATCGGTGGCCCTCCTGTTCTATTGGTTCAGGAGAAGGGAGACGATGTCTCCAGTTGCAAGTGGCCGTGTGCTACTTGTGGGTTCCCTCTGGGCTTCAGAGGAAGAGAGACCTTGGTCTCTGGTTCTAGTGACTGCAGATCACTAGTGTTCCCTCCGGTTGGAGGAAGAGGAACTTGTTTCCTAGTTTCTAGGGACTTGGCGTCCTTAGGGTTCCCTCTGGGTGTGGAGGAAGAGGGGAGGGTGTTCCCCTGGTGAAGCTGTGAATCAGCCGTTGTCGCAGACTGAGTCTGCTTGGCTAGCCGGTGCTAGTGGAAGCCTCACTTCGGTTTGAAGTGAGGGGTGGACGTAGGCAGACTGGAGGTCTGACCGAACCACCTTAAAAATCCCTGGCGCAGTGTGTTTGGTTTTTATTCTGGCTTTGGATCTATTCGGTAGATGCTTGTCTAGGCCGATCCATCTCTATCTTCCTAACTGATCGTTCTGCGCGGTTAGTGTTTGACCGTTAAGATCTTTTTCAGAAACTCCTAATTGAGAACTTATTTTTTAATCCTCAATGTTTTACTGGTAAAGGTCCATTCACCCCCCTCTGGACCTATCAAACCCGTTCAAATGTCTGCCGAGCGTGCAGCAATTTTAGTAGTGGCTCGGAAGGGATTCGGCCTGAGAAACGAGTCCGGCTTAATCGGAATGTCAGCCCGAGGTGAGGTCGGGCCATGGCCATTTCGGGATAAATCCCAAGACTCAGGCTCAACTTGGAAGGGTGACATTGTTGTTCTTTCAGCACCGGGTCACGAGAGAGACGGGGCTGCAAAGTGGATTTTACCATTTTTTTATCTGGGTTTTAAATTATATATATATATATATATATATATATATATATATATATATATATATATATATATATATATATATATATATATATATTGCTTATTTCGCTCTCATGTATTTATTCTGGATGATTTATCCGTTTTGTTTATTATTATTACTATTATATTTTCTCTCCTTTTTTGTTTATTATTATTTTACATTTTTTGTTTATTTCATATATATATTCAGATTTATTTATTCATCATAGTTTTTATCAATTTTATTAGTACTATTATTATTATTATTATACATATTCTTCTGGAGAGAGAGTGTGCCGCTGGAGGGCCAAACGGGGGCTGAAGGAGCGTGCCGCTGAAGGTGGAAGGGTGCACCGCTGAGGGGGCTGAGGGAGTGCGCCGCTGGAGGTTCGCGGGAGGTATACCAGGGAATGGTGCCGGCGAAGGGGCAGGTGTGGTGGCTATGGGAGGCGTACCGATGAAGGAGCCTTAGGTGTGCCGGCAAAGGGCCTGGCCGAGCGTGCCGGCGAAGGGTTGAATAGGGGAGAGCGTGCCGGCGAAGGGGTCGCGGGAGCGTGCTGTCAAAGGAGCTTGAGGGCGTACCGCCGAAGGGTTGGAGCAGGCGTGCCGCTGAGCGCAGGGGGAGCGTGTCGGCGAAAGGCCAAACGAGGCGTGCCGGGGGAAGCTGGGCTGGGGCGTTCCGGCGAAGGGCGCTGTAGGGTGTACCGGCGAAGGGCGTGTGTCTGCACATTGGCCGGTCGCTGCGACATAAAGTCCGTACATTCATCAGCCCAAAGTCTATACGTTGTCTATTCAACCAGCACACAAAGTCTATACATTCTTTAGCTCAAAGTCTATACATCGGCTGCATTCATCAGCTCAAAATCTATACATTGGCTACATTCATCAGCTCGAAGTCTATGCGTTGGCCAGCTTAAAGTCTATACATTGTCCATTAAAGTCTATACATTGGCCGGCTCAAAGTATGTACACTGTCCAGCTCAAAGTCTATACATTGCTCCTTGGCTACAGTTCAAAGTCTGTGCATTGGCCAACTCAAAGTCTATACATTGTTCGGTTTAAAGTCTATACATTGTTCAGCTCAAAGTCTATACATTGTCCCTTGGCTGCAGCTCAAAGTCTATACATTGGCCAGCCCAAAGTCTATACATCCTGCTCAAAGTCTATACGTTGGCCAGCCCAAAGTCTGTACGTTGGCCAGCTCAAAGTCTATACATTGCTGCTCAAAGTCTATACGTTGTTCAGCTCAAAGTCTATACATTGTCCCTTGGCTGCAGCTCAAAGTCTGTACATTGGCCAGCCCAAAGTTTGTACATTGGCCAACTCAAAGTCTATACATTGTTCATTGGCTGCAGCTCAAAGTCTATACATTGCAGCTCAAAGTCTGTACATTGGCCAGCCCAAAGTCTGTACACTGCAGCTCAAGGTCCATGCATTGGCCAGCCCAATGTCTGTACATTGGCCAACTCAAAGTCTATACATTGTTCATTGGCTGCAGCTCAAAGTCTATACATTGCAGCTCAAAGTCTGTACATTGGCCAACCCAAAGTCTGTACACTGCAGCTCAAGGTCCATGCATTGGCCAGCCCGAAGTCTGTACGTTGGCCAGCCCAAAGTCTGTACGTTGCAGTTCAAAGTCTGTACATTGCAGCTCAAAGTCCATACATTGGTCAGCCCAAAGTCTGTACGTTGGCCAACTCAAAGTCTGTACACTGCAGTTCAAAGTCTATACATTGCTTGTTGCTATGTTCGTGCATCAATCTAAAGTCTATACATTGTGTTGAGGGTGAGAAGAGTGTGCTGCTGAAGGGCCGAGATGGTGTGTCGTTGAAGGGTTGATAGGGTGTGCCGCTGGAGGGCTGATAGGGTGTGCCACTGGAGGGCTGATAGGGTGTACCGGCGAGGGGAAGAATGAGACGGTGGAGGAGTGTGCCGGTGAGGAGCCAAGAAGGTGTGCCGTTGAAGGGTTGATAGGGTGTGCCACTGGAGGGCTGATAGGGTGTGCCGCTGGAGGGCTGATAGGGTGTACTGGCGAAGGCTGGAATGGACGTGCCGATGAAGGTCCACTCCTCTGTTACTTATTTTTAAGGCTTTTCTTTTCTTCTTTTCTTTGAGTTTTGCATAGTTTTATACAAATCTTTCCTCCTTCTTCTTGCAATCTGTTGTTGTTCTATTCGTTTGATGGTTTTGTTGTCTTTTGATATGTATTTCTTATCCCATTCGTTTGTTGCATCCTTTTGCCCTTTTTTTTATGTGTTGTTATTTTCTAACAAAAATTTGGCAGCATCTCCCCTTGACCCGAGCGTAAGGGAGATAAGGGAACGCGCCCACACACCTTGATAAAACCTCGGAAAACACGGGGAAAACAACGAGCCGAAGACCTCTAAGACTGGACAGGGTGGGCTGGGGGTTAGTCAAGGCGTACCGGCCAAGGACAAGCACAGGGCGCTTGAGGGGTGTACCGGGCTAGGGAGAGGCCAGGTGTGCCGCTGGGGCACCAAGGGGAGGTGTACCGCTGGGGGGGGCTACTATGGGTGTGCCGGCCAAGGTGTCAGAAGGGTATGCCGCTGGGGGAAAGTGCAGGTGCACCGAGGCTACTAGGTCGATCAAACCCATAGAAAACCTCGGCAAAAGGGGGAAATGGCCCGAGGGGGCTAGCACGGATGAAGGGATTGGGCCTTGCAGGGAGAGATTCGTGGCCCCAGACCACTCAAGCTGGTGTGGCGTCCGGGAGAAACCATCGACATGAAGACTCAAAGCAAACGCCAGAGAAGGGAAAAGAAATGGACAGTCAAGAACACGGTGGCACAGACCAACGGAAGCAATAGAGAGCCCAAGGAGGGCGACTTTCATTCATAAAAGAAAGGGAATGACCGTGGCTAGTCAAATACATTGCAAAGCATGCTCGACCTAAGACTACGAGCAAGAGAGAAACAAAAGAACAAAAGAAAAGGGGGACAACAACAAAAAAAAGGGAAAAGAAATGAAAATACAAGGTGGGAAGGGGAACGGAGCGTGGGCTCCTTTCCCTCCCAGACTTCACTCCTCTCTTCTTCTCTTCTCTCTTTTCCTTCTCTTCTTCCTTGTGTGGACGGCGGTGGACGGAGCAGCGGGAGGGCAGGCGCCTCCCTCCTCTTCTTCTCTTCTTCTTCCCCTTCTTCTCTCTTCTCTGCGTGTCTGTGTGTGTATGTCCGTCCCCCTCTGTGTGTGTATCCTTCCGTCTCTCTGCCCCCCTTCTCTTCACCGGAATGGGAGTGGTTTTATACTCCCAGCAGCGGGAGCCCTCGAGCACGGCAGTCGGAGGTGAGAAGCGGCTAGTCATGATGGGGTTTGACTTCCCCCGTCCTGGACGTGAGGGGAGTAGCCTGCGTGGCCCAACCTCTGGTTGACACCTCGGACAGCTCACTGCGCTCCAAGGATACGTAGGGCATGGGCGTCACGTCATTCGAGCGTTGAAACGCCTTCACGCTGTGCCGCTGGCGGGCTCAATAAGTGTGCCGCAAGAGGGCCAAAAAGGCGTGCCGCTGAAGCCCCAAAGGGGCGTGCCGCTGAAGCCCCAAATGGGCGTGCCGCTGAAGCCCTGAAATAGTGTGCCATTGAATGCTTGAAATAGTGTGCCGTTGAAGGCTTGCAGGGTGTGCCGTTGAAAGGGCACAAGGGCGTGCCGCTGAAGGCCCAGGGGTGTACCGCTGGAGGGCCAAAAGGCTGTGCCGCTGAAGGCCCAGGGGTGTACCGCTGGAGGGCCAAAAGGCTATGCCGCTGAAGGCCCAGGGGTGTACCGCTGGAGGGCCAAAAGGCTGTGCCGCTGAAGGCCCATGGGTGTACCGCTGAAGGGCCAAAAGGTTGTGCCGCTGAAGGGCTAAAATGGGCAGTTCTGAGCCCGTTGTGAGCACGAGTTGTGGCCCATTTAATTTTCTTCGAGGCCCATGGATTGTGGGGGCTCTTGGTGGTTGATTTCTCTTCACTGTCGTGACTCCGGAGACGGCTTCATGGCAGTGTGCATATTTGGGGGGTCCAGATGACCAGTCCCTCCGGGGCTTCTTCACTCGGTGCCGTTGTTAATGCTGGGCTGAGCTGGATATCTGTGCGTGCAATTTTTGGTGTCCACACCCATTGATCAAGATAGGGCCGAAATACATTGTTCATCAACTGCATGAAAGCTGCTGGTGCATTCGTTAGACCAAAAGGCATAACGACAAATTCAAAATGACCATACCTGCTGCAAAAAGCTATTTTATAGATATCCTCTTCCTTAATCCGCAACTGATGATATCCAGATCGAAGATCGATCTTAGAAAAGTAATGAGCTCCCGCTATCTGATCAAATAATTCGTCAATCCTCAGCAATGGATATTTGTTCTTGATAGTCAATTGGTTCAATTACCGATAATCGATGCACAACCTCATCGAACCATCTTTCTTCCGGACGAATAATACAGGGGCTCCCCAAGGGGAAGTACTTGGACGAATGAAACCCTTCTCGAGCAATTCCATCAACTGTTGCTTTAATTCTCTCAGTTTCGCAAGAGACATACGATAAGGAGCCTTGGAAATAAGAGATGTGCCAGGAATGAGATCAATAGAGAAGATAACTTCCCGCTCAGGCGGAAGTCATGGTAGTTCCTCTGGAAAGACATCAGGAAAATCTCAGACAACAGAAATGTCCTTAATCTCAATCTGCTGCTCAGGGGTTGCACAGACAAAGGCTAGAAAAGCCTCGCATCCTCGTCTCATCAGCTTATCAGCTCGAAGAGCCGAGATAAGTGATACGGAGTTATGGTGCTTAACTCCCACAAAAGAAAGTCTCGGGTGTCTAGTAAAAGACACAGAGCTAGAACTGCAGTGAACATTTGCCTCGTATCTAGCCAACCAATCTGCTCCTAGGATTACATCATAATCCTTCATGTCCATGCAAACTAAATCAGCTGGTAAATTCTGTTCATCAATCATAACCTTACTAGAAGGATAGAAATACTGAATTGCCGATCTAGAACCAATAGGCGTTGAGATTTCTAACGGAGAATTCATCAAAACAGGTTCCATAGCTAAAGACTTAGCAAATCTCCGAGAAATAAATGAATGTGTGGCACCAGTATCAAAAAGAACTAATGCTGGCTTGTCGAGAATAATAAGAGTACCTTCGACGAGTCCACCATCCTCGGTGGTTCCTGCTTCATCTACGTACAAAGCTTGGAGCTTGCCTTGCGGCCTTTTGATGTCTTGTGGTTTTGCCGGGGTAGCTTGCTCCGATAAAAGAGGACAGTTAGGGATACAGTGCTCCTTACTTCCACATCGCAAACAGGCGCCCAGCTTGCGCCAGCACTCCTCCATCTTGTGACCAGGACGATCACAAAACTTGCACACGCCCTTGAAGGGAACAATAGGGCCAGGCTTCTTGTCTTCGTGCTTCGGTATCTTGCCCTTCCACGATTCGGACCCGCTCCACGAACCAGGTCCATTAATGGGCCTCTTCTTGCTATACCCGGGTTTGATATTCCGGGAACCCGTAGGTTGTTCCTTCTTTGTGCCTTTTCCACGGATTCTCTCTGTCATTTCTAGAGTATCTTCTAGGACTTGAGCTTTCCTCACCATCTTAGAATAGGTTGAGATCTCCATCGGTGCCAATTGATTGATATAATGCAGCCTCAGTCCATTAAGAAAGCGCTTAGCCTTCATTTTCTCGGTGGATATTAAGTGAGTAGCATAACAAGAAAGCTGAGAAAACTGAGCTTCATATTCTGCCACAGATAAACTTCGCTGCTTCAAAGCCGCGAACTCCGCTGCCTTCTTCTCTTGCACTCTATCAGAAAAATATTTGCCATTGAAGAACTCCTCGAACTCCTCCCATGTGACTTGCTGATCACCGAGAGTCACCTTTACTGATTCCCACCATGTCCTTGCATCACGTTCCAGTTGAAAGGTCGAGAGAAGGATACGTTCTTGATTGCTACATTGCATTACTTCAAATATCCTTCCCATCTCATCCAGCCAATGCTCGGCTTCATCAGGGTCAGTCGAGCCCGCAAATCTCGGCGGATTCATTCCCCGAAAGTTTCGATATAAATCACCAGTGCCATGGTGTGCAGCTCCTGCTTGGGCCGCTTGTTGCAAGGCCTGAGTAAGGCCTTGAACCGTACGCTGCAAGTTCCTCCATTCCGCACGATCAGCTACCATTGCAAAGGCCTACACGTGGAATATATTGCTTAGGTTCATTAAAAATAGATAATAACACGATTAAGATATGAACTTAACCCAAGTTTCTACCCAATCTCACTAGGTCAGGTCCTTAGACTTTAACAAGGTTAGGGGTCCTATGATAACACTTAGAACCCTAGAACTTAGAACACCTAGGAATATTTAACCTAGGGCTCTGATACCAACTAAACTGTCACGCTCCAACGCGGAATATCGGGACGTACAGTTAGAAATTAGCTAGAGATAATATTAACATGCTAAACTAAACAATCGTACTTGTGCTATGGAAAGAAGTACTTCTATTGATCAAGAAAGACTCCAAGTTTTATTACAATAACCATCAATGCTTAAACACGATCAACCATAACTTCCAAACTAATTCTAATACAATAACTGACTCCCAAAAGGTAAATAAAGTGCTAACACAACACTAAGGAGTAACTAATGTAAACAACTATGTCAACTTGGCATCTACTAACAAGTACACTCAAGGGTATCACTCCTGTCCCTCCCCTTCAGTATGCGCATCGTCACCTGAATAGCCTGGAAAGGGGGAAAACAACTATATGAGCTAACGCTCAGTAGATAATAACAGGCAAGTTTACATGATTAACTAATTAGTTACATTTTCATATGCAATGACAAGAAAAGAAATAACTGACGAGACGATAAAACAGCGTAATATAAGATCTTGCAAGGTCAAGAAATATATGATGACAAGAATTTAACAAGAATATCAAGTACAAGAATGTTCAATAGGAAATTGAAATATAGAATTGGCCAATAAGTAAGTGTTTTAAACATCAAGTCAAGCACGATAATGTAACAAGTATAACAAGAGATTTTCTGTCGTAGACGTCACGCTGATCATGCACTCAGTGCAATACCTCACCATGTCATTACAAACTCCCATGGGCACAAGTACTTTTCGGGCGCTCTCCCCAGGACCAGACCGGGCCCTTATGATGCATTGGCATTGATTTGTTGGATCCAAGATCCCAAGTTTTATCTAGACATTTAATCAAGTTTAATGGCCAATTAATCAGAGGAATTTCTGTCAAAAGTACGAGATTTAAGGACTAACATGTCCCAGGATTCATTAACTTAAAAACTTGGTATACGGTCACTTCTGGGCCGTTTGACAGGACATACGGCTACTACTGGCCGCATTACAAGAGCTGGACCAAACTCAGTCCACGAGGTCAAGAATGAACGGTTGACAGTGTGCCGTTCAGGTAAGTAAGCAATACGTGACCTTAAGACACAATTACGATACTTATATGGACTACACTAGACCATTCATGGAGACAAGCAGTCAACTATGGCTGCTCATGTGCTGATTAGCCCAAGTCGATCCGTGACTTATAACTCAGCGATTTGGTCACGAATTTCCAGGTTGTAGCCGGGTCATACGGCTCTCAAAATGGCGGATTCTAACTCGCCGGATAGAGTGTCCGGGTAGAATCGTACTAAGGGACAGCAATTTAGCCTCAATGGTCGTAATGCCATATAGATTGTTAGTGTGCTATTAGTCTATTCTACCGGGGTATAAGGGCTTTTAATTGATTTCCTAACAGCCATTTTAAAATACCGTGATTCGTGAATTATTATAATCTCAATTTCAAGAGATAAGTTAATTACAAGATGGTAACTCAAGATACTAGAACAAGCCAATAATGACAATAGATAGTAATACAAGACAACAATTTACTTTCAAATTACCATTTTATTATATGGGTTTCTAATTAACCATTTGTGTGCGTTGAAGTGGAGATAGTAATCGGAATGGTTTTTACACTTTGATTGAGTGCAGGGACCATTGTTCTTCAATTTTGGATTGAGGAACACCGGGCTTAATTTAAGATCATAGGGTTGCATGTATGGGTCATTGGTTCCTTAAAATATGGTTTTCAATTGGACTAGGCTTGAATGGGTCGATCCCCTCACGGTCCGGATCGATCCTCGGGCCGAAAACATGTCTACCGGGGCTGACAGCATATGGGTCGACCCATTGGGTCGACCCCTGGAAAACCAGGGGTCCGCCTGTGTATGGGTCGACCCATGGGGTCGACCCCTGCACAGACAGACTACTGTCTGCTGTTTGGGTCGACCCTTGCGCAGACAGACTCTTGTCTATGTATGGGTCGACCCCTACGTTCGCAGATGCGAACGTGACTTCTGAAAACCCATGAATCTCATCCAATTGGGGTCTAATTGGATTGAGATCTTAACCCCATGCCCCTAGGTTCTTAATGGACATATTAGGGTCATATTACAAGGGTTTGGAACACTAAATTCACCGGAAAACTAATCGAAATCACAACATATCTAGGAAGAACACTTAAAAACCTAGTCTTAGCATGCTTCTAATCAAACACGAAATTCTCTAAGCATGGTCTATAAAAATTGGGGCTTTCTACGCCAAATGATAGATAACATGCTGATGATTACAACCATATACATTAATTAGAGTTGGGTCTATTATCATCTACCTGAATCGAAGAGAGATTTAGAAGTTAGAACGAAGAATGCCCGTTTGACAGCCCTTCACTATTTCCACGAGATCTCCCTCCACACCTAATAATATTTGGGGCTTTTACAACCAATGGAAAGAGCTCTCCGAGAGGATCAAAATGGTATACTCATGTGCAGATTTTAGTCGAGGGTACCTACCTTAATCGAAGGAACAAAGAAGAAGGAAGGAGGACGACGGGATGCCGACACACCTCCACTAATCTCCCGAGATCTCCCTGGATCGATCTCTACTGCGGCCGCCGCTGCTACCAAAGGATTCTATGGTTGAAGAGATTTATTTTTATAGCTCATACACCTTCTGGAGCCTTCGGTGCTAGGAGAATTCATCGATGCAAGGTGAGTGTTTGAAACGGCGCCGAAATGTTTGACATAACCCATGCGCGACCAAATGCTTCCCATACGATAAAAATTTCGTGGCATTGTGAGAGGGGAAATGATCCTCTCTTTAATACCTTTTATTTTCCCCTGGTTTGGGCTCATTTGGTTAAGGAATGAGCTCGAATTTGATGTTTTAAGGTGGTGGTTACTATTGAGCACGAATTTGGTTAGGTAAGTGTGAAAATTTGACTAATCCCACTAATTCGGCCTAGTTAATGATTTTATTAGGGTTAGCCATAGAAGAACAAATTGTTAAATGCAATTGATTCTACAAGAATATGATTTTTATGGATTTTTATAAAATAGTCGAAATGTGACTTATTCTATTTATTAAAGAATTAATCTAATTAATTTTGAATTAATTTTCATTAATTCAATTAAATTCAAATAATTTCTAATTAAATTTCTAAAAGAATTTGGGGTATTACAGCTGAGGTGCCGACGCCCTTGGGTCGAGGACCCACAATAGGTACCAGCGTAGTCCGGGCTCGGGTCGGAAGGCCCGAGAAAGGTTCTATGGAACCTTTCCCCCTGGGTAGGAGACCCACGGGGAGAGCTGATTCAGCTGGAGCTCGGAACCGAGGTCCAGAGTGCAATATCGGAGAGCCGCGAACTCGGGGCTGGGAGCCAATATCGAGGGTCGGCTTTGTTGGGGCTCGGGCCTACGAGCCCGAGGAAGGCACTGAGGAGCCGTGGATCCGGGGCTGGGAGCCCGAGTTGGGTGCTGGCTTTGCTGGCGCTCGGGGTTGGAGACCCGAGGGAGATGCTGAGAAGCCGTGGACCCGGGGCTGGGAGCCCGTGTTGGGTGCTGGTTTTGTTGGGGCTCGGGGTTGGAGACCCGAGGAAGGTACTGGGAAGCAGTGGACCCGGGGCTGGGAGCCCGTGTTGGGTGCCGACTTTGTTGGGACTCGGGGTTGGAGACCAAGGGAGATGCTGAGAAGCCGTGGACTCGGGGCTGGGAGCCCGTGTTGGGTGCCGGCTTTGCTGGGGCTCGGGGTTGGAGACCCGAGGAAGGTACTGGGAAGCCGTGGACCAGGGGCTGGGAGCCTGTGTTGGGTGCCAGCTTTGCTGGGGCTCGGGGTTGGAAGCCCAAGGAAGATGCTGAGGTAGTGACTAAAGTCTGGGGCACAGGGCCCGTGTCGGAGATCGGACAAGGCTGGCCTTGGGAGCTAACGCTTACCCGGGCCGGTGTTGATCTGGGGACCCTGCAGGGGCCAGTGGTGGCAATCCGGTACCTGACATTAAGGTGGGCCACCGGTGCTGGAAGTGCGCATGGCGCAATGGCCAGAGGAGCCAACAGAGAAATTGGGGTTGGCTGAGGAGCAGCCACAGGGATCACGCCCAAGTAGGGCGATCCGATGACAGGAGCGAAGCTGTCGAAAGCGATCGACGTCGCCAAGTAGCCCACCCAAGCATGGGTGGCAATGACGTTGGGACCGTAGGTGATGGCCGCCATGGTTGCTGGAGAGCTGAGTGCTGCGGAGGCGACGGTTGCTGACAGTCGCCAAGCGCAGTCCGACGGTCGGAACACGAACCGAAAGCTACTGGAGAATGCGCGCGCGAGTACCCTCCTCTGCCTCTCCTGCAAGGACATGGAAAGGGCATCAGGGCTAGCACAGACTTTTCTTCAGCAAAAAGAAGGATGGCGGGAGACGTCCCACCGGGCGCGCCATCCGCTTTGTTGAGCGGGTTTTTATGCCAAATAATCGGGGTGAAGGAAGGGATACAGCGGGGAAGGAAGACACGGGAGTTTGATATATCTCGGGTATCCTCCTTATGGTTGCATGCCTCTCACGGCGGTATCGGGCACTCTCCTTTTACGGAAAGTCGAAAAGGGTCGAATGGCACGGGAATGTAAGAGTACGGGTTAACCGGACAGGATGCGGGCATGCCAGTCGATTTCTCGATAATCACACATGGAGCCAAGGGTTGACCGGGGAAGCGTCACCAGGACGCGGCACGTGGGCTCAGGCGATCGGGCGACATGTGGAGAGAAGGGGTTCCACGGGTGCGAGTGCGTAGGCGATTGTGGGAATCATGTACTGGACGTCTTTCCCCATCGGTCGCAAGCAACCAGTGTTTAGTTACATCGGATTGAATCCGAACACCTTCGTTCTGAGCTGAAGAAAACTCTGAATATATGCCTGAAGACGTGGGTAGAGGGCCAGGAGCATTCCGCAATTGTGGGTGCACTTTCGACTGAGGGGTGTTTACTGGGGTTAGGATGTTAGGCACGGATGCCGAGTGGTGTAGATAGAAAGCTGGGGGCCCGAAGGTGGATGGGAGAGCATTCATCCAATTACCGGTGTAATTTTTGAGATATACATGTCTTTAAAGGTAGGCCGTAGTGGCCAGGGTACAACTGGTGCACGCCACGGGACAATTCGATGTGAAGATCGGTCCCCGGGTCAATGCGTGACAGATGAACACATGTGTGTTTTACAGAGGGCCCCTCCCATGGCGTGGGCCATGGTAGCGACACCGAACGGTGGGGCTTATGACTAGACAACTGGAGGGATGCATCGATCCGGTGTCTGGGCGAGGGCCGATCACGACTATAGTAGAGCAGTCGAACATGGCCTCGTGACTGCGAGGGAGCGTGACGTCATGGTACGTGCATGGTTGCAACCGACGGGCATGTGAGGAGGAATCTCGGCATGAGGGGACATTCGCCCTTGTGATAACGTCTCGTGCATGGTGGGTGTTGACTTGTGTGTTACGACTAAATACGGCGTGGGGGAGTGCAAACGACATACCCCCGGCGTGCTAAGCCGACGACCAAGTCACCCACACATAATTCTCCTTAGCTCGTTGTCTGGAGCCGCTTGAAGCTTGAAGGCCGGATGTCTTCTTCTCTCTCTCTCTCTCTCTCTCTCTCTCTCTCTCTCTCTCTCTCTCTCTCTCTCTCTCTTTTTACCCCTTGAGCTTCTAAGGGGTTTTTATAGAGAAGTTGAAAGGGTTATAATGAGTTTAGGAGGACTAGGTTGATAGGTTCAAGCTATCCCCCGCGTAAACCCAATTGAATAGTATGGGTTTAGGAGGACTAGGTTGATAGGTTCAAGCTAGCCCGCGTAAACCTAAGTGAATAGTGCACGGGAGCAAGGGTTTACGCAGACCAGCTCATAGGGTTGAGCTGGGCCGTGTAAATCTCTCCCCTGGGTGGGGTTTAGGTAGACCAGCCCAATGGGCTTATCTGGTCCGCGTAAATCTCTCCACGAGGGTGTTTTCTAATAAAAAAAATGAGCTGGGAAGGGTTTAGGCGGACCAGCCTCAGGGGGTGAGGCTGGTCCGCCTAAACCCCCTCCCCCATAGGGTTTAGGCCGACCAGCATGGGGGGTCCAGGCTGGTATGCCTAAACCCCACCCCGGGGGCTTTAGGCGGGCTGGTTTTGGGCTTTTTTAATTTTTAAAAAACATTTTTTTATTGAATGGTAGGGGTTTACGCGGACCAGCCTGGGGGTCCAAGCTAGTCTGCCTAAACCCCACCCAGGGGGGGGGGTTAGGCGGATTGGCGCTAGGGTGAAGGGAGGTGGTCCCCACCCTATAAAATCCATTTTTTGGTCTATTTCTCCCTAAATTAACTAATAAGAAAAGGACAACTTGGCTGGGAGGATACGTGGAGGCTTGCGGAGGCTTGTGTGAGCATTGACTCGAGGAATCTTCGGGCCGTTGTACCGTTGCTTTGCCGTGTCCACGTGTCGACTTCACGAACTAGTATGGCACACGAACCGCGTCGTAGGACAGCAAAATGGATGAACTTGGGCTGAGTGGGGCCATAGGGCCACCGGACTGGAGGGAGGGCGTGACCCCCGAGGAGTTCACCCTCCCTGGGGGCGCGCGGCCGTGCCCCGGGGTGAACTGGCCCCGAGGCCGGTCGTGACCCCGAGGGATGGCCCCCGGGGTCTCCTTGTGTCTTCTGCAAGTGCCCTTTGAAGGACGTTAAGCTCCGGGAAACTGGGATGGGCTCGTGGGGGCTGTTGTTCTTCGAGTGGTCGTAGCCGCTCGCAAGGTGTTTGGGTAAATGCCCGACACACCCCGGATTGCCGAACGCCTTGGGTAGCTGGCCGAGGAGCCGCACGGCGGGCCTTGGGTTGAAGATGGGAGCTTGTGGGAGCTAAGGGGAGGCATCTCAGGGACGTGAGTCATGCCTCGAGCTACGTGCCGCGTTGCACGGCGGGTTGGCGGGGTAGCCTCGGGTTGGCCCGAGTGCTGGAGTTAAGTGGCTTGTTGCCACGTGTCTGAGTGTCGGGGTTGGCCCTGACTTGTCGGGGGGTCGTTGTAGGACCCAATTGATGTGCCGGAACCACGAGGCAGCCCATGGTTTTGTGTAGACGGGCTGGAATACACGCTCCCACAAGGTGTCCAATAGAATGCCGAACACACCCGTGCGAGCCGTATATGCGCGCGGTAGGCCTCCAAGGCCTGTGGTTGACTTAGTTAGGTCTCCCTTTGACCTTGGAGGGTTGAAAGAAGTGTCTCAGGGTGGGCCCTTGGCCCTTTCACTGGGTGCCATGTGGCGTGGCTTAACGTCGGGGCGCCCCTAGGTGATCCGGGGTGACCATGTAGGATACGGGCAAAGCCCGTATGTGAGTGGCCGGGGTTGACCCCAGATAATTGCTTATGTCACCGCGTGTCGTGGCAAGCTAGTTAGGGCCTTTGTAGGGACCCACAGGGTTGTAGAAAGGTTAGGTAGCCCATGCCTTGAAGGTGTTCGGGGAAATACCCAAACCTCATTTCTTGTTATTTTGCCGGGAAATAGTCCGGGTACAACAACGGTTCACAAATTCACATAGAGAGAGAGAGAGAGAGAGAGAGAGATCAGATGAGATAGAAGATATGTATGTAAAGCTATACCGTACTCATGCATACTTGTATTAAGAAAATGAGAAGCTATAGCCAATGCATACAGAAATCATGCAACTGTGCATATGCATATACCCTTGCCATATGAACGGGCATGGTGTTCAAAAGATGAAAATCAGAAGAAAGGGCAGGTAGAATGGACTGAGATAAAAGAAGGAATAGAAAAAGAGCATCAACACATATATACACATGTAACATTCATATGCATATGGATGAGGAGTCGAGTATCACATTTATACAAACACATTGAGGCTCAAAACTCCAGATTTCATTTCTTCAAAAGGAGCTACATCCGGGAGATGAACAAACAGAGATAATAGAATGGGGGAAGAAACCCACCCTCTCACAATTTCTCCCAACTCTCGTTTCTCTCTGCCTCACTCCAACTTCCAGACGTGTAGGTCCGGAGGGATCAAGTGGTGAAAAAAAAAGGGGAGAAAGGGGGACTCTCCAGAGGGGACTCTCACAGGCAATGCTCTCCTCTCACAACTCTCTTTATCTTGCTAGCCTTCCGACCTTTCAATCTTTTTTTTCTAACCTCCTTATCAATCGCGCAGGGCTCCCTTCTTATAGGGGCAGAGGATCCGTTCGAAGCTCCCCCTTGCTGCTCTTCTCCTTGCTTCTCCAACCGCGTCCACCCTCGCCTGCTATTGGTTTGTTGCTGCTGCAGCCGACCTCGCATGGCACGAAGGGAGAGGATTTCCATTTGTGGAGGGGGTGCGCCTGTTGCCATCGTCATTGGTCAATCGAGGCTTGCCGGAGACGTGCTACGCGCCATTGCCCTTGAGGGAGGAGCCCTGCGAACATTGAATGCACAAGATGGGGTGAAGGGGGGCTTCGTTCGAACTGTCGGTTGTTGGGAAGAGGCTACTTGTCGCCGCTGCGGACTGTCGGTTGCAAGCACCGGCCAGCGCGGGGGCTCCGCGTGTGAGAGGAACAAGGAGGAGAAAAAAAGGGTGAGAAGGGAGACACGGGAGGAGGGAGTGTGACACAAGATGAATAGTGTCCCGCATTTTCCTTCTATTTCTTTTTTTTTAAAATTTTTCTCCCTTTTACTCTTTGCCCCCTCCTTTCCTTGGTCTTGTGTACATGCCCTTCCCCATCCCTTTTACTTTAATTTGGGGCCTCTTCCATGTGGTGGGCCGCACCCCTTGCCCCCTTTCTTCTTTGTGTCCACAAGAGCTAAATTGATTAATTACTTAAACTATGCCTTCATGTTGATACGAAGATATCTACTGGGCAAGTGTGCTCATTACCCTACTTTTCTAATCTTTTCGGGAAATACTAGCGGGTCGGATTCGGACTATACAAGTGGCGGATTCGAGAGCGATTAAAGTCAAGAGAGAAGCCTAGTAGTGTCATTAGTTAGAATCATGATGTAATTTTCCCTTTATTGAGTCTAGTCTGTCTTTATGTCAAAAGAGAGTCAAACATTCATGTACTTTGATTATTATCAATAAAAGTTAGACTTTTCCATAATTATTGTTCATTCCGCTTAATGTGTGGATGTTATTACGCTCTGATTATATTGCTCAGTTGCGGCGTACTAGCTGGCTGTTCACGTTCCCGATTAGTTTCTGTTGCATATCTCGAGACGTGGCAAAGGGTAAATTGAGTCCAAGGTTTGTTGGCCCTTTCAAGATCTTAGAAAGAGTTGGAGAGGTAACTTACACGTTGGCTTTATCACCTCAATTGTCTGACATTCATGACGTCTTCCATGTATCGATGTTGAGGAAGTATGTGTATGACCCATCGCACGTAATCCAGTATGCAAATTTGAAGCTACAAGAAGACTTATCTTATGAAGAGAAGTCCATCAAGATTCTTGATCGAAAGTGACAGCAACTCAAAAATCGGTCTATACCAATAGTTAAGGTCCAATAGAGTAGACGTGGAGTTGAGGAAGCCACGTGGGAATCGGAAGAGACTATTAAGAGGAAGTACCCGGAATTGTTTTCAAGTCAGTGTCAGTAATTGCCTTTGTTCCAATAAGTTAAGTGAATTTAGAGGACCAAATTCCTTTAGGTGGGGGAGGGTGTAGCAACCAGAATTAAAATAATAAACAAATTAAGATTATTAATTACCTTCTCAAATTTAAAATGATAAAATGATAAAAAATAATAAAAGTATGTAACCCATGAGAAAAAAGAATTTCTAACTAAATTGCTGAAGTGGAAACCCCCTAAAGAAAATTCGAAATGGAGTTATTGGGCTAAAATTAGGGTATTGGGTTAACTCAGAATTTAGGGGAAACCTACCCAAAACTAACCTAATTGGACCCCAATCCTTGACCTAATGGGCTCCAATCGAAGCCTAAACCCTAGCCCATCTATGGTGGTCAACTATACCTTGAAACCCTAGCCATAGGAAACCCTAATTTGGGCGGCGGCACTAGATAAGGCTAGATTGTGAGATTATCGCAGATTACGACCCCTTGATTTATCTAGATCGAACTAGGACTCATTAGGGCTCCCTAACCCTATAAATATAGGTCCACACCCCCCAGCAAACCCCATTTACTCTGGAGGGTGGCGGAGTGCGAGGACGAGGGTGGAATTGACGATCGATGGCAAGGCGGCTAGGGTTCTGGCATCCATCATCCCGTTCTTCTTAAATTGATTAGGGTAGGTGTTCTCTTAGGCCAAACCTATTATTCTATATAACAAAAGTTGCATCTTTAAGTGCTCTTTCTTTTGGTAGTATTTCGCCCAATTTTTATTAACTGTATCGATAGGAATCATGGTTTGAATCGAGGTGTATCACGGTTCGCCGGAAGGTGAGGGTTGTGTCAAGATCGCGGTGGTACCAGGGGCGCGTCTATGAATGCGGTGCCCTGATAGGCCGCGTCTTTATATAATATTTTTGGAAAAAAATATATCTAATTTTAATTAACGCGGCCTCCAGATGGACCGAGTCTATTTTTATCGCGGCCAGGGATCAGACTACGTTCTGACCCGGGTGTGTTGTTGTAACTTCGATTTTCTCTGTGTATGATTCCTGATTAACCGAGATTAGATAATGTGTTTTAGGGTTAGATAGGTTAGAAATGTACAAATTAATTAGGGCTCATGTAACATTATTTAATTCTTATTGCTATCTCATGATCTATCATCCCCTTGGAAATTCTATCTTCCTCATGATATCTCATGCAAAAGAAAAAAAAGAGAGAGAAGAGTAGATTAATGTGCTGTCCATTTATTAGAAGTTCGTAACCTTTGTGAAATCATGATGATGCGGGATGGACCGCGGACTCGAGACCAATGGATATGCGACCCTCGGACTCTAAGCAAGCTTACGATCACCCCTAACGAGGGAAGCGTACGGACGTACACGGTTGAGAAACTGGCAGTGAGATAGGGTGGTCAACTCATAAATTCGTGCCTGAATCGGGTCACGGGACGGTCTCGCTCTCTCTCACAGCAGCGGTGATATAAAAAGTATAGCGAGCTACGATCCTAGCATGCTCTCTAGCAGCGGCATAAAGAAATATATACGAAATAAAGCAAATGTCGAGATGGGAGCGAATACGATACCTCCACGCGCCGGGCGTGGGGAAGACGATCCCGGCCGATCTCGTACTCTCGGAATAATAAATTACATAATTTACAGCAATGACTATGAATGCTCACTCCACGCAGGGAGGTAAAGGGTGACACAATGGGACCCGGGAGTAGCGGGTTCGGGTTGACAGGTAGCTTCTTGTGGAGTTTCGGCGGCACACGTACTCATGATCGTGGGACCCACGTGCTGGTCCGAGAGGCCGTGTGGGCCCGGAGCGGCACCGCTGTGATGGGGACGTCCGGAGGGGCGCTCTCTGGGAAGGCGGTACGCTGGTTCACCGGTCGGAGGCCGAGCGGCTTCGATCTTCCGGAGTTGCTACCCACAGATCTGAACTTGCTATTTTACAGCGCGCGACCCGGCAAGATCTTCTGCTGCAATCAGCATCGATGTCGGATCGACGCAGAAGAGGTACCGATGGAAAGCTCTTTCAAAGTGCTTCGACCTATGGATGGAGAAAGAAACTTGAATTTCCCGTTGATGGCCTTTGTCGAATTTTCAAGTTACTGGTTCACAGGATCTGAAAACTCTGGGTAGATTTGAGTTTTCCTGAGAGTTGGCATTCACCGCGATGTAGACCTTCGATTCAGCTTTTGAGCCCTTCATGAAAGTTGTATAGGCCGAAGAGAGAAAAACGGGGATATATTTTATGAAAGGTTTGGTGGAGATTTGACTGGGGAAAACGATTTTATAGCATTGGGTGGTTGTATCTGGACAGCAGAGACAGAACAGAACTTGGGATCTGATGTGAATTTTTAAAAAATATTAACGAAATCCTAAATTCACAAGAAAATTTGTGGATGGTGGGGGTGGTGGATAGAACCTCCAATAAATTTGGGGATTCAAAAAAAATCAAGAAGTGGGTCGATAGGGGGAAACTCAAAGTGGCTGTAACACTGGATAGACTGCAGACAGAACTGATGGATTGGGAAGCACGAAAATGGAAAAATGTAAAACGGGAGATGAAATTTTGTTCAATGTTTCTGGTACATGGTGATAACCTTTAGAACTTACTTTGAAAATCTCAGTTCCAGAATATGTAGGAGTTGGGAGCTAAAATTATCGGAGTAACCCTCTGTCCAGCAAAATAGAACCTAGACAACACTTCGGAAGCGGCTTCGCGACGGCTCGATGGCGGCATGAACGGCGGCGGCGGCAACAGAGATAGTGGGGCTAAGATAGAAGGGTTCTATATCCTGAAATGCTGAAGGAGGAGTGAGGAACTAGAGGGAGAGAGTAGGGGGCACAGGTTGCTCTTGGCATACACAAATTTTTCTTCTTCATTTTTTCTCAAAAAATGGAAATACATGCCTTATATAATTAATGGAAAATGACTCAAAATACCCTCAGATCTAGAATTGGGGGGGGGGGGTATACAAGGTATAGAACTAATTAGTTCTAATAGATTTTTTAGCAAAAATAAAAAATACCCATAAGGGGGGGGGAGGGGGCGCCCCCTTGACCATGGACAAGGTAGGTGGCCTACCTTTGACATTTCAACCCATTTGTCCCCCCATGTGTCTAATTGACTAGTCAATCCATCTAGAAGGCCACCTAGGACTTTGACCAGCCCCACATGACTTAGGTGGACCAATGGGGAAGGGCTGGGGGGGCCCTAGCTGGACCTACTACCAATTTGCATAAAAACCCAAACATCCTAAGGGAATAACAACTTGACTCATAAAGCCATACAATTGCGTATCTACTTTCCCCAGGATATAAAAATAAATAAAAGGACACAAATATAAAAATAAAATGTACATGCTCGGAGTTGAATCCCATCACATGACTTGCAAGCCTCCATGCTATTTTGGTGTTTTCTATATAAGTAAGAATTGTACAGTTTTGTTTGAAGGTCATGTCACCCCGGTGGTATTGACTTACCATTCTACTGATTTTCGTGTTACTGTCACCCCAATTCTTGCCATAGTTGGGATCTTCCGCCGGATATTCCTTCCATCGGACTGGAACCACTATATCATGGCCTCCGTAAGTCTCCGCGAGCCTGGGATTCCCACTAAGATGTCGAGTAGGTTGTACCACAAAAATCCAGAAAACACTCTGAATCTTCATCCTACTACATAGGATAGGGTTTAACCGGCCTTTGGAAGGGTAGAACGAGGCTCTGTCCTAGTTCTGTCAGTGTTTTTTTGAACACGGCCTACTCAGGAACCGCGTTCAGTCTTCTGTTTACAAAAGCGATTGATCGTTGGACCGCATTTTGTCTTGACTAGCCACTCGATCATGATAGCGGTCATCCTTCTGGATGCATTCAGGTCGCGGTTATTGACTATACCATGTTAAAGCCCAGTTTCTCGCAAGTCCGTTTCTTGCATTTGTGTTATGAAAATTTTAGTCAAGTCCAGATTCTAGCCCTCCAGGCTATATCTCCTTGATATTCACAACCTTTATTGGGTCTAGTTGGAACCTTATTACTAGAGATCAATTGAATCCTATTTCTAAGGTCATTTTTGTTAATGACTTTTTCCTTGCGACTATTGAGTTTGGAAATCCCCATCTCTACTCTTCATACCTTGGTTACATGAGTTGTCTTTGAAATTCTTGGCCATCATTAATGAATGTCTAGATTTATACTTGGATCTTGGATCCACCTTTCAATGCCAACACATCAATTAGGGCCCGGTCTGGTTCTAGGAGGAGCGTCCGAAAGTATTTGTTGCCCATGGGAGTTGTAATGACAAGGTGTGGCATTGCAGCGAAGTACTTGCTAACGTGTTGATCTATGACATTCTATTCCACTTGAATTACATGACTTGATTATGTGACTGAACATGCGTGCTTGACAAGGCCAATCACACGAAAATTCTAGTTACATGCACTTGTTCTATCTACTGTTATTACCTTGTTTTAGCAATAATCTCAGTCAACTTCCATCTCGTTATTGTGTTTACTTTCAGTCAATATATTTCTTTTGATTTAAGTCATTATTGTCCTTATGTATTTTCTCATTGGAATCTCATTAAATGGTTAATTATTTAAACTTTGCCTGGTATAGAAATATAATTCCTACTGAGCTCTCGCTTACCCAGTTTCTCCACATTTTTTAGGTAGCTCGGATGAGGACCTTTAACCATACGGGGAAGGGCGTGAGTGACCTTGGAGTGTACCAACCTAGTAGTCTTGGCGTGTCCTGTCTTTTCTTCTTGTTATTCCAAATAGGAGTCAGTCATGAATTGTTATTAGTAGTTGATGGTGAGATGTCAATATAAAAGTTGAGATGTTGTTTTAGAAAAGTCCATAAGTGTCGTTGTAATGGAATTTACAAATTATCAATAAAGTTGGTTATTCATGACTTAATTGTGCTCTCATGGTTTGGTCTCTTATGGCAATGTCGTGCTCTGATTGAAATGAATGACATAACTGCTACGTTCTGATTTTCCACGTCGGAGCGTGACATTGAACGTTGAGCCCAAATTGAGAATCTGATTTGGGTTCCGTCAGTTCTCACAAGTCACTTTCACCTCTCTGGTCGTATTTAAAATTATATATATGTGACAGAGGTTAATATTCGAATACTTCAAAATAAATTCATCGCAAAGTAAGAACTAAAAAATTAAATTAGATTTGTATCGGCCTCCCAAACTTCTTAGACTTGCATCGGCCTCCCAAACTTCTTAGATTAGAAATTGCAGAGCTTGCTAAAAACTGCTCAAACAAGGGGCCCATTCTGAAGTTGGTCCGAGTCCTGCTGAGAACCACAGTTTGGCATATCTGGAAGCAAAGGTGTGAGAGAATTTTGTTGGGTTCGGTGCTATGTATTCAGAGGGGGGGTGAATGAATATACCCTTTAAAAACTTTCGCCCAATTAAAAATCACACAGTGTGCAATTATGGAATTAATCAAACACACAGTGTGCAAAGCTAATCAAATTTGTTGAACCAATGTGCAAACAGGTAGAATGCTCCTAAGTGAACATCTAATGTGCACAGTAATGAACTGAATACAATCTTCGTGCCTATGCATGCATCTAGCGCCAATCAGATAGGAATTCAAACCACAGAACAAGAGGGTTTTTAGGTGGTTCGGTCCTGCAGACCTACGTTCACCCCACACTCAAACCGAGTGTGGATTCCACTGACTCACAGCTTGAACAGCTGGGTATCACAGCTTGCCATACAATCCGCTGAGCAACACAGCTTGCTGTCCGAGGAATCCTCCTCGCCTGCTGAGCCTCACAGCTTGCTCTGCTGGGCAATACAGCTTAGACGTCCAGTGGAATCCTCCACTGCAAATGCTGACAAACAGCTTGAAGAAATGTTTAAAGATAAAACAAGAAAATGGGAAACAAACAACAATCGGAAGGCTGTAAGCAATGAAGCACAATGTGGCTCAGAATGAGCTGACTGGCCTGGATTTGATCCACGGTCCAGTAAACGCAGATCTCTCTTGATCTCACTATCTTTCTTTCTCTTTTTCTTCTTCTGCTAATCTCACTCTCTCTTTCTCTGCTCGAGCTCTCTAACTCTCTCTTTCTCTTCTTTCTCTTCTGCTCTTCTTCTCTTTCTCTTTTTCTTCTCTGCTTCTTCTGCTTCTCTTTTCTTTCTCACAGGATAGTGCAGGCTATCCTCTGCTTCAGTCGATCACTCTCACTGTATAGACTTTGCCTCTCGATCGATCTTCTTCAGACAAAGGAGTCTTCATATATATAGAGCAGCAGGGTGGATAGGGTCGTGTGGCTTCCACATTTCCCGCCCAAAGAATTTCACCAGAACTGAGGCATTTCGACCACCTGGCAGCATCCTGGCTGGGCTGCTTCCACGTGTCATAATCTGGGCACCTCGTCCTTCCTTGGATAGCGTGCCTTCATTAGGCTTCACGAAGAGTGCCTGTCAGACAGAGGATCGAGTTATCAGTTTAAATCTAAACCCTGTACAGACTATCTGAAGACAATGCTGAAGCAATGTATAGACTCTGTGAATGCGAAGCAATCTATAGACTTCATGTGTGGAAGACTAAGGCATTGTACATACTTTGATAATGCAACGCTAAAGCAATGTATAGACTTAGCGTGAATGCAATGCAGACACAAGAGTGTATAGACTTGATGAATGCGATGCAGACACACAGAGTGTATAGACTTGATGAACAATGAGCGATGTATGGACTTGCCAATTCAAGGGTTGTACAGACTTGATGCAATGCAAGCCAACGAATGTATAAACTTCAAGCCAATGTATAGACTTCAAGCTCATGCAAGCAAAGCCAATGTATAGACTTGGCGTTTATGTGAGCATGCGATGTACAGACTTTGTGTTGTGAACACAGGCTGTACATACTTGCTAACATGCATGAACAAATGGCATTGTATAGACTTGGCAGTGTGTTATGCAGAATGCATCAAGCAAAGTATGAACATCAAGAATGAATGCACAATGGATGCAATGGACTTGACATTCTGAACAATGTACATACTTGCTACCTGAAGTGAGAAATGGAGTGCGTAGACTTTGCTTTGAACAAGGCACAATGTATAGACATAGTCATGCGTGTAGCAAAGACAATGTACAGACTTGGTCTATTGTACAGACTTCATATATGCAGAAGTAAACGTGCATCAATGTGTAGACTTAGCAAAACAAAGTGTGAACAAAGCAACACAATGTGCAGACTTCGTGCAGTGCATGAATGCAGTGTATAGAGTTATGCGAGCATGCTGCAGCCAGTGTACAGACTTGTGTGTGCAGCAAGCCGTTGTATAGACTTGGCGATATGAAGCGCACAGGCTGTACATACTTGAACTAATGCAGCAAGGTGGCAGTGTACAGACTATGAATGATGTGAGCGAGACAATGTATAGACTTGGCCCTTGAAGAAAGTTCAGACTTTGAAGACTCGAAGCCCACGATGTATAGACTTTGAAGCATGCTTTCTACAGGACACTGTCTAGACTTGATGAATGGCTTGAAACACAGACACGCTGCCAATGTATAGACTTGGATGTCCAAAGGCAATGTATAGACTTGAGCCTTAATGCATGGTGGCGAATGTACAGACTTGCTGCCTAGCCGATGTATAGACTTCATGAATGTGCATGCATTGTATAGACTTGAATAGTGAGACACAAGGAGAGACATTGAATGAGACACTGAAGTCTGTATAGACTTTAACAGTGAGACAGCGTACAGACTTAGCAGCGTGCAGACAGACGACGGCCAAGACAATGTATAGACTTTGCGTCTTATGTGAGATGAATGATGTATAGACTTAGCCAGCCTTCAGCTCGATGTACAGACTTCCTTAAGCAATGGCTGTACAGACTTCATGAACGATGTTCAGACTATTGTGTGTGATGAACAACCGATGTATAGACTTATGCATGAAGCAAAGCAATCTGATGTGTAGACTTTCTTAACACAGTGGCGTGCAACTAAACGATGTGTAGACTTCAGAAATGCATAGAGATGCTACAGCGTGACAGCGTCGACGTAGCAGTTCACCCTGATGTGAAGTTAGATCTGGGTCAGTTCAGTGGGTCAACGTAGTGACCCCATGCGTCAACACATCCAGCCTTATCTTCAAAGCCATCTGAGGCATTTCAAGGCTGCGTCAACCTCGTGGACTCAATGGGTTGACGCCATCTGAACTACTTACGAGATGTAAAGACTCAATGCGAATCTGATGTAAATACTTGAGGGGGGTCGACCCATCTAAGAAGGGCGTCGACCCATAGAGCTAGAACACTCATGCATTCTCCACAGAACAGATCAGATATAACACACTCATGCATTCATGTTGCTATCATTCAATGTGATGTTCTTAGCAAAACAATATGGTGACTCATTTATGTTACTATCATTAAAACACCACATAATCATCAAAGCACAAGGGGCACAATAATCTCCCCCTTTTTGATGATGGCAACATAATGAGTCACACTGACTCGTCAAACTATTCTCCCCCTTTGACATAATCAAAAAGAGAGGAAATGGTTTGAGAGACAAAATTCAGCACACAAAGTCAGAGAATGAATCATGGTTCATTAAAATGAGGTTCTCCCTTATGACAAAGAAACAGCTCTCCCCCTATCAACATGCAAGATGTACTACTCTCCCCTTAAAAGCAGATGACCCATAACTCCCCCTGAAGTGCAGGAATGAACTCTTGTTATCCAATAAATCAATCTGAAATCTACCATTACAAAGAATTTGAATTCTGGTTGCATGAACAGAATGAACCAGGTGAAAAATCCACAGAACCAGAGCTGATTGCAAAACAAGATGGAAGATTCCAACAGTGTGGAGAGTAAAGTGATTGAAGATAGAAAGGCAAGAGTAGATAACACACATCACAAGACATCTCAATGAATAAATAATATCAAGATTTATGTTGATCAGGCTATCTGGAACGAATCTAATCATGAGGGATTTTAATGCTTGCACCACTTCAATAAGTCTTAAGAAGTATAGACTCTTCTATCATAAAGGGTTATGAAGTGGAAACTTAACCAATCTGATTTAATTATGATGTATATCAAATTTGTCAAATTAAACTCAATACTCATATCTGAATCCAAGTTTTAATAAAGGTGAACCAAATATTCAGATAACACTCAAAATCAATCATCTTTATCTTACACACATGATCTCCATGACTCTTTTAAGAGTTACACAGATTAGTATTGATGTTAAACACTTTTTCCAAGAATATGAGTTGACAGAATTTTCAATATATTTTCATTTGAAGCACATTATATTTTTCTTGAGCAATTTATGTTGATCAACACCTTTTTACATGAGGCACAACACGTCTCAGGTGAAGTGACCCAGTTACTCAGTGTGATAACTGTCATTGCCTCTCAACTTCGAGAGCAGAGTTAGCAATATAAGTGTCTTTTTACATGAGGAGACACCTTGATTAGAGGCCAGACTCCTCAGTTACTCAACACAAATAAGCCATTGCTCTGTCAGGTTTTTCGATAGATTTTTATTAGAGATAACTATGGCACCTCATGACATGAGTTACTTTATTTCATTGAAAAAGAACCCAGTTTCTCAGTGACCGAGTCATTGCACTGAATTCACAATTTTTCATTTAGTCAATATTTCTCAAGTTAATGTTTAACCACAGCACTCACTCTATGTATCTCTACCAAAGTAGCCTTGATTTCAAATTTTCAGATATCAGATGAGAGAATCTAAGGTTTACATGACACATGCGGTTAAAGTTTATTAAACCTTATTATTCAGATATTTTCAATTCATTTAATTACAAATCTGAGAATATATTAATCTTATATCAGTCTGATTCAGTGATAATTCTTAAACCTTTATGATAGGAATTTCTACCAAGTTCTCAGACTGAATTGCATGACATGCAGCATAAGTTCCTCAGACCGTATACAGATAAAAAATTTAGCTGACCAACTCATCAATAGTAGAACCAAATCATTCACACCAGCTGAGAGATATATGAAGGATGAGCATAAGCAGGTGAAAGAGAGTAAATCACTAATAGAGAAGAGCATTAGAAGAGAGTTTAACAGCAGACAGTAGTTGAGTCTGGAGTTCAGACAGATCAGCTGTTTTAGAGAAGACAGCAAAGAATTTACTTGAACCAAACTGAGAGCATTAGAAGATCCAATAAACTAGACAGGAGGATTTCAGGTGAAAGTGAATGAGGTGATCAGAAAACTTCCTCTGTCTAGATTCATCATGACAATAGCAAGGCATGAGCAGCAGAATGGTTAGTCAAGACAAGTTGAGCTCCCCCTGACAAAATGCATGATGTGAAGGATAAAACATAAGCAGCAATATGATTGATCAAAGACAATTGGACTCCCCTGACTATATGCATGAAATGTATTGAAAGCACATCACATGATATCAAAGTTTGTATTCAGATATGATTCATGCAAATTAGACAGAAGAGAATTATCATAAGCATGATTGTTCAATTCATATTTCAGAAAGTTTCAGTTTAACATCAACAAATCAACATGATATGCAACTTTCCCTGCCTATATGAAAACTTGACCCTTGGTACTTGGCGGAGAGCCTGGTCTCAAGGACCATCTCACACATAGTAAGAACCTCCAGGCATATTTCCCTACCTTTTAGTAGCTTATCATTTGATATACCAGGGTTATGCAAAGATATGCAGTGCAAAGAAGTCCTATGTGTAGACAGTTACTTCTTTTTGGAGTTTTCAGTATGATGATGTGCAATGCATTCACTACATGTATGCATATGCAATTTCAGACAATCATCAATATGCAAATCATGTATGAGGAGAGTTCAGAAAATCTAAACCTGACAATGCTGAACATGAAAGAATGTGCAAAACACGGATTTAACATGCTATGCAGAATGTTTACTCAAACATCAGAGCATTCTTTATTCAAATAGCATCATGCGAGAGCAATCAACTTTTCAAGATAAATCAATTCAGCATAGACAGATCATTATGATATGCGATCATTTAAAGGACACAACTTCAAAAGATAGAATTTAAACTGAGTTTTCAGAACTAACCTGAATAGTCCACTTCTGGGGGTTTCACTTTTGAGTGCCTTGGATTATTAACCCCTTTATTCTTCAGTTTTCAAGGCACACCTGAAAAGATGTTAGTCAATTTGATTCTGTAGGAACCCAAGAAGTCTTGGGTCCTGAATTAACTCTGATAGGTGTTCTGAACAATCTTTTAGCCATGTTATCATCATGATCCATTATGTAACAACTATCCATGGAATGACCATATTTTTCACAGTATCTGCATGATGTAACAGCTCTTGAATTCTTTTTGTGAACATTTGTATAATCATGGAATCTATGTGAGTTAGCATGAAGATTTCTGTTACTTGCATGAAATTTTGATTTACCATTACCTGCCCACCAGCATTCAGAAGCTCGGTGGTCAGGTTTTCCACATTCAGAACATACAAGTGTCTTTCCTTTAAAAATAGCTTTATTTCTACCCAAAAAATTTCTATTTGCAGGGAATCTGATAAATTTGGAATTAAAGTGATTTCCCTGAGCATACCAACAGTCCTTGACTGCATGCCCATGCTTACCGCATTCAAAGCACCTAATATGCTTGCTTCTTGATTCATTGTTACCCTAATGATTTCCTGACCATCACTCATCTGCCTTATGCCCAGGCTTGTTGCAAGTGAAACAAATAATATGCTGGCCTGAAGTAGATTTATATCTATGTGGGCCATGAGCATGTGTGAAAAATCTAGAATTCACATTGTTGTCTTCTTTCATTTTAAAACATGCATTCATTAGATGACCACGCCTACCACAGTAATAACATGATGCATCAAATTTCTTAGTGGCATGGTTTCTATCAAATAAATTCTTAGAATGCATTGCTTCACCAGCATGCTCATCTTCAATCAACAGTCTGCAATCATCCATTACATGCCCTATCTTGCCACAATAATGACATGATACTTGAGTTTTCCTGGCGACATGATTACTAACAGATTGACTAGATGCATGAGAATGAGTACATGAAGCATGAGCATTTTGCATTGACCCATTACATTAAGCAAAGCTAACAGATTTAATGACACAAGTAGGGACATTTCTAACCCCATCTTTCTTTCCATTCTTGTTCGATTGTTTAACTTTGTTCACGATTCTTGTTTATTTTTCAGCTTTCTGTGCCTTAAATTGAAAGACAGATGATGAAGGTGTTTTCAGATTTTTATTTTATTTAGGGGATTGATTTGAGGTACCAGCTACATCAGAGCTTTGCACAAAAGTGGTGTATAGCTGGTTTTTAGTGATTTCCTTAACATCAGAACTGCACTTTATCCCCTCTCTTGAATTATCATCTCTACCTTTCATGACAGCTTTCATTTTTCTTTCATTCTTAGCAGAATCAATTTCTGAATTTTCCAGATCATGAATTTTATTTTCCAAGGATACTATATGAAGCTCATAATTGGCTATCTCATGTTCACTGCAATTGACACATTCACTTAAGACTTTATTTACAGTTTTGTACTTCTCAATTTCTTATTCTAGACTGATCACCCTTTGTGATTCTCCATCACAAGTGAATTTTCCCTTTTTTAATGTGAGAAGTGTTTCAGATAAGCCAGTGTTTAAACACTTTAATTTTTCAATTTCAGCTTTCAGTTCAGTGTTTTCCTTCTCAAATTTTTGAGGTTGAGCTTCCTTAAAAACAGATTTCCCTTTTTCGATAGTCAGAAACCTCTATGAGAAAATAGTATTTAAAACCATCAGTTTTTTATTTTGTTCTCTCAGTTCTTTGTTCTCTTCAGATAGCTTCATGACTCCTTCATTACATTTTCCATTTCCAGATTTAAGCTCCAACTTTTCAATTAGTTCCTCTTCTCTTTCTTCCACTTTAGTTTTCTCAATAAGCAGATTTCTGTGATCCTTTTAAACACATCAATTTGTTTCTTCATCCATTCATTCTCACTAAAAAGATCGTCATTACGTTCTCTTAGAGCTGAGCACATTTTGCAGTTTGATTCAGCAGAAGAAGAATGTGAAACCTCCCTATTGATTTCATTTATTCTAGCCATAAGATTTTTATTTTTCTTTTGAAATTATTTATTCTCAAGTTTCAGCTTGTCCAATTCAGAATTTACTTCAGTAAGTTCTTGCATGTTTTTTAGATGCTCATTTTTCTTATCATTCAGCTGATTCTCAATTTTTGACATTTTGTCCAAGCATGTTTGTTTTTCAATTTTTAGAAAATCATTTTGTTTCGTAAGGTTCTGAACACCTAACATACATGCATCATAAGATTGTTTCAGATTTGGACAGTTTTCACAGGAATCTTTCAAATTTATTTTATCACATTTCTTTTTCAACTTTTTGCTTTCAGATTTTAACTTCTTGGATACTTTTAACAAATCATCATACATCACTATCAATTCATCAAAAGTGTATCCATCTGATCCGGAGCTTACCTGAGATGAGGTCTCATCATCATCATTTCTACGATCAGCCATCAAGTATTTGTTGTGATTCCTAGTGAGCTTTAGTTTTTCCAAAATTTCTTTGGCAGACCTACAAGATGAAATACATGAGGTTAGATCTCTGTCAATTGATTCTTTCATTAAAACTAATGCTCTAGTATTGACAAAATCTTTCAATTTATCCTTCTCAGTCCATCTAGATTTATCTTTTGATAAGTTGTATGGACCGTGAGTCATTACCTTCCAGAGATTAGGATCAGTTGATTTTACATACCGATGAAACTTGTCTAACCAAGAATCAAAATCATTACCTCTGAATATCGGAGCATTAGCCATCGAGATGTAGTGAGTGCACCGAAATCAGATATGCAAATAAAGACACTGAGCCGGTGAAACAAAACACAGAACACAAGAAGCACACTCTGAAATGCACCAACCAGAAATGCAGGATCTACTGCGGATTGTTAGATCCTATGCACAACAACCGTCTCTGATACCAAGTGTTGGGTTTGGTGCTATGTAATCAGAGGGGGGGTGAATGAATATATCCTTTAAAAACTTTCGCCCAATTAAAAATCACATAGTGTGCAATTGCGGAATTAATCAAACACATAGTGTGCAAAGCTAATCAAATCTGTTGAACCAATGTGCAAACATGTAGAATGCTCTTAAGCGAACATCTAATGTGCGCAGCAATGAACTGAATACAATCTTCGTGCCTATGCATGCATCTAGCGCCAATCAGATAGGAATTCAAACCACAGAACAAGAGGGTTTTTAGGTGGTTCGGTCCTGCAGACCTACGTCCACCCCACACTCAAACCGAGTGTGGATTCCGCTGACTCACAGCTTGAACAGCTGGGCATCACAGCTTGCCATACAATCCACTGAGCAACACAGTTTGCTATCCGAGGAATCCTCCTCGCCTGCTGAGCCTCACAGCTTGCTCTGCTGGGCAATACAACTTAGCCATCTAGTGGAATCCTCCACTGTAAATGCTGACAAACAGCTTGAAGAAATGTTTAAAGAGAAAACAAGAAAATGGGAAACAAACAGCAATCGGAAGGCTGTAAACAATGAAGCACAATGTGGCTCAGAATGAGCTGACTGGCCTGGATTTGATCCACAGTCTAGTAAAGGTAGATCTCTCTCGATCTCACTATCTTTCTTTCTCTTTTTCTTCTTCTGCTAATCTCACTCTCTCTTTCTCTGCTCGAGCTCTCTAACTCTCTCTTTCTCTTCTTTCTCTTCTGCTCTTCTTCTCTTTCCCTTTTTCTTATCTGCTTCTTCTGCTTCTCTTTTCTTTCTCACAGGATCGTGCAGGCTATCCTTTGCTTCAGTCGATCACTCTCACTGTATAGACTTTGCCTCTCGATCGATCTTCTTCAGACAAAGGAGTCTTCATATATATAGAGCAGCAGGGTGGATAGGGTCGTGTGGCTTCCACATTTCCCGCCGAAAGAATTTTGCCAGAACCGAGGCATTTCGACCACCTGGCAGCATCTTGGCTGGGCTGCTTCCACATGTCATAATCTGGGCACCTCGTCCTTCCTTGGATCACGTGCCTTCATTAGGCTTCACGAAGAGTGCCTATCAGACAGAGGATCAAGTTATCAGTTTAAGTCTAAACCCTGTACAGACTATCTGAAGACAATGCTGAAGCAATGTATAGAATCTGTGAATGCGAAGCAATGTATAGACTTCATGTGTGGAAGACTAAGGCATTGTACAGACTTTGAGAATGCAACGCTAAAGTAATGTATAGACTTAGCGTGAATGCAATGCAGACACAAGAGTGTATAGACTTGATGAATGCGATGCAGACACACAGAGTGTATAGACTTGATGAACAATGAGCGATGTATGGACTTGCCAATTCAAGGGCTGTACAGACTTGATGCAATGCAAGCCAACGAATGTATAGACTTCAAGCCAATGTATAGACTTCAAGCTCATGCAAGCAAAGCCAATGTATAGACTTGGCATTTTTGTGAGCATGCGATATACAGACTTTGTGTTGTGAACACAGGCTGTACATACTTGCTAACATGCATGAACAAATGGCATTGTATAGACTTGGCAGTGTGTTATGCAGAATGCATCAAGCAAAGTATGAACATCAAGAATGAATGCACAATGGATGCAATGGACTTGACATTCTGAACAATGTACATACTTGCTACCTGAAGTGAGAAATGGAGTGTGTAGACTTTGCTTTGAACAAGGCACAATGTATAGACATAGTCATGCGTGCAGCAAAGATAATGTACAGACTTGGTCTACTGTACAGACTTCATATATGCAGAAGTAAACGTGCATCAATGTGTAGACTTAGCAAAACAAAGTGTGAACAAAGCAACACAATGTGCAGACTTCGTGCAGTGAATGAATGCACTGTATAGAGTTATGCGAGCATGCTGCAGCCAGTGTACAGACTTGTGTGTGCAGCAAGCCGTTATATAGACTTGGCGATATGAAGCGCACAGGCTGTATAGACTTGAACTAGTGCAGCAAGGTGGCAGTGTACAGACTATGAATGACGTGAGCGAGACAATGTATAGACTTGGCCCTTGAAGAAAGTTCAGACTTTGAAGACTCGAAGCCCACGATGTATAGACTTTAAAGCATGCTTGCTACATGACAATGTCTAGACTTGATGAATGGCTTGAAACACAAACATGCTGCCAATGTATAGACTTGGATGCCCAAAGGCAATGTATAGACTTGAGCCTTAATGCATGGTGGCGAATGTACAGACTTGCTGCCTAGCCGATGTACAGGCTTCATGAATGTGCATGCATTGTATAGACTTGAATAGTGAGACACAAGGAGAGACGTTGAATGAGACACTGAAGTCTGTATAGACTTTAACAGTGAGACAGCGTACAGACTTAGCAGCGTGCAGACAGACGACGGCCAAGATAATGTATAGACTTTGCGTCTTATGTGAGACGAACGATGTATAGACTTAGCCAGCCTTCAGCTCGATGTATAGACTTCCTTAAGCAATGGCTGTACAGACTTCATGAACGATGTTTAGACTATTGTGTGTGATGAACAATCGATGTATAGACTTATGCATGAAGCAAAGCAATCTGATGTGTAGACTTTCTTAACACAGTGGCGTGCAACCACTATCAAAAAAAGTGAGATTTCAGACGGCCGTTATCCGTCTCAGATCCGTCTGAAATTTCGTCACAAATCACGTTTGTGACGGATTTCCGATAGATGTCAGACGGATAACGACCGTCTGAAATTCTTAGTCACAAATTTGTGACAGTTCATTTTTCCGTCTGAAAATAAGACAGAATTAAATTCAGTCACATATTCCGTCTGAAGATCATACGAGAAATGTTCCGTCTGAAATTTTTCGTCTGAAATTGTCCGTCGATATTTCAGACGGATTTTTCGACGGATTTATATTCCGTCGTAAAAATAGTCTGCAATTACAAACGGATATTACGACGGATCTGCAAAAATCGTCTGAAATGTTTGCGACGGATATCTCGTCCGTCGCAAAAACCATCTGCAATTACAAACGGATATTACGACGAATTTGCAAAAACCGTCTGAAATGTTTGCGACGGATTTCTCTTCCGTCGTAAAAACCGTCTGAAATTACAAACGGATATTACGACGGATCTGCCAAAACCGTCAGAAATTAAACCCACTCTAGTCCGAAATTTAAGATGCCGTCCGAAAAGTAATCGGAATTCCATCGGTATTTCCAACGGATATTACGATGGAATTCCAAATACCGTCTGAAAATCCGTCTGAAATCTACGTTTATATTTTTTTTTAAATCTTAAATTATTCTAAAAAACATGTTGGATCATACATAAACATCACAAATTCAACATGTTGAAAAAAAAATATTGGGAACCTGCTGATCAAATAAACACCACCGAAAAAAAACTCAACATCAACGTACCATGATGTTCAAATAAATAAACACCACCGAAAAAAAACTCAACACCATGCTGATCAAATAAACACCACCGAAAAAAAAATTCAACACCATGCTGATCAAATAAATACCACAAAATAAAACACATTAACCCGGCTGATCCGTCTAAATATCATCAAACATCAAGAAATATCCTGTACATCGTCCATCATATCCTCCCTGCCCTACTCATCTCCTCTGTCGCCGCCCGCAGAAGGATCCCCCTACATTTAAAAAATAATAACATTCATTCAAAGGAAAAAAATTTAATGTGAAGAAATTAACATAAATTGAAATCAAACATATCAAATTTATAACTGCAGATTTTATAGATCAACTACTAGCTTGAAACAGTATTTAAATTTAGTGTATTTTAAAAATGAACTTCGAGTGCCGAGCTCAAACCGGGCATCCGATTTGGATTCCGTCAGTTCTGACAAGTCACTTTCATCTCCCCGGTCGTGTTGGAATGATCGACACGGCCATCCGGCCTGTATTTCAAGTTTTAGACCCCCGGACCCGACCTAGCAGTTCATTTAAACTAAGTGTATTTGGAGAATGCACTTTTGAGCGCCGAGCTCAAACCGGACATCCGATTTGGATTCCGTCTGTTCTGACAAGTCACTTTCATCTCCCCGGTCGTGTTGGAATGATCGGCACGGCCATCCGACCGGTATTTCAAGTTTTAGACCCCCGGACCCGACCTGGCAGTTCATTTAAAGTAAGTGTATTGTAAAAATGAACTTTGAGCGCCGAGCTCAAACCGGGCATCCGATTTTGATTCGGTCAGTTCTGACAAGTCACTTTCATCTCCCCGGTCGTGTTGGAATGATCGGCACGGGCATCCAACCGGTATTTCAAGTTTTAGACCCCGGCCCCGACCTAGCAGTTCATTTAAACTAAGTGTATTGTAAAAATGAACTTTGAGTGCCGAGCTCAAACCGGACATCCGATTTGGATTCCGTCAGTTCTGACAAGTCACTTTCATCTCCCCGGTCGTGTTGGAACGATCGGCACGGCCATCCGACTGGTATTTCAAGTTTTAGACCCCCGGACCCGACCTGGCAGTTCATTTAAACTAAGTGTATTTTAAAAATGAACTTTGAGCGCCGAGCTCAAACCGGGCATCCGATTTTGATTCCGTCAGTTCTGACAAGTCACTTTCATCTCCCCGGTCGTGTTTGAATGATCGGCATGGCCATCCGACCTGTATTTCAAGTTTTAGACCCCCGGACCCGACCTGGCAGTTCATTTAAACTAAGTATATTTTAAAAATGAACTTTGAGCGCCGAGCTCAAACCGGGCATCCGATTTGGATTCCGTCAGTTCTGACAAGTCACTTTCATCTCCCCAGTCGTGTTGGAAGGACCACCCCCGGCCATCCGACCGGTATTTCAAATTTTAGACCCCCGGCCAACACCTGGCAGTTCATTTAAAGTATGTTTATTTTAAAAATGAACTTTGAGCGCCGAGCTCAAACCGGGCATCCGATTTGGATTTGTTGTGCATTGTGATTTTGATGATTATAAAATACCTTTGTTGTTAGGTCGTGTGCAAGAATGGTTGTTCATGTCTTCATGTGTATGAAGGTTGAAATGGTTGTGGAAATGATCATAAACTGTTTCTATAAGACTTATCATCATGTGGATGCATTGTGATTTTATAAGGCTCATAAGTGCTTTGAGGTTAGCACAAACATTGCATATGAGGTCTTGTCTGCACGGTATTAAGTCTGTACAGAGTTCTGCCTAGATTGCATTAGTCAAGTCTGTACATTGCCATAGGTAAAGTCTATACATTGTAGAGAGATGTTTGTATATCAAGTCTATACATTCGCCAAGTCTATACGTTGTGGTTTGTTCATGCATGTGCATAGTTCGCAACATCAAGTCTATACATTGTATGCTGGCAAGTCTGTACATTGCACGCATATTCATTAATAAGTCTATACATTGTTGCATAGCTTGCCATGCAAAGTCTATACATTGTTCATACATGTGCATAGTTCACAACATCAAGTCTATACATTGCATGCTGGCAAGTCTGTACATTGCATGCATATTCATTAACAAGTCTATACATTGGTTGCATAGCTTGCCATGCAAAGTCTATACATTCTCCATGCATCTTCATTAATAAGTCTATACATCCTGCAACTCAAAGTCTGAACATCGTCCTGTGGCAGGCACATCAAGTCTATACATCCATCAGCTCAGTGCACAGCAAGTCTATACAGCAGCAAGTCTGTACATTCTTCAGCAGCAAGTCTATACAGCAAGCAAGTCTATACATCAGCAAGTCTATACAGCCAGCAAGTCTATACAGCCAGCAAGTCTATACATCAGCAAGTCTATACATCTTGCAACACGAAGTCTGTACATTGGCTGATTGCACAGACTCAAAGTCTGTACGTTGGCTACTAGCACTTCTTTAAAGTCTATACACTCTTCAAAGTCCATACATTCTTCAAAGTCTATACACTCTTCAAAGTCTATACATTCTTCAAAGTCTGTATGTTGGCTGATTGCACAGACTCAAAGTATGTACATTGGCTGCTAGCACAAACTCAAAGTCTATACGTTGGCATCAAAACGGACACATAAAGTCTATACATTGTGTGTTTCAAGTTTTAGACTCCCGGACCCGACCTGGCAGTTCATTTAAACTAAGTGTATTTGGAGAATGCACTTTTGAGCGCCGAGCTCAAACCGAGCATCCGATTTGGATTTCGTCAGTTCTGACAAGTCACTTTCATCTCCCCGGTCATGTTGGAATGATCGGCATGGCCATCCGAATGGTATTTCAAGTTTTAGACCCCCGGCCCCGACCTGGCAGTTCATTTAAACTAAGTGTATTTGGAGAATGCACTTTTGAGCGCCGAGCTCAAACCGGACATCCGATTTAGATTCCGTCAGTTCTGACAAGTCGCTTTCATCTCCCAAGTCGTGTTGGAATGATCGGCACGGCCATCCGACTCGTATTTCAAGTTTTAGACCCCCGGCCCCGACCTGGCAGTTCATTTAAAACTAAGTGTATTGTAAAAATGAACTTTGAGCGCCGAGCTCAAACCGGGCATCCGATTTGGATTCCGTCAGTTCTGACAAGTCACTTTCATATCTCTAGTCGTGTTGGAATGATCGGCACGGTCATCCGACTGGTATTTCAAGTTTTATACCCCCAGACCCGACCTGGCAGTTCATTTAAACTAAGTGTATTTTAAAAATGAACTTTGAGCGCCGAGCTCAAACCGGGCATCCGATTTAGATTTTGTCAGTTCTGACAAGTCACTTTCATCTCCCCGGTCGTGTTGGAATGATCGACATGGCCATCTGACTAGTATTTCAAGTTTTAGACCCCCGGACCCGACCTGGCAGTTAATTTAAACTAAGTGTATTTGGAGAATGCACTTTTGAGCGCCGAGCTCAAACCGGACATCCGATTTGGATTCCGTCAGTTCTGACAAGTCACTTTCATCTCCCCGGTCATGTTGGAATAATCGGCATGGCCATCCGACCGGTATTTCAAGTTTTAGACCCCCGGACCCGACCTGGCAGTTCATTTAAACTAAGTGTATTTAGAGAAAGCACTTTTGAGCGCCGAGCTCAAACCGGGCATCCGATTTAGATTTCGTCAGTTCTGACAACTCACTTTCATCTCCCCGATCGTGTTGGAATGATCGGCATGGCCATCCGACCGGTATTTCAAGTTTTAGACCCCCGGCCCCGACCTGGCAGTTCATTTAAACTAAGTGTATTTGGAGAATGCACTTTTGAGCGCCGAGCTCAAACCGGACATCCGATTTGGATTCCGTCAGTTCTGACAAGTCACTTTCATCTCCCAGGTCGTGTTGGAATGATCGGCATGGCCATCCGACCAGTATTTCAAGTTTTAGACCCCCGGCCCCGACCTGGCAGTTCATTTAAACTAAGTGCATTTTAAAAATGAACTTTGAGCGCCGAGCTCAAACTGGGCATCCGATTTGGATTCCGTCAGTTCTGACAAGTCACTTTCATCTCCCCGGTCATGTTGGAATGATCGGCACGGCCATCCGACTGGTATTTCAAGTTTTAGACCCCCGGCCCCGACCTGGCAGTTCATTTAAACTAAGTGTATTTGGAGAATGCATTTTTGAGCACCGAGCTCAAACCGGACATCCGATTTGGATTCCGTCAGTTCTGACAAGTCACTTTCATCTCCCCGGTCGTGTTGGAATGATCAGCACTGCCATTCGACTGGTATTTCAAGTTTTAGACCCCCGGCCCCGACCTGGCAGTTCATTTAAACTAAGTGTATTTTAAAAATGAACTTTGAGCGCCGAGCTCAAACCGGGCATCCGATTTGAATTCCATCAGTTCTGACAAGTCACTTTCATCTCCCCGATCATGTTCGAATGATCGGCACGGCCATCCGACCGGTATTTCAAGTTTTAGACCCTCGAACGCCGGATTTTCTTAATTCTTCTAAAGTAAATGAGTTTTAAATTTCAAATGAACATAATTGAGTAATTCCATCAAAATAAAAACATAGTAAACACTCACCTGTGCGGCCTGTGCTGTGGTGGTGGTGGATTGCTGAGGGACCATTCCCCCCTGGGAGAGGAGGCCACTGATTGCCTGCAAAACCATTGACACCTGGCTAGAGATCTCATGTTGGAAATGTTGCTGCTGTCGCTGCATATCAGAAATCTGCGATCGGACCATGTCCATCATGTCGCTGGCAGAAGCGCTGGAGGCAACGGAAGGTATAGTGAAGGCACTGCTACTGGTTTGGGCATAGCTAGAACTCGCACACGATGATATCACCGCGCTAGCGTCTAGGCTCTCCCCAAAACCATATAGTCGGCCTTTCTTCGGTATGCCAGCTGCTGCCACCCACTCCACCGGATCGAACTCCGGCTGCTACGTGTCTCCCTCCCCGTACTTCTCTGTCACTGCTTGGCTATATGTTTCCTACAAATTGAATAAAATAACTAGTCAATTTCATATGAATTACATGCCGATTTAAATGAAAGGTATAAGTTACATATGTAGATAAACTTACCACTGCTGACTTAGCTGTCTCACTCACAAATTCATTAGTCCCCTTCCTCGAGGAACGACGGAGGTCGATTAAGCTCCACAGCCTGTTATACAATTCATAGTAAAAAAAAGTCAAATATTGGGATAAATTGTAAGAAGATAAATTGTTATATTACTTACCAATTTTTGTTTATGAGCCGCATAAGAGATGGACCCACTCGTATGCAAATTTGAACCTGGTTTTGACGCCCTGTTTGCTTTGGCTTTTTCAGACTTTTCTATCCACTTGGGGTCGGCAAAATGGTCACAAGATATCTCCCAATCCTCCTGCCTCATCCATAGAGGGCGGTGTGTCTTCCACAATTATCGGTCTTCACTCCCCCCACTCAATTTTTTAGCGTGTGCTCGGGCCTCATGTATTTTCCTCTTGTAACTTGAGAGCATAGTAGACTCCCAGGCACGACGACATCTCGCCGCGTCATGTCCACATGTGAATTGAAAAGACCACTGTAAATCAATTACTTTTCACACTTAGTATAAAGTTGTAAATTAAGTTTGGAAATACTTGAATTAAATGACGTAATTACTTACTAAGAACATGTTGTACAATGAATCGCGGACGGACATCGGAAATTCTCTGAAAGTGGATGCTACCCCGGGCACATGTGCCAACATGAGTTCGGTGGAATGATGGACAGCGGTGTGGGGTTCAAATTTCGTACTGCAATTGCAAATGTCAAAATATTCATATTAGACAGTTGAAGGCTAATTAATGTAATATAACCTTATAGATTTACCCGGAGATCCAACACGGGCGACGTCTATCATGGGCCGTGCCTCCCTCGTGACAACTGCCGGCATCGTCAAGTGGCTGACTGGTGGGGGTGTGCCCTGTACAAGTGGGAGGTGGTGGGAGGGCACTGGGATCTGTAAGAATAGATCTTCACAAGTAAAACTAAGTGGAGTGATACAAATATTGCGAACATATAATTAAAATATACATACCTACAGCGGGAGGTGGTGGGGGTGGCGTCTGCACAACAGGTGGGAGGCCACTGAGACCTACAAGAATTAATTTTCATAAGTAGAAAAAATATTGAAGAATTTAAATTAAAATATATATACCTGCAGCGGGAGATGGTGGGGGTGGCGTCTGCACAACAGGTGGGAGGCCACTGACACCTGCAAGAATTTATTTTCATAAGTAGAACAAATATTGAAGAATTTAAATTAAAATATACATACCTGCAGCGGGAGGTGGTGGGGGTGGCGTCTGCACAACAGGTGGGAGGCCACTGAGACCTGCAAGAATTAATTTTCATGTGGAGTGATACAAATATTATGAACTTATAATTAAAATATACATACCTGCAGCGGGAGGTGGTCGGGGTGACATCTACACAATAGGTGGGAGGCCACTGACACCTGCAAGAATTTATTTTCATGTAGAGTGATACAAATATTACGAACTTATAATTAAAATATACATACCTACAGCGAGAGGTGGTCGGGTGACATCTACACAATAGGTGGGAGGCCACTGACACCTGCAAGAATTTATTTTCATATAGAGTGATACAAATATTGTGAACTTATAATTAAAATATACATACCTGCAGCGGGAGGTGGTTGGGGTGGCATCTGCACAATAGGTGGGAGGCCACTGACACCTGCAAGAATTTATTTTCATGTGGAGTGATACAAATATTACAAACTTATAATTAAAATATACATACTTACAGCGGGAGGTGGTCGGGGTGACATCTGCACAATAGGTGGGAGGCCACTGACACCTGCAAGATTTAATTTTCATAAGTAAATGCAACATGTTACTGAAAATTAAAATAGATATACCTGTAGCGGGAGGTGGTGGGAGGGCACTAGGACCTGTAAGTAGTAATTCACATTAGGTAAATGAATATTTTGCTAGAAATTCAAAGATACGCCGAGGTGGGACCTGCATTAATTTTCATAAGTAAATGCAACATGTTACTGAAAATTAAAATAGATATACCTGTAGCGGGAGGTGGTGGGAGGGCATTAGGACCTGTAAGTAGTGGTGGTTGCGTCTGTACAAGTGGTGGTGAGCCGACACTTGCACCTATAAATAAATTCTTTTAAGTTTGTAAATAATTAAAATATTTATATAGCTAACTTATTGATCAAATATATCTGTGTCTGAAGAAGATACTAGCGAGGAGGGAGTAGCGTCCCTCTCACTGCCTTGTCTCCTCCCACTCCTAGCACGACCTCCTCGCACCATTTCCTTATTAATAACAAAACAATTAATACATATTAATCCACAATTATATAAGGCTAGACAAATGTTATTTAAAATTATGCTTAAAAGTAAGATTCATCTTACTAAATTATCAAAACATGCCTCCCTCATGTTGATATATCTAGCTCATCATCATCATCTTCATCATCCATAGTAGCCTCATCAGATTCAAACTCTTCGTCTTCATCTGATTCTTCCTCCCCTCTAACATCAACATTTAGCTCCATCGGATCGACTTCTTCCACTTCATCTCACGTCCGTAATGAAAGTGCCTCATCAGATTCGTCTAGATTAAACCTAGAGGAACCGACAACGCCAACTTCGTCTGATTGATAATATTCAGCACTAGCAACCTCTGAGACATCTTCACTTGTGGGAAAGAGTTTTGAATTAATGATGGGGACATCAACGTCAGCCCGCTCACATTGTGTTTACATTTACGTCCTTTTGTATTTGTATGAATACCCTCGTGATATATGTGTACACAATTGTAGGTCTTAGTGGGTTTATTTGTAAAAGGCCATTGGGTTTCTTTGCAAAAGTGCATGTAGGCCCTGCAGGGGCCCCCTCCCTCCTCCTTATTAGTTCACTTGGACTCTCGGGCCCAAGGTGGCTGGTCCATGGTCCAACCTTGGACTTGGACCTAGATTTAATTAAAGAAGACAATTCCAACTTGCCTTCTTAAAGGGGGGGGGGGGGCGAACCATGTATTATATTGGGATTTATTGTGGTTGTTCAAACCACATCCCAGCCCTTCACTCATCAACCCTTGATCCAAGGGTCTAGAATTAGTTAGAGACCTAGTCTATATAATGTTATATTTTTCATGAGAAATTGAATGGAAAAAATCAGAATTTTATGTGTAAGCTTTGGAGCTTGGTGCGCCCCTTGCCTCTCCCCTGCTGTTCTTCCTTCCCCAACCCCAGATCTAGAGTGTATCCCTCTTCTATCATCCCCTCACAACCTCTGGTGATCGTCTGTGCCGCCGCCGTTCGTGCCGCCTTCGAGCTGCCGTGGAATCGTCATCAAGTTTCTGTCCTGCTGGACATAGGTGTAGTTCGAGAATTCCTGAAGCCAGCCACCAGTTCTGATCGATTTGAAATTTTGAGGGTCGGTTCCTATCTTCTAGACCCTTCTCCACAAAAAAATTGAGGTTCCAAATCTACCGTTTCATATGCTTACCATTTTGTTCAACTCTCAATCTCAGATCTGTTCTGTCATTGTCTACAGTGACAGTAGCCTTGAGTTTCATGTCTTAGGTCCACTTTTTGATTTATTTTGGTTCGCCCAATTTTACTGGAGGTTACACCCATCCACCCCTTCATCCAAAATTTTTCTCAATTTTTGGTTCGTCCATTTCATATTTTCTAAAAATCGTTCTCAGTCCCAGCTACAGTTCTGTCCCCCTGATCCCAGATCCGCCCTTTGTCCACTAAACAAATCCAGAAAATCATAGATACATCCAAACGGGTCCAAACCAATTTTTCTGTCTTCCCAGCTCAAATTCCAACAACTTTACTGAAGAACACAACCCCTGATTCGAACGTCTCCCTCACGGTCAAAGGCAATCCACAGGGAAGTTCTCTGCTGACCTGTGATTTCAGAAACTGTACAACAGAAGATTGAAAATTCCATAAGTCAAGATCCGAATAGATCCAGGCCAGATCTTTAGTCTTAGGTTGAAGAACTTCAAGCTAGCTTTCCAACGGCGCCAGTCTCGTGTCGATCCGACGTCGGGGCTGATCGCAGCGTCCATTCTCGCCGGAGCGCGCGCTGCAAAACAGCAACCACCAGTCCGTGGACAGCAAACCCGACGGGTGTCGAACGGAACCGCCCGACCCCCGGGCGACGTTCCGGTGTGCCGCCAGCCCAGGGAACACTTCCCTAAGTGTCCACACTACAGCGGCGCCATCGGGTTCCACACGGCCCCTCCAGACAGTACGTGGGCCCCACGGCCGTGATCACGCGTGTAGCCGAATCAACACACGAAGCTGCCCGTCATCCCGAATTCGGCCCTCCCGGGCCCATTGTGTCGCCCTTTACCTCCCTGCGTGGAGTGGACATATTTCCATTGCTGTAATATTCATGTATTAACTGTCCCGGGAGCACGAGTTCGGCCGGGCCCGTCGTCCCCACGCCGAGCGCGTGGAGGTATCGCATTCGCTCCCTTACTTGGCATTTTACTTAATTTTCATATATGCTTGCTTATGCCACTGCTAGAGAGCATGATAGGGTAACTAGCTCGCTTTCTATTTATATCACCGCTGCTGCGAGAGAGAGCGTTACCGTCCCGTGACCCGATCCGGGCACGAAAGAGAGAGCCGACCACCCTAGCTCTTGCCGGTTTCTCAACCGCGCACGTCCGACGCTTCCCTCGTTAAGGGACGATCGCGAGCTTGTCGTGTCCGTGTCTCGTCCCGCATCAATTTGGTATCAGAGCGAGTTGAGTCTAGGGTGTCAAAAAAAAAGAGTGTCATGTACGTCTAGTCATTAGTCATTGTCTAAGTCGTGTTTAGGGTCATCATTGTTTTAAAACAAACAAAAAAAGTGTCTTTTTGCATCGCATCCCTTTACTCAGTATATCAAAAGGTGTTGTCCGAACGTTAGGCTACGCCTATCGGGAAGGTCGCACACTTGCACGAGTGATCTTCGGATCGCTTATCTCCGCCACGTACCGAGTCTTAGTTGTGTCTAGGTTGTCGTCGAGTCACATTCCAACTTTGCATTACTTAGCGTCGTGTCTAGTGTTTTGTCCAAATGGCCTTGCATATCCATTCCTAGGGGACCCAACCCCATCTTGGCCACCATGGCCACATCCCGAGCCTATAGTCCAGATGAAGTGGGCGCAATGTTCCAACCCATGCTGGGAAAAGTGCAAAGGTTTAGTACAAGCCTAGATCGGTTTAGTACTAGCCTAGATCGGTATATCGGGGTAGATTGGTTGTTCCCGGAACCACCCCAAGGACCCCTTCACCATGAGAAGGACATTCCTTCCTCACCCATGAGAGCTCCAATGTCATCACTCTCTATTTCCGAGCTTGATTTGAAACTATCCCATTTGGAGCCACCAAGGCCCGAGCCACCCGTGTTTTTTACGGGAACACTTTACATAGCCGAGCTACTTTTTAGTTGGCTCAAGGATGGCTTGGTCCCACATCCCTTTCCATCCATGGACCCCATCCTACCTTTAGTGCTGGTCAACCCCTTCCATACCACATTTCGATCTAGTCACCATGTTGACACGTTGGACGATCTTGTCATGGGATTAGATTCGCAATGGAAGTTGACGCACCTACTGGCCCGAGGCTTTGACCAACCCGCTAGTCTCAGCTTCGCCCATCCGGCCTTCGGGTCCATTACCTCCGAGTGCACCGTGGGTTGTATCACCACGGAGGTTCTTCTACTTCTCCCGCTACCGGACAAGCCCGAATTCATACACTTTTGTCCGAGGGAGGAATCATACTTCTTGCCTACGATCCCTGTCCCACCCGTTACAATTCAAGAAGGTGACTACCCACACCTTCAAAACTTCTACATGTGGGACCGTGACTTGTGGGAACCCACCACAAGGGATCATACCTTCTTTGACCCTTTTGACCCCTTCACTATTAGGCTTCCCGAGTTACCACCCGTGCTCCCCTTCTTCAAGGAAGCCCACTTTTACGCCCCTTCCCCTCAGGATGGGCCATCTACATCCACCAATCCCGACCCACCTACACCCGGCCCTTCTAAATCACCCGAGTCGCCCACATTCGAAAGGCCGTCCACGCATAACCACACCCGACGTATAGGTGTTCCCCATGCCATCCATTCCCAGTTGCACAACATGCATGCATGGCACATATTCGGGTGTCCTGGTCCGCCGTCACCCATGTACGGGTCGGACTAACATTAGGTGTGTCTAGGGTCATAGTTGAGTCAGTGTGTTTTCTTGTGTGGTTTGTTTGTGTGGTGTGTTTTGAGTCGATTGTTGTGTGGTTTGCATTCGTGCGTCAGTGCATGGTGAGTCTGCATGTGTCTTGTGCAAGCTCGTTGTCGTTCTCTTGTGAGTGTGAAGCGAGTCGACTCACTGATGAGTATGGGATCGGTTTTACTTCTATACCTGGATCAGTCACCTATAGGGACTCAGCGGTGATTCCTAGTGAGTTTTCGAGTTGTTTCCTTCCTTTTGAGAGTGCCCCTTCGGAGTGACCACCTTTAGCCATAGCAGTTCGCATATCGAGTATATATGGAATGAGTAGGTGCCGATCACTTAGAGTGGAGCATATCTGCGCTACTTGGTTCGGTGATGGATCCGCCGGCTCTATTCGAGCAGCAGCACCCCTTACTCGACGGGGTCGAGTTCCTCCCGCCCGGGGAGAATTGATGGGGACATCAACGTCAGCCCGCTCACATTGTGTTTACATTTACGTCCTTTTGTATTTGTATGAATACCCTCGTGATATATGGGTACACAATTGTAGGTCTTAGTGGGTTTATTTACAAAAGGCCATTGGGTTTCTTTGCAAAAGTGCATGTAGGCCCTACAGTGGCCCCCTCCCTCCTCCTTATTGGTCCACTTGGACTCCCGGGCCCAAGGTGGCTGGTCCATGGTCCAACCTTGGACTTGGACCTAGATTTAATTAAAGAAGACAATTCCAACTTGCCTTCTTAAAGGGGGGGGCGAACCATGTATTATATTGGGATTTATTGTGGTTGTTCAAACCACATCCCAGCCCTTCCCTCATCAACCCTTGATCCAAGGGTCTAGAATTAGTTAGAGACCTAGTCTATATAATGTTGTATTTTTCATGAGAAATTGAATGGAAAAAATCAGAATTTTATGTGTAAGCCTTGGAGCTTGGTGCGCCCCTTGCCTCTCCCCTGCTGTTCTTCCTTCCCCAACCCCAGATCTAGAGTGTATCCCTCTTCTATCATCCCCTCTCAACCTCCGGTGATCGTCTGTGCCGCCGCCGCCGCCGTTCGTGCCGCCTTCGAGCCGCCGTGGAATCGTCATCAAGTTTCTGTCCTACTGGATAGAGGTGTAGTTCAAGAATTCCTGAAGCCAGCCACAAGTTCTGATCGATTTGAAATTTTGAGGGTTGGTTCCTATCTTCTAGCCCCTTCTCCACAAAAAACTTGAGGTTCAAAATCTACCGTTTCATATCCTTACCATTTCGTTCAACTCTCAATCTCAGATCTGTTCTGTCATTGTCTATAGTGACAGTAGCCATGCATTTCATATCTTAGGTCCACTTTTTAATTTATTTTGGTTCGCCCAATTTTACTGGAGGTTACACCCATCCACCCCTTCATCCACAATTTTTCTCAATTTTTGGTTCGTCCATTTCATATTTTCTAAAAATCGTTCTCAGTCCCAGCTACAGTTCTATCCCCCTGATCCCAGATCCGACCTTCATCCACTCAACAAATCACAGAAACTCATAGATACATCTAAACAGGTCCAAACCAATTTTTATGTCTTCCCAGCTCAAATTCCAACAACTTTGCTGAAGAACACAACCCCTGATTCGAACGTCTCCCTCACGGTCAAAGGCAATCCACAGGGAAGTTCTCTGCTGACCTGTGATTTCAGGAACTATACAACAGAAGATTGAAAATTCCATAAGTCAAGATCCGAGTAGATCCAGGCCAGATCTTTAGGCTTATGTTGATGAACTTCAAGCTAGCTTTCCAACGGCGCCAGTCTCGTGTCGATCCGACGTCGGGGCTGATCGCAGCGTCCATTCTCGCCGGAGCGCGCGCTGCAAAACAGCAACCACCAGTCCGTGGACAGCAAACCCGACGGGTGCCGAACGGATCCGCCCGACCCCCGGGTGACGTTCCGGTGTGCCGCCAGCCCAGGGAACACTTCCCTAAGTGTCCACAATACAGCGGCGCCACCGGGTCCCACACGGCCCCTCCAGACAGCACGTGGGCCCCACGGTCGTGATCACGCGTGTAACCGAATCAACACACGAAGCTGCCCGTCATCCCGAATTCGGCCCTCCCGGGCCCATTGTGTCACCCTTTACCTCCCTGCGTGGAGTGGGCATATTTCCATTGCTGTAATATTCATGTATTAACTGTCCCGGGAGCACGAGTTCGGCCGGGCCCGTCGTCCCCATGCCGAGCGCGTGGAGGTATCGCATTCGCTCCCTTACTTGGCATTTTGCTTAATTTTCATATATGCTTGCTTATTCCACTGCTAGAGAGCATGATAGGGTAATTAGCTCGCTTTCTATTTATATCACCGCTGCTGCGAGAGAGAGCGTTACCGTCCCGTGACCCGATCCGGGCACGAAAGAGAGAGCCTATCACCCTAGCTCTTGCCGGTTTCTCAACCGCGCACGTCCGACGCTTCCCTCGTTAAGGGACGATCGCGAACTTGTCGTGTCTGTGTCTCGTCCCACATCAATTTGGTATCAGAGCGAGTTGAGTCTAGGGTGTCAAAAAAAAAGAGTGTCATGTACGTCTAGTCATTAGTCATTGTCTAAGTCGTGTTTAGGGTCATCATTGTTTTAAAACAAACAAAAAAAGTGTCTTTTTGCATCACATCCCTTTACTCGGTATATCAAAAGGTGTTGTCCGAACGTTAGGCTACGCCTATCGGGAAGGCCGCACACTTGCGCGAGTGATCTTCGGATCGCTTATCTCCGCCACGTACCGAGTCTTGGTTGTGTCTAGGTTGTCGTCGAGTCACATTCCAACTTTGCATTACTTAGCGTCGTGTCTAGTGTTTTGTCCAAATGGCCTTGCATATCCATTCCTAGGGGACCCAACCCCATCTTGGCCACCATGGCCACATCCCGAGCCTATAGTCCAGATGAAGTGGGCGCAATGTTCCAAGCCATGCTGGGAAAAGTGTAAAGGTTTAGTACAAGCCTAGATCGGTTTAGTACTAGCCTAGATCGGTATATCGGGGTAGATTGGTTGTTCCCGGAACCACCCCAAGGACCCCTTCACCATGAGAAGGACATTCCTTCCTCACCCATGAGAGCTCCAATGTCATCACTCTCTATTTCCGAGCTTGATTCGGAACTATCCCATTTGGAGCCACCAAGGCCCGAGCCACCCGTGTTTTTTACGGGAACATTTTACATAGCCGAGCCACTTTTTAGTTGGCTCAAGGATGGCTTAGTCCCACATCCCTTTACATCCATGGACCCCATCCTACCTTTAGTGCCGGTCAACCCCTTCCATACCACATTTCGATCTAGTCACCATGTTGACACGTTGGACGATCTTGTCATGGGATTAGATTCGCAATGGAAGTTGACGCACCTACTGGCCCGAGGCTTTGACCAACCCGTTAGTCTCAGCTTCGCCCATCCGACCTTCGGGTGCATTACCTCCGAGTGCACCGTGGGTTGTATCACCACGGAGGTTCTTCTACTTCTCCCGCTACCGGACGAGCTCGAATTCATACACTTTTATCCGAGGGAGGAATCATACTTCTTGCCTACGATCCATATCCCACCCATTACAATTCAAGAAGGTGACTACCCACACCTTCAAAACTTCTACATGTGGGACCGTGACTTGTGGGTACTCACCACAAGGGGTCATACCTTCTTTGACCCTTTTGACCCCTTCATTATTAGGCTTCCCGAGTTACCACCCGTACTCCCCTTCTTCAAGGAAGCCCACTTTTATGCCCCTTCCCCTCGGGATGGGCCATCTACATCCACCAATCCCGACCCACCTACACCCGGCCCTTCTAAACCACCCGAGTCGCCCACATTCGAAAGGCCGTCCACGCATAACCACACCCGACGTATAGGTGTTCCCCATGCCATCCATTCCCAGTTGCACAACATGCATGCATGGCACATATTCGGGTGTCCTGGTCCGCCGTCACCCATGTACGGGTCGGACTAACATTAGGTGTGTCTAGGGTCATAGTTGAGTCAGTGTGTTTTCTTGTGTGGTTTGTTTGTGTGGTGTGTTTTGAGTCGATTGTTGTGTGGTTTGCATTCGTGCGTCAGTGCATGGTGAGTCTGCATGTGTCTTGTGCAAGCTCGTTGTCGTTCTCTTGTGAGTGTGAAGCGAGTCGACTCACTGATGAGTATGGGATCGATTTTACTTCTATACCCGGATCAGTCACCTATAGGGACTCAGCGGTGATTCCTAGTGAGTTTTCGAGCTGTTTCCTTCCTTTTGAGAGTGCCCCTTCGGAGTGACCACCTTTAGCCATAGCAGTTCGCATATTGAGTATATATGGAATGAGCAGGTGCCGATCACTTGGAGTGGAGTATATCTGCGCTACTTGGTTCGGTGACGGATCCGCCGGCGCTATTCGAGCAGCAGCACACCTTACTCGATGGGGTCGAGTTCCTCCCGCCCGGGGAGAATTGATGGGGACATCAACGTCAGCCCGCTCACATTGTGTTTACATTTACGTCCTTTTGTATTTGTATGAATACCCTCGTGATATATGGGTACACAATTGTAGGTCTTAGTGGGTTTATTTGCAAAAGGCCATTGGGTTTCTTTGCAAAAGTGCATGTAGGCCCTGCAGGGGCCCCCTCCCTCCTCCTTATTGGTCCACTTGGACTCCCGGGCCCAAGGTGGCTGGTCCATGGTCCAACCTTGGACTTGGACCTAGATTTAATTAAAGAAGACAATTCCAACTTGCCTTCTTAAAGGGGGGGGGGGGGCGAACCATGTATTATATTGGGATTTATTGTGGTTGTTCAAACCACATCCCAGCCCTTCACTCATCAACCCTTGATCCAAGGGTCTAGAATTAGTTAGAGACCTAGTCTCTATAATGTTGTATTTTTCATGAGAAATTGAATGGAAAAAATCAGAATTTTATGTGTAAGCCTTGGAGCTTGGTGCGCCCCTTGCCTCCCCCCTGCTGTTCTTCCTTCCCCAACCTCAGATCTAGAGTGTATCCCTCTTCTATCATCCCCTCTCAACCTCCGGTGATCATCTGTGCCGCCACCGCCGCCGTTCGTGCCGCCTTTGAGCCGCCGTGGAATCGTCATCAAGTTTCTATCCTACTGGACAGAGGTGTAGTTCGAGAATTCCTGAAGCCCGCCACGAGTTCTGATCGATTTGCAATTTTGAGGGTTGGTTCCTATCTTCTAGACCCTTCTCCACACAAAAATTGAGGTTCAAAATCTACTGTTTCATATCCTTACCATTTCGTTCAACTCTCAATCTCAGATCTGTTCTGTCATTGTCTATAGTGATAGTAGCCCTGAGTTTCATGTCTTAGGTCCACATTTTGATTTATTTTGTTCATCCAATTTTACTAGAGGTTACACTCATCCACCCCTTCATCTACAATTTTTATCAATTTTTGGCTCATCCATTTCATATTTTCTAAAAATCGTTCTCAGTCCCAGCTACAGTTCTGTCCCCCTGATCCCAGATCCGACCTTCATCCACTCAACAAATCACAGAAAATCATAGATACATACAAACGGGTCCAACATTTTTTCTGTCTTCCCAGCTCAAATTCCAACAACTTTTCTGAAGAACACAACCCATGATTCGAACGTCTCCCTCACGGTCAAAGGCAATCTACAGGGAAGTTCTCTGCTGACCTGTGATTTCAGGAACTGTACAATAGAAGATTGAAAATTCCATAAGTCAAGATCCGAGCAGATCCAGACCAGATCTTTAGGCCTAGGTTGAAGAACTTCAAGCTAGCTTTCCAACGGCGCCAGTCTCGTGTCGATCCGACGTCGGGGCTGATCGTAGCGTCCATTCTCGCCGGAGCGCGCGCTGTAAAACAGCAACCACCAGTCCGTGGACAGCAAACCCGACGGGTGCCGAACGGAACCGCCCGACCCCCGGGCGACGTTCCGGTGTGCCGCCAGCCCAGGGAACACTTCCCTAAGTGTCCACATTACAGCGGCGCCACCGGGTCCCACACGGCCCCTCCATACAGCACGTGGGCCCCACGGTCGTGATCACGCGTGTAGCCGAATCAACACACGAAGCTGCCCGTCATCCCGAATTCGGCCCTCCCGGGCCCATTATGTCGCCCTTTACCTCCCTGCGTGGAGTGGGCATATTTCCATTGCTGTAATATTCATGTATTAACTGTCCCGGGAGCACGAGTTCGGCCGGGCCCGTCGTCCCCACGCCGAGCGCGTGGAGGTATCGCATTCACTCCCTTACTTGGCATTTTGCTTAATTTTTATATATGCTTGCTTATGCCACTGCTAGAGAGCATGATAGGGTAATTAGCTCGCTTTCTATTTATATCACCGCTGCTGCGAGAGAGAGCGTTACCATCCCGTGACCCGATCCGGGCACGAAAGAGAGAGCCGACCACCCTAGCTCTTGCCGATTTCTCAACCGCACACGTCCGACGCTTCCCTCGTTAAGGGACGATCGTGAGCTTGTCGTGTCCGTGTCTCGTCCCGCATCAATTAACCCTGCAAACTGCCCACCAATCTCTATTCTTGGATGATGGATAGCTTGAATAGTACACTTGTTGGACTTGTGCGGCTAAAATGAACGGTTCATAGGTTTTAAGTTTAGACCTATGCTTGACATTGACAATCCCATAATTTGTGTCATGTAGAACAGAATTAGGATCAAACCATTGACACTTAAATATGTATACATGATTGTCTTGTCTCAAATACTGAAGTTCTAAGACTTCTTCAAGAATACCATAGTAGTCCAATTCCATTTCATTGTATAAACTTCCCTTCACACATACGCCGATGTTCATCGTAGACTTATTTCGCCCATAATCCCTTGTATGAAATTTGTATCCATTCACAATATATCCTGGATAGGCACGTGTCTGGCTCGAGAGGCCATAACTTATCTGTTGTACTCTTTGATCAGTAATGAGACCTTGTTCAACCTATTTTCAAATTAGAGTAGTTAAAATAATAACAATTACCTCAACATACGTAAATACAAACATATATATTCATAGCTGACACTAACTCGGTTTCTTAGCCACTTGGAAAAAAACTTCTCGCGCTCTTTTTCAATCTCCACATCCTGGATATTTGGACATTTTTCAGCTAATTCTGAATCAAATTGCCTGCAATATAAATGCACTACTACTTTAAATGAACTGTAGAAGAAGGATGAACAACTTATGGAGTTGCTGGAAATGTGAATTAAGAACTTACTCAACATAAGGTTCAATCTCGAGGCAATTCAAAAAAATATATATCTCAGCGACGTGCAACTCTCTATCTTCGAGCGTGCGAGTCAAGCAACGTCCGAACGCACGTCCAGGATGTTTAAATATGGAGAGCCGATCAAAACATTCATCCACTCCCCCATCATCATTGCGTGGAGGTCGAGTACGACGAGTTTGAATCTCTGGCTCAAAGTACATAGAACAGAAGTTCGAAATTTCTTCAAGAATGTATGCCTCAACAATCGAACCCTCCACCTGTGCCTTATTGCGAACTTTTATTTTTAATTCATGCATGCACCTACAACAACAAGTCAGATGGCAACGATATGTACCAGCTATGGACGACTTGTAAGTTAACAAAAATTGTCACATACCTCTCAAATGGATACATCCATCGAAATTGTACTGGCCCTCCGACGATAGCCTCATATGGCAAATGAACGACCAGGTGCTCCATCGAATCAAAGAATGCCGGAGGAAATATCTTCTCTAACTTGCAAACGGTTGTGACAACTTTTTCTTCGATAGTTTGTACATCCCGAAGTCTGAGTTCAGATGCACATAAAATCTTGAAAAATTGACTCATTTCAGCTAGTGCTCCCCATATCTACTTTAGCAACAAATCACGAAATGCAATGGACAGTAGCCTCTCCATGAACACATGACAGTCGTGACTTTTCATACCATATATTTTCCCCTCATTAACATTCACACAACGGGCTATGTTGGATGCATATCCATCTGGGAATCTCAACGGTTTCAACCACTGGCATACTTCCTTGATCTGTGTATCATGAAGCACACAAGTTGCTTTAGGCTGCACAATTTTGCCATTTACGTTCTGTAGTTCCAGTTCTGGACATTTACAAAGCATCTTTAAATCCATACGTGCTTTGACGTTGTCCTTTGTTTTCCCTTTAACATTCATGATCGTATTGAACACATTATCAAAAAAATTCTTCTCGGTATGCATGACATCCAGATTGTGTCGTACAAGAAGAGTTGACCAATAAGGTAATTCCTAAAAAATACTTTTCTTGTTCCAGTTGTGATCCTTTCCAAAACTAGGGAGTTGCCGTGTGCTACCAGACAATTGAACTACATCTGGTAAATTGTGCACCCGTGATGCCATATGTAGACCCGACACCCGTTGCAAGTCAGCTTCATCCATTTCAACAGTATTTTTTTTAAACGAGTCTTTTTGCCTTCGAAAAGGATTATCACTTGGTAGCAACCGCCGATGGCAATCAAACCAGCATGCTTTCCCACCATGTTTCAATACAAATGATTTGGTATCTTCCATACAGTAAGGACATGCTAACCTCCCATGTGTGCTCCAACCAGATAGCATTCCATATGCAGGGAAGTCACTTATTGTCCAGATCAGTGCAACCTTCATAATAAAATTTTGCTTCCTATATGCATCATAAGTAACAACTCCATCAGTCCATAAAAATTTGAGCTCATCAATCAACGGCCTGAGATATATGTCCAAATTTTTTCCGGGACTTTTTGGACCAGGAATTACTAAGGACAAAAACAGATTTTCTCGCTTCATGCACATGTGCGGCGGAAGGTTGTACGGTGTCATGAACACTGGCCAACAAGAATAAGATGCCACTGAACCACCGAATGGATTAAAACCATCTGTGCATAAACCCAATCGAACATTACGTGACTCCCTTGAAAAGGCAAGATGAGTACGACTAAAGTGAGTCCAAGCTTCACCATCGGCAGGATGACTGATTATATCATCGGCACGACGTACTCTTTCGGTGTGCCATGTCATATGTCGAGCCGTCTTTGAGGACATATACAGCCACTACAGCCTAGGCACAAGAGGGAAGTATCGCAACGCCTTGTAAGGTACATCTTTTGCCTTTGAATTGACCCCCCCCTTAGGTTTGAATCTGTCATGACCACAAATGGAACATGATATCTTATCTGCATCATCTTTGTAATATAACATACAATGATTCGGACATGCATCTATTTTCACATATCCAAGTCCTAAGTCATTGACCATCTTTTTTGCACGGTAAAAAGTTTCTGGCAACTTCTTGTCTCGAGGCAACATACTCTTGATCAAGAGGAGGAGACGATCAAAACAAGTCTCACTGATGTGATATTCAGATTTCAAGTTCAACAACTGTGACACTGCAGACAATCGAGTGTGCTTTTCACAACCATCCCACAGCGGCTCATCAGCATCCCTGAGTAGTTCATAAAATCTTCCGGTTGTCTTATTCGGCGCTTCCTCATGAACATTAAAACTAGGACCAGCAGCATCTACAACCATATCCACGTACCCACTTGTGCCTGCAATATTGTCAGGCTCATACCTCAAAAATTGCTCACCATGACACGTCCAATTCGTATAACCATCCACGAACACTTTCGTGTACAAATGATATTGCACATCCCATGTTGAACACCACCTCAAGTTTCTACAACTTGAACAAGGGCATCGAATGTGACCGTCGCGATCTATTGCTGCATTTGGATTCCCCAATGCAAATTGAATAAAACTCTCAACCCCAAGCTTAAAGTCATCTGACACCACCCGGTCAACTATTCTACGATACATCCATGAACGATCTATCGACATTTTGCCTGCACCCAATAAATGACAATACACATCCTAACTTTCAAATCATTACTCATAATATTACACCTGACCCTTTCCTCACATCGTTCATCATAGACCATTTGCAGTTGGAAGAGGAATATTGATTAGATTATCACTTTTTAACCCATCCATGAATGTTTGATCGCACAATCACTTACTATATGTGCTGCACGATTTGTTGAAAATTTCAGCATCATCTCCCCACACTTCTCCGATATACCAAAACTATTTATTAATTTTAAAATTTTCTTAAACACTTACAAGTAAGTGGTTAAGAAAACACTCAAAATCAATAATGGTATATCAGAGAAGAGTGAGGAGACGCAACCGAAATTCTCAACAAACCTTACAAACACATATAGTAAATGACTGTCTAAGTGCGATCAAACATTCACAGATTATCCAAACGGGACAATTCAAGACTTTGAGGTAGATATATACATTCTCATAAACAAATGAGAACATACACATCAATCCCAAAGTCTTGAATGGAAAGGCACATTGACACGGTTTTAACGCGCTCTCCTGAGGTGCGTGTAATGTTAGGTCACACCCACGCATCTCAACTCACAGGGAATACCCCATGCATTTATATAACATAAAATTAAATAACAACGTAATTATCATTATGCACATATCAATTTAAATAACACCCAAATTACAAAATTTTTCAAATGAAGAACATCGAAGCTAAACAATCTACATTTTTGAGTCAAATTAACATCAAATTTCTATTAAAATCAGATATAAAAATATATTTACATGCAATTAAAATCCACAAAGTTTTAAATCACAAAACAAATTTTTTGGGTAATTACCTATTGCTATAGAGAATTCTAATTTCTTTGCATTTATCCACATCTTTGTATATATGTACTACTTAAGATATGTGGTCATTCCATTTCTCTATATCTTCTTATCATCATAAGACAAGGTCATTCCATTTCTCTATATCTACTTAAGATATGTGCTTTCCTACTTAAGATATTTTTGAGCCGTATTGATTGACTCAGTCATATATAGTATGCCAGTTTTCCTTGCCTAAGTCACTTTTATCCCAAAGAAGGTGATCAGTTTCATTGACCGGCTATGTGCAATTTTTTTTTTGGTATGGAGAGAAAAATATAGTATGCTAGTCCGCCCATCTAGCCAACTGTGTAAGAACATTCCCAGTTGGAATGCCTTCGACTGTCTTTAGACAGGCCAAAGATATTATTGTCTCTAACAGCAGATGGATAGGAGGGAATGGGGCTAATATAGACTTCCTGAGTGACAATATGGATAGCAAATGCTGCAGCAACAGTAGCAGCTGTATATGGGTGTTGCAAAGCCAGAAAGTGAGCATACTTTGACAATTTGTCAATTACCACAAGAATAGTTGTTTTAGAATGGGAAGGTGGAAGACCCTCAATAAAGTCCATGTGAATATGAATCCAAATTTTTTCTGGTATAGGAAGGGGTTGCAACAGGCCTGCTGGAGATTGGGTGATATACTTTGTTCGTTGATAAATATCACAATTTTGACTATAGTCTTTGATTGTCCTTTCCATGCCCTTCCAGTGAAAACTTCTTTTTAGTCTATGGAAAGTTTTATGGTATCCTGAATGTCCACCTGTTGGAGCATCATGGTGTGCATGGAGTATAGAAGGTAAGAGACTGAAATTTGGGTGTAGATGTATCCTGCCCTTGTAATATATAACACCACCTTGCAATGAATAGTGGTTAGGGTTCAGAGAATCTGAGTTCCAATCCTTGAGCAATTGAATAAAGTAACTATCCAGAAAGTATGCCTTCTGAATCTCCGAAAACCAGTCAGGCACTAAAACTGTGATTGCTTCTATGGAGGGTTCTTCATAAAGTCTGGATAGAGCATCTGCTGCTCTGTTATGGTGACCAGACTTATATTCCAGGGAAAAATCAAACCCCATCAATTTAATCAACCATCGCTGTTGCACCGGAGTGTGAACCTTTTGTTGCAGCAGGTGTCGGAGGCTTTGATGATCTGTTCTGATCACAAATCTTCTACCAATCAAGTATGATTTCCATTTTTGAACAGCAAACAGGATAGCCTCCATTTCCTTCTCATATACTGACAAACCTTGTTGTCTAGTAGTAAAAGCTTTACTTAGATAAGCCACTGGATGGCCCTACTGCATGAGAACAGCACCCATACCTGAGTTACTAGCATCACACTCAAGGATGAAGGGAATGTCAAAGTTTGGTAAAGCCAACACTGGGGCAGAAATCATGGCTTGCTTAAGTTCCTTGACTGGGTCCTCAGGGGGTCCAGACAAAACTATCTTTTTTTAGAAGTTGAGTGAGTGGTGCTGCCAAAGAACCATAATTCTTGACAAATTTCCTGTAGTACCCAGTCAGGCCTAGAAATCCCCTCAGCTTTTTGAGGCACTTGGGAGCTGGCCAGCCCACAATAGACTGCAGCTTGTTGATCTCCATGGATACCCCACCATCAGATATCACATGACCCAAATATTTCACCTTGGTGACTCCAAAGTCACACTTAGATTGTTTGGCATATAACTAGTTGTCCTTTAGTAATTGTAGGACCTTCTCTAGGTGGTTCAGATGCTCAGGCCATGTTTTGCTATAAACTAGAATGTCATCAAAGAATACTAAAACAAACTTTCTGAGATGAGGTCGAAAGATATTGTTCATAAGACTTTGAAAAGTGGAAGGAGCATTAGAAAGGCCAAAGGGCATTACTAAGAATTCATAGTGCCCTTCATGAGTACGGAAGGCAGTCTTATGAATGTCCTCAGGTGCCATTCGAATTTGATGATAGCCTGAACAAAGGTCCAGCTTCAAAAAATATCGAGCCCCATATAATTCATCCAAGAGGTCATCAACCAGAGGTATAGGATATTTATCCTTGACAGTTTGTTGGTTTAAAGCCCTGTAATCAATGCACAAGCGCCAGCTCCCATCACGTTTCTGTACTAAAAGTACAAGAGCTGAAAATGGACTGTTACTATGTTGCAAGTGTGTGTGTTGCATGAGCTCCTTGACTTGATTTTCAATTACAGATTTATGGAATGGAGAATGTCTGTATGGTGGAACAATGATGGCCTTTGACTCATCTATGAGGGGTATACGATGGTCACAACTCCTAGCAGGAGGGAGACCTGTAGGTTCATCAAAGACAGAAGTATAGGTTTGTAAAAGTATAGCCAAGTCTGGTGGGTGAGAAGAAAATGAGGGGGTAGGGGGTTTTAGCTGGGTTGGAATCAGCTGAATTGTATACAAGGCTCTGGCATTTCTGAGCTCTTTGTGCAATTTGGGGCCAGAAATCATATTGACCTTGTCGTCTGTGAGGCCTGTAAACTTGTACTGTTTACCCAGCCATGCAAAGGTCATAGTCATTTCCCTGATATTCAACACAATGTCACCCAAAAGCTGTAGCCAAGTTGCTCCTAGTACCACATCAATACCGCCCAATGGAAGAACTAAAAAATCCAAGTCAAAAGATACTTCAGGGAGCTGAAGTTTAACGTTAGGACACAGTCCTTCAGAAGGAACTTGCAGACCAGATGCAAGTCTGACTGCTGGATTTTCACAGGGTATTGTGCGGAGGTGAAGCTTCTTAACTATTGAAGGGTCAATGAAGTTATGGGTGCTCCCATTGTCAACTAATATTATAACTGTCACCCCACTGATTGTACCCAATATTCTCATTGTACAAGGAGTAGCCATGTTACCCACTATTTGTGATGAGATAGAAGGAATGTTGTTCTCAAGCTGACAGAACTCAGTGTCTTCCTCCATTGTAACTTCTGTTTGAACAAGATCATAATCATCACTCATTGGAATCAACTGCAGAAGAAACAACTTCTTTGCCTGACATGTGTGACCAAGGGTCCATTTTTCATCACAATTGAAGCAAAGCCCTTTAGACTTCCTTTCTTGCAATTGCTGACTAGTTAGCCTCCTAATGGGAGGATTGTGGTGGACAGATGGCGTGGGTAACAATGGAGGAAGTGAAGAGGACTGACCAGTGTACCGTCGCCTAGAAAGCAATTTGGTTTCCTGAATTCTAGCTAACTCCATGGCATGAGTCAAGGTTCTGGGCTGGAAGGATCTCACTTCATAGGAAAGTTCTTCCTTCATACCACTAAGGTATGTGCCCAGAAGGTGTTCTTCAAGTACTCCAGAGATTTTATTGCATAGCTTTTCAAAGAGCCTTTGGTATTCTAAAACAGATCCTATTTGTTTGAGTTTACTAAGGGAACCATGAGCATCAAGGAAAGAAACAGATCCAAATCTTGAATCAAGAGCAGCTAAAAATTCAGACCAGGTAAGTGAATCTCGAGTAGCAGTAATGTGCCAATACCATTCTAGGGCCTCACCCTTCAAATAGTAACAAGCTGTGCTGAGTTTATGACCCTCAGGGGTCTTGTGATGGTGAAAAAACCTCGCAACTTTGAATTTCCATTCAGCAGGAGCAGTGGATCCATCATAACGTGGAAATTCTTGAGGTTTGGGTCTAAAAGTCCCTATAGAATCAGCATGATCATCCAAGGGAGCGGTATTACCCGAGCGGTGAACAATGGATTCTAGATCTGTCACCCGTTGGAAGACTTCTTGCCGGAGAGAGCCGATCTCCTGACGAATCTCAAGCAGCATGGACTTCAAAGCATCAGAATCGCCCATGGCCATCTCTGCGGAAGAAGAAGAACTGGGGCTGGAGAGAAGCTCAAACACCAATTTATTGTGTTTTCTCCTAGGTTCCCGGTCGATGCCCTCTAGAAGAGGTCTCACGGAAGAGCTCCGAGTTCTTGCGGAGGAAGCCGTAGCTGCTAAGAACAGAAATAACTGGAAGAACAGAGTTGAGAAATAGGAAGGAAGAGGATTGAGAGAGATAGAGGACAGAATAGAAGAGAAGACTGGAGCCAAAAAGCCATGTTACGGCCTTCCTTCCTCTGCTATTTATATTGTTCCCTGGTATTTACATGGCTCCGGAAGCTATGCCACATTTCTTGTAGGCAAGTCTTCCAAGAATGTAACAACTCCTATTTTCATACAAGAAATCAAGAATTACATTTCCCTATCATTATTCTTCCTCAACCATTTCTAACATACAAAACAAAGGTATATCGCCCACTGCTCAATGGAATGCTAACCGTATATGTGGATGACTGTTATGACTGTTGGAGCAACAGCAGTGGGTTGTTTGAGCTGTTTCCAGCTCACTAACCTGGTGGTTCACCTAATTCTATGGGTTTCCTCCGTAACAGAGAGGGGGGCTGAGGTGTGTGCGTGTGTTTGTGTCTGTGTGTGTGTGTGTGTCTGCGAGGGGGAGGGGGGCCACGGACAGGGGAAGAGAGGGCAGTGGAGGGGGTGGGGGAGGGCAGCCAGAGGGAGTGAGGGAGCGGGAGAGGGGGGCTGAGGTGTGTGCTGTGCGTGTGTGTGTGTGTGTCTGTGAGGGGGAGGGGGGCCACGGACAGGGGAAGAGAGGGCGGTGGAGGGGGTGGGGGAGGGCGGCCAGAGGGAGTGAGGGAGCGCGAGAGGGGAGAGGGAGAGGGAGTGAGGTAGCCGGACAGGGGAGAGGGAGAGGGATTGAGTGAGGGGGAACAGGATCGGGAGAGGGATTGAGTGAGGGAGGGGAACATGATCGGGAGAGAGAGAGGGAGAGGGAGACCACTTACCGGCTGGCGGCGACGGCGACCATGAGAAGACGATCACGACCGTGAGAGGGAGGGAGGTTGGCGAATGGCGGCGACGGCGAGGACGGCGGGGCCTCCTGTAACGACCCGAGAATCCGATTACCGGGAAGACCCGATAACCCGAGACTCGCACCGCCGCCCACGAGCCGGGAGGGCTCGGAAGGGCTAAAAGGAGTGTGGAGGCACAAAGAAATAGAAAATAAAGCAGGACAACCAAAAACAACAAGCTGAAAGAAAGAATAACTACAGCTACAACAGAGTCCAGTCTAACAGAAAGTACAGTCTAAAGCAGTAAAACGTACCACATGTCAAGTGAACACTCGGCCCGGCAAGCTGGCAACTGAGAACCTCCGCTCCGTACCCTCGAACCTTGAGGAAGAACCGCCACACCTGAAAAGTAGGGAATGAGTCTCCGAAACAGAGACTCAGCAGGGATCCTGCGGAACCCCAACCGGAAACAACGGCGGTAGCGGAAAGGAGGGCTACGAGAGCAACCGCAACAGCAGGAACAGCATACCCGGTGGCCGGTCAAAACTCGACACTACAACTACTCCTACTGTACCAAAAACACACCCCGAACTCACAGTCGAGGCTACCGGACTACACTAGTACCGCTTACCGAAGTAAAAACACACGGCAACCATGCCGTAGAGGCCTGTCCCCCGAACACAGCCGACCTGGACACGCTGTCAAAGGTGCAACCCCGACCATCCGATCGCGGGTACTGCACAACAAGACGCAACCTCGGTAAAGCCACTAGCACTAGTCTCACGGCGCGAAAATCAACACACGCGCCACGGCAAAACAACCGAACTCAACGGTCAACACGACCGAAAACCCGAAGGTCGAAGTCACGGAAACTAACAGTCTGTCACTCCGTACTCGACAGGAGTACCTCCCACTAGAAGCACAGTCGGTAGCGTCCCCTGACGACTTACACTGCACCACAGGTGAACTGCCTGACGTGGTAGCTCCTACCAAAGGCACGAACACCGTACAAGTAACCACAAACAAGTGACTAGCTGGGGTTAGGCCCGTCGACGTCGGTCCAACTGCCCCCAACCACGTGTGCACACACAGACCACGCGTCCCTGGTCTGGCCCTCTGACCGGTTTTCCCCTCAGCCGGACTCTGGCTGCAAGACGTGGGGCCCGAAGGCAACCGGTCCACAAACCGTCTCTAAGGGTGAGTGCCCGTACACCACTCCCAGGTGAGACCAGCACCTCGTACTGATGGGCTACGACTAGTGGAGGGTCACTGAAGGAGTAGACTCCCAAGTCAACGGAAAACAACGTCCGCATCCGACATCGTACGGGGACCACCCCACGTACCGGCCCCGTCGCACGGCTACCACAGTCGGAGAAGAAATAGGACTCGCAGTCCACGGCCACGCACGCACCCTGCACGAGAGTCGAGAAAACTCAAGTGGCGCTAAGCCATTGGACTCTGGACAGTCCTCTAGACGCACTACACCCAACGGTCCTTGAGTCACAAGACTCGGGGTCAAGACCGTTGTATGCAACAGCACAAGGCCATCAATCTAGTCCAATCTCTAGGTCTAAAACCACGGTAGCACGAGTACCGAGATAACTCACGAGCCGCCAAGACCACTCCCTCGGGAAGGGAACGCAAGGGAATAAAGCCACCCACACGGGCCACACGGAAAACACAGAAGCACGATTCCCAAGGTAGCACACAAGCCGCCATGTCGATTTCCCATCCCAGAGCAAGCGGGAAACCTCCAGCCCCAGGCCGGATAACTGGACTCGCAGTCCAAGGCCAAACACGTGGCCCACACGGGAATCGCCTTCCAAGAAACCCACGACATGCGGGGGAGACCCCACCGCACACACATCGATACACGGTGACTCGATCGAGCGTAACACGAAAGCCCGGAACACGTGAGGTCACCCGGACCCACCACACCTACGGGCATGCTAATCGAGGTAAATGGAACCTCCCGTCACCCCAGAAACACGGACACGGAACCCACGGGGTGCCCGGGACACTCACGAGACCTAAAGTCAACCACTGGGTCACAACCGGGTCGACCGGGGTCAAAACCACGCAGACGGGAACCGCCACGTAGTCACGGTCACCTGGGGACCGCGACCACATAGAAACGGTCGACCGGGGACCGCGACTAAGCAGTCACGGTCGGGTCACGACCGCGACTAGCCAGACGCAGCCCGATGGTAGCGGTCGCCCTAAGACCGCGACTAGACAGTCACGGTTGGGTCACGACCGCGACTAGACAAAAATGATCTATCGCACGTCCGCGACGCTTGCCGACGCTCTTGGGCAAACGCGGTCTCCCAAGACCGCGACCAATGAAAGCGGTTACTGGTAGACCGCAACCATTTCGGAAAATCAAGAATGGCGAGAAAATGCCCAAAAATCCGATCCACGTCCCGATCACCCCCGGGTGATGGGGAAACAAAGGGGAATCCATCCCCAAGCCCCTAGGCATACATCTAAACCCCTGGATCGGTCAAAAACGCCGTAAAACGAGAGATCCGGCTCACTCCCTAAAAACATGCATTTTTCCCCAAATCGGACCGATTAGCCCGCTCGGCTCACCACGGCCTACAAAACTCACGGGGAAGGAAGTGCACGAGCTGGGGGGTCCATCTCCCTACCTCCACCGAAGATTTCGCGCACCGTGGATGTCGATCCACGAAGAAAACGCCGTTAAAGTCTCGCCGTTCCACGAACCCACGGCCGAGCTTCACCGCGCCTCCACCGCCTCGATCCTCATCCATCCTCGCCCGTACCTCGCCCGCGCTGTCCCCACCTCGCCCACGCTCCACCCCGTCGACCGCCGGAGAGGAGAGAGTGAGAGGAGAGAGCGTGAGAAGAGAGAGGGAGAGAAGAGAGAAATGAGAGGGGAGAGAGAGAGAAGGGTTATATATAGGAAAATCCAAAAATTCGGAAAAATCCCAAAAAATAGAAAATCACACCCTCGCGATCCTCGGAACGCACTAATCGTAACGGTACCACACTCGCCTAGGTGAACGGCCCGGTTCACCCGCAACGAGGTTCCGAAGGAATTACCGAAACACACACCGAGAATCGAAAAATACACGCAGAAAAGCCGCGGAATACTTCCGGGCCTCCGAAACAGCTCCGGATCGCGCCGATCCGAACACGAAAGATGTCTGAAACGAAATTCCAGACACAACGGAGCCAGATATACCGGAAACACAGATCCGGGACCCACAAAGAAGGATCCGAAAAAAATCTGGGGCATTACACCTCCGGCGACGGCGAGGACGGCGGCTCCGGTGGCGACGACGGCTCCGGCGGCGACGACCGCAAGCAGAGGACAGAGGAGAAGGAGAGAGTGAGAGGGAGAGTGGGGGGGTGGAAATGGGGCCAGGTGGAAGGGGTGGGAGGGAGGGGTCGACGGTGGCGGGAAAGGGGGAATTTTGCGACGGAAATACGGACGAAACTTATTTCCGTCTGCAATTTCAGACGGATTATTTCCGTCTGAATATCCGTCCCAAATTTGTGACGTATATAAAGATGGAATATATTCTGTCTATAATTATAGATGGATCTTCAGAGAGAGTATAGTGTCCTTAATAATAACGGAATTTGTGACGAAAACTAATCCGTCAGAAATACAGACGGATTTTAAGACGGAAAATATCCGTCTGAAATATCCGTCGGTATTTTTGCTTTTTTTGGTAGTGTAAACGATGTGTAGACTTCAGAAATGCATAGAGACGCTACAGCGTGACAGCGTCGACGCAGCAGTTCACCCTGATGTGAAGTTAAATCTGGGTCAGTTCAGTGGGTCGACGCAGTGACCCCATGCGTCAACGCATCCAGCCTTATCTTCAAAGCCATCTGAGGCATTTCAAGACTGCGTCAACCTCGTGGACTCAATGGGTTGACGCCATCTGAACTACTTACGAGATGTAAAGACTCAATGCGAATCTGATGTAAAGACTTGAGGGGAGTCGACCCATCTAAGAAGGGGGTCGACCCATAGAGCTAGCACCCTCATGCATTCTCCACAGAACAGATCAGATATAACATACTCATGCATTCATGTTGCTATCATTCAATGTGATGTTCTTAGCAAAATAATATGGTGACTCATTTATGTTGCTATCATTAAAACACCACATAATCATCAAAGCACAAGGGACACAACAAATTTTCCAAGGTACCAATGAGCATAAGAGAAATCTCCTCATCCAAATCCTAGAAGATAGTCGGCATTGCCTAGAATTCTATGAGGTGATGAGAGGATCAAAGAGGCGGGACTTCACCGTACTCAAAAGGTTTAACTTCAAATGCCAAGCTCCATAGCAGACTACAATTGTGTACTCTCAATGGAATAATATAATGCAGTAAAGGTAGGGAATGCCCGACCAGAGCATTAGATTATTATTGCATTTAACTTTTCTAATGAATTAGGCTACTAGTCTACAGCATGTGTAGTCAGTAGTCAATCACCGTCACTTGTACATCGATTTACTTAATACATCTCATTACTTGTCGAAAAAAAAATTAAATTAGAAAAATCAAAGGATCATAAAATAAGATGAAATTTCATGAACCTTAGTTCAATTTTTATTTTTTATTATGTTGATGGCATTTTACTAAGATGTATGTCTTTATCAAATTAATGTCCTAGTATTGCCCGATGAATATTTCTTCACATTGACAATAAGGAAAAAGGAGGTGTGGGATTACATCGTATATCCACATTTGTTGTGACGTCAAATTTGAACAAGTTAGAAACTAAGGTTCGATGAACTTGAACGGTACGTCCGTATCATACGTTTCCGATGATATTAGTCAGTGATCTGTATGAGTAATGCGTGATATATGATCGATATATTATTCATATTATTTTAAAAATTAAATATTTTATTTTATATTATTATTACTTAATAGAAAAATTAATTAGAGGTGTTTTAATTTTATGTGATGACTTGGGTTCGAAACATGATTCTTACATGTTTTGTGCATTTTTTTACGTCAAAAAATTTATAAAAAATATGGGATCAATTAGATTTGAATCTAAGATCTTAAACTTAAATAACACACCTCTTAACCAATTAAACTAATACCTTATATAAATAATTTTTATTATAATTAATATATATGTTAAAAGAATTATTTCTTCCTAATGTGATATCATATCTTATCGTACTAAAGGGTGATCGGTACGACCGACAAGAAAATCATGGTTAAAACTCGGTCAAAGTAAGGCTAGAAAGTAGAAATGCATTGAAACAATTTAAAGTTTCAGAGCTCAGTTTGCGTATCATTTACTCGGTGCAAAATTTTCTGAAAATATGGAGAGTGCATCGTTTCCAACGCCGTCTCTTGCCACGTGTAGTCCATCAAGCTCCACGCAGGTTATAAATGGAGGGCCCCTACCGAAGCCTTCCTCCTCACCCTTCCACCCCAAATCGTAGAGAACAGTAGAGAGAGAGAGAGAGAGATGGAGCGAGGTGCTTGCCCGAACTACAGGAGGCTCCCAAAGACTACATCGGGTAATATAGAAAGAGAGAAAGGCATTGCTCTCTTTCTCTTTTATTCTACTGCAAAATGTTAGGATCATTTCATGGTTGTCCATTTGTTTTTTTATTTTCTCTTTGCAGTTCATGGGCATTCCTCTGTGGTCCTTTTACGGCCCCCCGATCTCCCCTCAGCTGGCCAGGTCTTGTTGCATGTCCATGTTTCTTGCAACTTTGTGCTCCATTATGTGATCATCCTCGCCTCCCATAGCATGCAGATGTGACTGTTGTCGATTCTGTTCATCTCTCTTCCATCTGGATTTCTGGCGAACCAGCGGACCTATGTTACTTGCATTAGTTATCCCCCCCACTTTGAGACCCTAAGATATATATATACGGATTCCTCCTCGACTCTCTCTCAGGTTTCTTCCACATAATCAACCATGTGTTTCTGGATTTGTTCTTCTCATATTTCCGTTTCTCGTGTATTATAAGATTTATTGATTTTACATGTCTATAGACTTTGGGCCTCTTTGATAACAGAGTAATGGTGAAATAAGACTTAACTCGGAGAATAAGTAAAAATACAGTTTGATAAGACAGATAGATTTTTTCACCCCTAATTTGAATGTTTTTAAGATAACTCAATCTAACTAAAAGATAGAATGAGATATTTCACCTTACTTTGGATATGTTTTAAAATAAAAAATAAAAAAATAAGAATAACTTCTCTGGTTAAAACTAACCCGATTTTCTCTATTCTATTATCAAAGAGGATCTTAAATTCTGCAATAAAATTAGAAATACTTTCCATTCCTTTTCCCTTTCCTCTTCAAAAAAATTAGAAATACTTTCCATCACTTAACACAGATAACCATCCTTTGTTCATCTGTTATGGGTTCTATCAAAACCTGAACTTTTTATTGGCTCCAATTTCCCCTCCTCCACAGCCAACCCCGTCTGCTTCGGTCTCTTGGGCATGATATGCTTGGATATGGCATACTTCTAGTCATTTACCAAATTAGGAAAGCTGTACTTCGTAAGATTCTTTCCCACCTGTCTGAGATTCTTAGATATGTATATCTCTCTCTCTCTCTCTCTCTCTCTCTCTCTCTCTCTCTCTCTCTCTCCTGGGTTTATGAAGAGTTATTCGAAACCTGTACTTCCAGATTCGATCTTCCCCTCTTCCCCCCACGGTTTCAGCTTCTTGGCAGAGATGGCAACATTTTTGTTGTCTGGGTTGCTGGAAAGGCGCCCAGGTTGGCGCCTTCCTGCATGCATGGCCCGCTGTTTGTGCTCACTCGCGGGTGTCCACAAACCAAGAAAAAACCGATCCTCCCGCGGGGTGAGCTAAAGATCCGACCCGTCCCCCCATCAACAATCCGCAATCGAACGGCTTGGATCCGGGGAGTGGGTCTGGTCCTCGAAGATCTGCGAGTAAGTCCAAACGGCGAACTGCTCCTTTTTGCTGCCATTTACAACTGAGACTCGGGAAGGGAAACAACATCTACTGCGCAAGAAGGTGGACGGAAGTCAATCCAACACAATCTCCAGCCGCCACGACCCCGCCTCCAAGCGCACGTATGGTCACGCTGTCGGCGGCTTTTGGGGAAACTTCAGGGATTTGGGTCATTTATGAGTTCAGTTGGACGGGACTTCCTTGGAGTCTTTGGCGGGGAGCGTCTTATTAATGGCGATAGGGGGCGGCATGCGGGGTCAGAAGATGTAATTAGTAAAGTATTTTTTTTGCGCTCTACAGCTCCTCGAAGCTAGTTCCAATTAACGTAACGCCCCCGTTTACAGATGCCCCACAGATAGCCTCCCGCACGCAAGTGCTGTTCTGTGGCTTTCCCGTTCCGGCTTGACGGGGAAGTCCTTAGCTGTTGTAATAAAAGCCCACATCATGGGCTCCGCAACGCTTGCGTACCAACGCGTATGAGCAGTAGAGATATAGAAGAACCCAGGCAGCTTTTCCCATACGACATGCGTTTCACGGTTTCTCTCCTTCTCGTGTCCTCCTTTCCTTGATACGTCTGCGTGGTACACATGCGCTTCACGGTTTCTCTCCTTCTCGTGCCCTCCTTTCCTTGATACGTCTGCGTGGTACACATGCGCTTCACGGTTTCTCTCCTTCTTGTGTCCTCCTTGCTTTGATACGTCTGCGTGGTGCACGTATGTTACTCCGCCATCTTGTCGTCTTCCGTCTCCTGCTGGTTCACCGCTGGTGTGTAATGGGTCTCTTCTTTCTTTCTTATAAGTGGCAATGGTGATGTGTTTCTATTGCTAAATCTCTGCAGCTGGAGCTCTGCAGCCGGAGCCCGTCAGGATCGCACCTCGGAGGGTGGCCCCCGCTAGTAACGATGGCTCTCTGGCCGCTGCCACCGCCACCGCCGCCGGCGGCATCAGTGACGCTAAGAACAACAGGAACAACAACAACAACAACGGCGGCGGCGGCAACGGCAACAGCGCTCACTACAATGGCGGGAACGGCGCGGGCAACAACAACGACACTCACGACGGGGAGGGGGCGGCGGTGGCTGGGGGCGCCGTGGTGCGGGAGCAGGACCGGTTCATGCCTATTGCGAACGTGATCCGCATCATGCGCCGGGTGCTGCCGACGCACGCCAAGATCGCGGACGACGCCAAGGAGACGATCCAGGAGTGCGTGTCCGAGTACATCAGCTTCATCACCAGCGAGGCCAACGAGCGCTGCCAGCAGGAGCAGCGCAAGACCATCACGGCCGAGGACCTGCTTTGGGCGATGAGCAAGCTGGGGTTCGATGACTACGTCGATCCTCTCACCCTCTACCTCCAGCGTTACCGCGAGCTCGAGGGCGACCACCGCGGCTCCCTCCGTGGGGAGCCCCTGCTGACGCCGCTCAAGCGCGCTGCCTCCGACTCCGGCCTCTACGGCCCCCCCGCGCCGGTGTACCACGCCGCCGCCACCCACGACCACCAGAACCACCATGCCATCGCGCACCAGTTCTTCTACACCCCCCAGCCGCACCCTCACGCTCCACCACATCTGCCCATGCCAGTGCTCTTCCCTGGCGCCGCCGGTGGAGGCAGCAGCTCCGCTGCCGCCGGAGGAGGAGGGATGATGCCGGTGGGCTACTACAGGGAGGCCGGAGCATCGTCCCAGGCGGGTTCGACCTCTCAGGCGCAGCACCCATCGACTGGTTTCGACCCATTCACGCCGTACAAGTGACGGTGGAATGGATCGCATTTTGGACTCATATCATCATTATCACCATAATCCTATCCAGAGTTTTATCCACAAAAAAAGAAAAAATGATCATCCTATCATGAGAGAATAAGGGGTGCTGGAACAGTAAGTGGGGAGCCGATCTCACAGCTGCAGACCATAAGAGACCGGCCTCTCAGTTTCTGTCTTCATGTAGGTTTTGGTTTTCCTTTTTTTTTTCTGTTAGTGTTATGTGTTAGGGTTCGTGTAGTTGGATCTTCATGTGGATCTCCGTGTATCTGCAGTGTTCGTAGTTTCACCTCCTAGGGAGATGTCATAAATCATGATCTGTAGTAATGTCGGGACTCGGGAGAGGGCTTCGCGGCTCTCCCGTGCTGGGGTCTCTCTCCCTTCTTTGTGAAGTTGTTCTATTTTACCCGGTAAGAGATACTTCGGGTACCTTGTCTGTGTGTGATTTCTGGAAGTTACGAATCATGTCTGTACCACACAAGCAAAACAGACAAAGCCTTTGTCTCTGTATGACATTTTGTCGCCTTAAGTTGTTACGTGTGAACTTTCCGCTAGCATTTGCACCCCACCCAGACCCTGCTGGATCTGTAGTTAATTTGTGGAACCCTAGTTCTTTTTGGCTAGCTAAACTCTTGTCAGGATGTTCTGCTGTTCTTGTTTCTCATGTAAAAAGGAGGAATGGACCAGTGAAGGATTACAAGAGCAAAAAAGATCAAATGAAATGATTCTTTCATCTTCAAATGTTTAAGCGATCTACCTTTGATCTTGATGAGGGCTTACGTCTCATTTGACTGTTAAACGTATGGTATTCGGTTTGTGCTTAGTTCGCTCCCCCGCGTGCGTACGGCTTGGGTGGTAGATAGTCTAACATTCGGCCTTGCTGTTATCTTCCTCAATGTGTTCCTTGGCGCACGTCATGGAGCCATATTATTCCGCATGACGCCCCCGTCTGTGGCAGCGGCCAATCACACTCCTAAGCACAAGGAGAAGTATTGCCTTGCACCACACTCATTCCTCCATCATGCCCCCCATTTAATAACCATTCTGACTCACAGTGCCATCATGACATACCTTCATATAACCCCCCAGAGAGATCTCCATCATGACAACGGTGGTTCCTACTCCAAGGTAACAGGAGCAAGATCGAAACGGTCATCGTATCCTAAAAGATATCCTTTCTTTGATTTTCAAAAATTTGAAGGTCTCTTCACCCTTTCTAATCCGCCTATGATATTACCTTAGCCAATCCGACACGTGTCGAGATAGTAACAAGTTGATTGACATCAAGCCGGCTGCCCAAAGCCTATAAAAGGTATTGTAGGACAACCCAAATGCACACTTTCCTCCCTTATTAAGTATTTCCACTTTCCCTCCAGTTTGGTTGACTTGAGTATCGCAAGGTTCTCTTGAGGCACCTCACCCCCTTCGAGAACTTTTTCCTTGTGAGTGGAGATAAATTCACCTCCATAGCTCAGCTCCTCGACGGGAACGTCGCTTCACCCCCACCAAGTTCGCTAGTTCGGTCTCCCTCTTACAAATTCTAAGTGTTACGCAACAAATCTAATGCATTCATATTGTAGGGTACGTTGCGGTCAATCTGATACTTAACTATGCATTTATGTGTGGTCAATAGGCTAAAGACCTTGCTAGCTTTGAAGGAAGGTTTAAAGATTAAGGGCCTATTTAACAACATATTTAATCTATATTGTCTAAAGCGGTTAGATAACTGAAGATGCAAATCATTTGGTAAAATGATTGAATGATGTCTAAACCATCCTCTATTATCTTAAACTTCCCTTTGAAAAAAAAACCGTGAGGAGAATGTCACTTTTCCTTTTTCTAATAGAGATCAAAGCCCTAGCATAGACGCCTTTGGCAAAGCCTCTCCCTTGCCCCCCCCTCTCACGCAACCCTCTCTAGCATCAATTGAGGACATCGAGATCATGGTGGTAGAGTTGAAGCAAGCCTTCTACCAGCTTGGCTTAGAGGTTGACACTAGGGAGGTCGAGTCCATGGTGGTGGCCTTCATCCGTCCTAACTACACTGGCCTGGAGTTCAACTGGCCTTGCCAACCTTTACCTGTCCCAACCAAAGCATGCCTTCATCTATCCCACGCCATGCCAACCTTCATCGAGCATTAGGGAATACCCAATTAAGAGATAGCATGGCCAAGGTGGGGGTGGGGAAGACAGGGGAGGTAGAGGAGTCAGTCACGCAAAGGTGTTTATCATGTTCAATGAGGACAAGAATGGGTCCCCTGATGCGGGACGAACACGGGAGACGACACTATTAGGTGCCACCCTCGGACTCTAGATGAAGACGCGACTAGCAGCACACACCAGGGAGACACTAAACCCGACACTACTAGCTCCTAGTGGTAAAACGTCGCTAACAGAAGTGGAAGCTCACTCGTCGTCCCAAGCGAGGGAAAGCGCGGACCGTGCGCGGTTAAGGAATCGGCGGAGGTCAAGGGTAGTCCGACTCAACTTCCGGACTCGGATCGAGTCGCGGGACGGGTCACTCTCACTCTCACAGCGGTGACATGAACACACGGGCTAGTACCTATCACTCTCGGCAGCGGCAAAAGACCATATACTAAACTAGCAAGCGAATGCCGAGAAGTTAAGACCGTACCTCCATGCACCCAGCGTGGCGAAGACAACCCCGGCCGAATTACGGATCCCCGGTTAAACAATTTTACAACAGTACAATGATTTGACCCACTCCACGCAGGGAGGTAAAAGGTCACATGTGGGGTCCGGGAATCACGCAAATCGGGTTGACGGGCAGCATCTTGATGTCGCCCGGCGGTGCCGAACTCCGCATTTTCGTGCTTTCCGAACGGCAGGTTCTGCGGGCCCGTGGGGCCCACGGACGGCGCTATCTTTCGGATCTGCGGGGGTGGGACCCACTGTGATGGGGATCCCTGGTGGCGCGCCTCCACGGACGGCGGTCTTGAACTAGCTGCCCACGGATTTTGATTTCTGTTTTCCGGCGCGCGCTCCGGCGAAAATGGCTGCTGCGATCAATCCCGACGTCGGATCGGGACGCATGAGCTATCGTTGTAAAGCTCTCTTCAAATGCTTCAATCTAGACCCAGAGAGATCTGCTGGATCTGGTCGTATCAGAACTTTATTAAATTTACAAGTCCCTGTTGTACAGTAACCGAAATCTCAGATCTGCAGGGCACTTGTCTGAGAATCACCGTTGACTGCCTAGTAAACCTCCGATTCAGCTCTTGCGCTCTTCTTAGGCGTTGTAGGGAATCAAACCACGGAACTGGGACTATTTTTAGAATTTGATTTGGAGTGGAGCCGATTTGTTATGGTTTTTGGGGTGACTGGTGGTCGGATCTGGGAACAGGTGGATAGAACTGTAGATGGGTCTGAGAACGAATTTTAGAAAATATGAGATGGGCTAATCAAAAATTGAGAAAAATTGTGGATGAAGGGGTGGATGGGTGGAACCCCCAGTAAAATTGGGCGAACTAACAGAAATCAAAAAGTAGATCTAAGACATGAAACTCAGGATGGAGGTGAACCTGGACAGAATTCTGGCAGAACCAAAATGAAAGAGTGGACGAAAATCAAAAATTAGCAAACGTGATCTGAATGCTGGCCTGATTTTTGTGGGTGGAGAGGAACATCCCAGGAACAACTCCTCCAAATTTGGTAGCCAAATGAGCTCGGGGAAGACCTGTGAATTTCGAACAAGCTGCTGTGGTACTGCGCGGGCAGAACTCCGTTGATGGCGATGGCGGTGCGGTGGCGGCTCGTGGCGGCGGCGGCGGTGACCGGAACTGATAGGGTGGAGTCTCACCACCTGAAGGAAGCCTTCACAGCTTCAAGGGGAAGAGGGAGAGGAGAAGGGGGCGCACCAAGGCTGGAGCTTCAAGCTTTTTTTCCAATTCAAATGGCATTAATTCATGAAAATGGAAAAATACAAGCATATATATGTCACCCATCTAATCCATCCTCCACCGTTGGATCTAGGGGTTAGGGATGGATGGCTAGGATGAAGTTTGATCAAAATACAACAAAAATATTAAACAAAAGGGGAGGGGGGCACACCTTGACCAAGGGGGGGACATGGTAGGTGGGTTTGGTTGGAATTGTTGACCATTTTGGTCCCTTGTCTCCCATGTGGACAATTGACTAGTCCAAGGCTTCTAGATGTCCACCTTGGATTTTGACCAACCCCACAAGGCTGATATGGACCAATGGGAGGGGGCCTGGGGGTCCCGTGGGGCCCAGGGGTCCCATTTTACAAATAAGCCCCTCGTACACTCATAATTGTAAACCGTATAAAATGAAATAAACACACCTTACACACAAATAAAGTCTAATTAAATATGAAAAATGGGGAGACTCAAGGCGGCGTCTCCAGGCTGTCTCCGAGCCAGATGGATGCTGAGGTGGCTCGAGTCGTGCTCCATGTGCGGTACCGGTGGCTCGGCGTGTCGCACCGCTCAACTGCTGGGTGTCCACACCAATTCTCCCCGGGTGGGAGAAACTCGACCCTGTCGAGTAAGGGTCTGCATCGCTCCTGTATCGCTCCAGAAGGTCCGGATCGATCCGCTGCAACTCGTCATGTGTGATCCATGTGTCCTCAGTAGCGGGCCGTCCTCTCCATCGCACTAGGTAGCGCGGGTAAGATCCACTCCTGGTAACTGTCACTTGCTCGTCCAGTATACGATCTATATGCTCACGCTGCCGTGAAAAAGGGGCTGGAGGTGGAAGTGGACACTCAAGTGTGGGATCACTCTCAAGGGGAGGAGATGGCTCAAAAGGCTCACTAGGGATCACCGCTGGGTCCCTATATGCAACAAGATCTGATACATTGAAGGTAGAGCTTATACCATATTCCTCGGGCAGGTCCACAACATACGCATTGGATCCAATGCATTTCAACACTCTAAAGAGACCGGCTCCGCGAGCTTGCAACTTCTTAACGGTTCCAGAGGGAAACCATTCAGGTCTTACCCTGATCATGACATATTCACCCTCTTGAAACTCTCGGTGGTGTCGATGGGCATCGGCTAGCTCTTTGTAACGTGCATTGCTGGCCTCACTCATGCAGACTCCTAACATGCCTAGCACTAGACTCGGCAGACCCACTATGCACTCCTAAAATGCTTAGCAAAATAAAAACACACGGATGCACACACAACCCTAAACAACCCTACAGTTAGTAAAACCCAATCATATGCAAGGTGGTCCAGGACATCCGAATGTGTGCCATGCATGCATTTGACATAATCGGAGGTTAATGTCATGGTGGACTCCTAGACATCCTACGATGCACCAACCATGGACATGGGGTTTGGATGTGGGAAGTCCGGGAGGCTTGGGTGGTTGAGGTGGGCCGGGGGAACCAAAGTCTTCATTATCCCCAAATGACGGTTCGGACCTATTGCCATGTGTAGGTTGCCAGGCCCGAGTAGGAGGGGTGTGATAGTGGACTTCTTTAAAGAGGGGGAATGGAGGTTGTGGGCCAAGGGACCCATGAAGAAAGGGATCGAAGGGATCAAAGAATGTGTGACCCCTCGATATGGATTCCCTCATCTCAAGATCTCATGTGAGGAAGTCTAGAAGGTGTTGTTGATCTCCTTCATCCTTGAAGGGAGATGAGACGGTGGGGGTATGATGGTGGACCCTCTCAAAAAGGTGGAGTAAATATGGTGGGTCATGGGGTCCACAAGAGAATGGGTCGAAGGGATCAAAGAAGGTATGACCCCTCGGACTAGGCTTCCACAAATCACTGTCCCACATTTGGAAATCTTGGAGGTGTAAATGATCACCTTCATTCATTGTGAGAGGTGGGACGACAGTCATAGGTAGAAAGTAAGATTCCTCCCTTGGGCAAAAGGAAATGAAGTCGGACTCGGCCGGCATAGGGAGGAGTAGAAGAACCTCCGTGGTAATATGACCCACGGTGTACACGGAGGTGATGGACCCTAAAACGGGATGAGTGAAATTACGACCTGTGGGTCGGTCGAAGCTTGGAGCCAACAAGTGCGTACATGTCCACTGCCGATCTAACCCTTTAAGAAGGTCATCCAATGTATCCACATAGTGACTAGACCGAAAAGTGGTGTGAAATGAATTGATTGGCACCAGAGGTAGGATAGGGTCCATAGATGAGAAGGGAAGTGGGACCAAGCCCTTCTTGAGCCAGCTAAGAAGCGGCTCGGCTATGACAAGCATTCCCGTTAGAAACACGGGTGGCTCGGGCTGAGGTGGCTTAGAATAAAGATCGGAGAGTGGGGCTTCTCCAACCCTTTTGTCCCTTATGGCTAGAGATGTCCGAGTGGGACAGTGTCCTGCGTAGTGGCCGAACCCCTGGCAGCGATAACACTGTTGTCGTGACCCACTACGCTCCCTGATAAGTGGGTCCCTACCCTTATCCTCCTGACGGACAGGGGGTGTAGGAAATGGGACTCTCGTGGGTGGGAGAAGAGGATCCACTATGATGGGGAGAGGGCTTGGGGACTCCGTTGATGGGGCCGGGTTAAGACTACCGGCGATGACCTCCTTAGGCTCGGGTAGGAGTACATCACTAGGAGTACGTGTCCTATCCACCCCATCCAACCGGTCCAAAATCATTTGCATAAGTTCGGCAACGGAGTGGGTTGGAATAGGGATATCATGATGGACTCGTCCGTAGTCAACCGTCCTAGGATTGGGTCTTGGCTCATCTACGTGTGGGACTCTTTACCTCCGACTAGAACCCACTTGGTTGGAAGTGATTGGGTGGGGCCGGTTGGAGGTGACCGGTTGGGGCACGTATACCTTCCTAAGCTCTCTCTTCATGTCCCACCATGACTCGATGGGCCATTGCCCCCTAACCTCTCTCAATCTTTCGATGTAGTCCCACTTTTCGGCAGCCTCATGAAGAAGCCGCTCTTTGGCGAAAGAGAATTGCATTGCCTCGGACATAGTATAACAATCAAAGTAGGTGTCCATGGTGGCCTCCCACTTGAGGTAGATGCCCGGGTCATTGGAGCCAAAAAAATCTGAGGCTTCAGGCCTACAGAAGCGGAGAGGATGGTTGCCAAGCCCATGGGTGGGCCAACGGTCATATCGCCCGGGTGATTGGGACTCCATGAGAAATTGGGGAACTACATGTTAGACATGCCGACACTTGGACAAGACTGACTGACTCTTATAGGACTACACGAACTAGAAGACACCGACTAATGCAAACACTCACTAATGCAAAAAAATGATGCACGTAGACCTAATGAATATCCGGTACATGACGGAGATAAGCAATTCGAAGATCACTCGCGCAAGTACGCTACCTTCCCGATAGGCATAACCTAATGTTCGGGCAACGCCTTTTAATATACCGGGCTATTGGGTGAAATACAATTTGAAAACACTCTTTTTTTTGTTTTGAAAGTAATGATGATTCTAGACTCGTCTTAGACCATGATGCATGCAAGACTTATGCAAAGACTACCCTAGACTCAACCCGCTCTGATACCAAACTGATACGGGACGGACACGGGAGATGACACTAATAGGTGCCACCCTCGGACTCTAGATGAAGACGCGACCAGCAGCATACACCAGGGAGACACTAAGCCCGACACTACGAGCTCCTAGTGGCAAAACGTCGCTAACAGAAGTGGAAGCTCACTCGTCGTCCCAAGCGAGGGAAAGCGCGGATCGTGCGCGGTTAAGGAATCGGCGGAGGTCAAGGGTAGTCCGACTCAACTTCCGGACTCGGATCGAGTCGCGGGACGGGTCACTCTCACTCTCACAGCGGTGACATGAACACACGGGCTAGTACCTATCGCTCTCGGCAGTGGCAAAAGACCATATACTAAACTAGAAAGCGAATGCCGAGAAGTTAAGACCGTACCTCCACGCACCCGGCGTGGCGAAGACAACCCCGGCCGAATTACGGATCCCCGGTTAAACAATTTTACAACAGTATAATGATTTGACCCACTCCACGCAGGGAGGTAAAAGGTCACATGTGGGATCCGAGAATCACGGAAATCGGGTTGACGGGCAGCATCTTGATGTCGCCCGGCGGTGCCGAACTCCGCGTTTTCGTGCTTTCCGAATGGCGGGTTCTGCGGGCCCGTGGGGCCCACGGACGGCGCTATCCTCCGGATCTGCGGGGGTGGGACCCACTGTGATGGGGATCCCTAGTGGCGCGCCTCCACAGACGGCGGTCGACCGGGAACACCGATCGGGGGTTGATCGGCCCCGATTCCCAATTGTTGAACTAGCTGCCCACGGATTTTGATTTCTATTTTCCGGCGCGCGCTCCGGCGAAAACGGCTGCTGCGATCAATCCCGACATCGGATCGGGACGCATGAGCTATTGTTGGAAAGCTCTCTTCAAATGCTTCAATCTAGACCCAGAGAGATCTGCTGGATCTGGTCGTATCAGAACTTTATTGAATTTACAAGTCCCTATTGTACAGTAACCGAAATCTCAGATCTGCAGGGCACTTGTCTGAGAACCACCATTGACCGCCTAGTAAACCTCCGATTCAGCTCTTGCGCTCTTCTTAGAGTTGTAGGGAATCAAACCACGGAACTAGGACTATTTTTAGAATTTGATTTGGAGGTGGAGCCGATTTGTTATGGTTTTTGGGGTGACTGGTGGTCGGATCTGGGAACAGGTGGATAGAACTGTAGATGGGTCTGAGAACGAATTTTAGAAAATATGAGATGGGCGAATAAAAAATTGAGAAAAATTGTGGATGAAGGGGTGGATGGGTGGAACCCCCAGTAAAATTGGGAGAACTAAAAAAAATCAAAAAGTGGATCTAAGACATGAAACTCAGGACGGAGGTGAACCTGGACAGAATTCTGGCAGAACCAAAATGAAAGAGTGAACGAAAATCAAAAATTAGCAAACGTGATCTGAATGCTGGCCTGATTTTTGTGGGTGGAGAGGAACATCCCAGGAACAACTCCTCCAAATTTGGTAGTCAAATGAGCTCGGGGAAGACCTGTGAATTTCGAACAAGCGGCTGTGGTACTGCGTGGGAAGAACTCCGTTGATGGCGATGGCGGTGCGGTGGCGGCTCGTGGCGGCGGCGGCGGCGACCGGAACTGATTGGGTGGAGTCTCACCACCTGAAGGAAGCCTTCACAGCTTCAAGGGGAAGAGGGAGAGGAGAAGGGGGCGCACCAAGGCTGGAGCTTCAAGCTTTTTTTCCAATTCAAATGGCATTAATTCATGAAAATGGGAAAATACAAGCATATATAGGTCACCCATCTAATCCATCCTCCACCGTTGGATCTAGGGGTTAGGGATGGATGGCTAGGATGAAGTTTGATCAAAATACAACAAAAATATTAAACAAAAGGGGAGGGGGGCGCACCTTGACCAAGGGGGGGACATGGTAGGTGGGTTTGGTTGGAATTGTTGACCATTTTGGTCCCTTGTCCCCCATGTGGACAATTGACTAGTCCAAGGCTTCTAGATGTCCACCTTGGATTTTGACCAACCCCACAAGACTGATATGGACCAATGGGAGGGGGCCTGGGGGTCCCGTGGGGCCCAGGGGTCCCATTTTACAAATAAGCCCCTCGTACACTCATAATTGTAAACCGTATAAAATGAAATAAACACACCTTACACACAAATAAAGTCTAATTAAATATGAAAAATGGGGAGACTCAAGGCGGCGTCTCCAGGCTGTCTCCGAGCCAGATGGATGCTGAGGTGGCTCGAGTCGTGCTCCATGTGCGGTACCGATGGCTCGGCGTGTCGCACCGCTCAACTGCTCGGGTGTCCGCACCATCCCCCTTTATGGGGGAGCTACACACCGTGCAGTGAAAGTCGGGGCTGCCACGGAGGGGTAACATCGCTAATATATATCACGGACCAAAGGTCTTGCATGGCCTCCCCCTTCTCCCTCCTTCCCTACATCTTGGCTGTCTCTGCATTCTACATCAGATCAGGCAAACGTAGGTTGGAGATGTAGGATTCAAAACTCCAACAACGCTTTAATTCCCATCAACTAGATAGCTCTCAATGTGGAGTGGGATCGGTGATACACAAGGTTCAATTCTCCAAGCATCGCCAAGAGGAAGACACCCCAAGCTTTGGCTCCATGCAGAACTAAGAATAGAGCTAAGAAACTAATGCTAAGAGTAGGAAGAATATGATGAACAGTGAAGAAGGACAAGCTTTTGGGTTTCAATGTGATAGCCTTCTCTGGCCATCCTTTTCTTCTACATATACTTTCCTAAAGGGCTCATTACAACTACAACCAAGAGTTAGAGCTGCGCTACATGAATTCCGACAAGTCTCTAACAAAATCTGTCACGCCCCGAACCAATAGCAGCGGGAAGTGATGCTCGGAACGTGACAGTTAACAGTCATGATAACAAGAGCGGAAGATAAATAACCACAATTAAACACGAGGAGGCCATACACACATATTGAAAAATACGAGCTCTTATTAATATTAAAAAGGTCACTTAACAATATTAGATTCAAATTAAGGGAAGAAAGAATAAAAAGAAATAACCAGACGCACGACACTAGCTAGACTCAAGAAGATAAAAAGGACAGACTCCAATCTCTAGGTTCCAGGTTCACTCGATCACACTGATCCGATTCCCATTTGCAACGTACCGTTAACCGCGTTACCTGAAAAGGATTGGAAGTAGGGGTGAGCAAGAAGCTCAGTAGGAGTTATACTCTATCATCAGGCATAGTTTAAGTGATTAACCAATTAATGAATATGCATGATTAACGCGATAAAATAAGTAGAACTAAATAATCACTAAGATAGAAAGAGTAATGATAATTGAATGGAAGAAATAATTGCATGTCGAGATATCAAGCAAGATTAACAAGATTTTCTAGTGAATGGGCATTTGCAGTCAATTTCAAGTCATGTCAAGTAAGCAAGCAAGCAAGTACTTCATACTTTAAGCATGAATAATAATAAGTTTCACGAGAATGTAGAATGTCGTAGACCCAACACGCTAGATAGTATCGGTGCCAAATGCCACACCTAATCATTCACCTCCCCGGGGATCAAGTACGTTTCGGGTGCTCCTCCCAGGACCAGACTGGGCCCTTCATTTGTTTGCCTTGGCATTGATTTCTTTTTGGATCGTAGATCCCACGAGACTAGACATCCACAATATTTAATGGCCAAGGGTTCCAAGGTCAAGTTCATGTAGTCAAGGTAAAGAACACAAGGATAATGATTCTTTAAGAGTCCAAACAATAAGCTCCATAACTGAGAGGAATAATTGTCCCAAAGGACTATAATTAATGATCAATAGATCTAACAATAGGTAAATTCACAAAATACCATAGCCTATATTGGCTTGGTTAGCTCACACGATTCGAAATTCATGAAATAACCACTTTTCGGAAAATTGTCATATAAACGGTCAGACAAGGGCCGCTCAAGGGTATATACGGTTAATACTGAGCCGCGCATGTCCGAAAGATATTAAGACCCATGAACAAGATATACGGTCCATACTGGGCCGTATTACGGATATGCGGTCGCTATTGGGCCGCCTATGAGGATATACGGTCCACTACGGGCCGCGCATACCTCTCTTAGCCCAATTCGATCCAAAACTTAAACCAGCGATTCGGTCATGTAAATCGATGTTCTGGTGGTTCATTAGGTTCATAACAAGGGTATAAAGAAATATCGAGATGATGGTAAGTTCGCCGGATGGAGTTTCCGGTGATAAGTTCAAAGTTAACGCAACTTAAAGGGGCTAATGACTTACTAGAAGTCCGTAATTTGGTCAACGTTCTACTGGAATAGAATCGTTATCCGGCAACTAAAAGTTCATGATAAATCTAATTTCCATGTTAAATCATCAAGGATTAAGTTTTACATTTAATATATTTGTCAAAAAGATGAATCAAGATGATAAGATAATGAACAAGATCGTGTAGGAATGAACAACATACAATTAACAGAAATTTAGTTACATAATTAACCACTAATCATGTGGGTTTCTAATTAACCATTGTGTGCGTTGAAGTGGAGATAGTAATCGGAATGGTTTATACACTTGGATTGAGTGTAGGGACCATTGTTCTTCAATTTTGGATTGAGGAACACCGGGCTTAATTTGAGATCATAGGGTTGCATGCATGAGTCATTGGTTCCTCAAAATATGATTTTCAATTGGACTAGGTTGAATGGATTGATCCCCTCACAGTCCGGATCGATCCTCGGGTCGAAAACACGTAAACCGGGTCTGCCAGCATATGGGTCGACCCATTGGGTCGACCCCTGGAAAATCCAGGGATCTGCCTGCGTGTGGGTCGACCCCTGGGGTCGACCCCAGCAAGACAGATTGATGTCTACTGAATGGGTCGACCCCATGGGTCGACCCCCACAAATTCTGCCTTTTGGGTCGACCCCATGGGTCGACCCCTACAAGGTGCTGTATGGGTCGACCCTCGGGCAGACTGGTTCTGCTTGAGGATGGGTCGACCCCATGGGTCGACCCCTGTATTCACAGAACCAAACGTGACTTCGGAAATCAACAAAAACTCACCCAATTGGGGTCTAATTGGGCTGAGATATTAACCCCATGCTCCTGGGTTCTTGATGGACATACTAGAGTCATAATACAAGAGTTTGGAACATGAAATTCACCATAAAATTAATCGAAATCACAATCTATCTAGGAAGAACACTTGAAAACCTAGTTTTAGCATGCTTCTAATCAAACACGAAATTCTCTAAGCATGGTCTATGAAAATTGAGGCTTTATATATCAAAATAAAGAGGACTAGATGCTGAACATTTTGATATATTACTTGCAGTTTGAGCCCGAGAGAACCTACCTCAATCAGAGAAGAAAGGAAGAAGAAAGGAGGAAGAACGGACGCCGACACGTCACCACTAAACTCCCGAGATCTCCCTAGATCGATCTCCACTGCAACCGCCGCTGCTACCAAAGGATTCTAGGGTTGCATAGCTTCATTTTTATAGCTCATACACCTTCTGGAGCCTTCGGTGCTGGGAGAATTCGTCGAAACAAGTTGATTGTTTGAAAACGTGACCTAGCCAAAGCTCGGCCGACACCACGTTTTAGGGCTAGGGTTTCGATCAATTAACTGAGGAGAAATGATCCTTTGATCGTGGCCTTCCATTTGCCACCGATTTGGGCTCATTTGGTTGAGTATTAAGCTCTAATTCGACGGTTTAAGCTAAGGTTAGGTAAGTGTGCACTTTTGACTTAATCCACTAATTAGACCTAATTACGGATTTTTGCTGGGTCGACCACAGAAGATAAAGTTGTTAAATAAATGGTCCTTAACCCAATTACCATTTTTCTAGATTTTTATAAGGTAGTCAAAATTTCACTAGTCTATTTACTAAGGAATTAAATATTAAATTCTGAAATTCATTTATTTCAATTAAAAATTCATTTATTTCTATTAAATTATGGATTTTTAAAATCGGGGTATTACATCCTCCCCCACTTTAAAGAATTTGGTCCCCAAATTCATCGGGCATTACTAATTATTTAAATATTTGAACTAAGATGATCTTATCTATCAAAATAACATGTTAATTATACAATTAATGTCGAAAGAAATTAGCTATAGCTAGGGATAAAAGAGAACGATACCATATATAATTCTTCATTCGATAGAAGTTGGTTTCGATTCTTCTTGTAGTTTTGCTTGTGGAAGTAACTTAGGACAATTAGCCATTGTATGATCTTGATTTCCGCAACGCAGACACGCTCCGCTCCTTCGTCAGCACTCCTTTGCGAGATGACCAAGTTTGTGACAGTATAAACATTTCATTTGCGTAATATTGTTCTTCTTCTTCTTATTACGTCGGGTTTCTTTACGACGGACTTGCCAGCCTCTAGCGAAACCGAATCTTAGCTTACCCATGGAACCACTCGGTTTCATTTTAAGAAAGGCTTAGAGACCTGCAAGATAGTTATATGGTTAACTTTTTCATTACCCTTACGCGTAACGCAACGCAATCTTGCATATATTTTATTACTTAACCCAAGATATTACCCAATCTCACCAGGTGACAAGGGATGACACGGGTCTTGAGACTTAGGGTAACCTATACTCTTGGACAAAATCCAAGGACTCAGGCAAGGAGGCTCTGATACCACCTCTGTCACGTCCCGAACCGATAGCAGCGGGAAGCGATGCTCGGAACGTGGCAGTTAACAGTCATGATAACAAGAGCGGAAGATAAATAACCATAATTAAACACGAGGAGGCCATACACACATATTGAAAAATACGAGCTCTTATTAATATTAAAAAGGTCACTTAACAATATTAGATTCAAATTAAGGGAAGAAAGAACAAAAAGAAATAACCAGATTCACGACACTAGCTAGACTCAAGAAGATAAAAAGGACAGACTCCAATCTCTAGGTTCCAGGTTCACTCGATCACACTGATCCGATTCCCATTTGCAACGTACCGTTAACCGCGTTACCTGAAAAGGATTGGAAGTAGGGGTGAGCAAGAAGCTCAGTAGGAATTATACTCTATCATCAGGCATAGTTTAAGTGATTAACCAATTAATGAATATGCATGATTAATGCGATAAAATAAGTAGAACTAAATAATCACTAAGATAGAAAGAGTAATGATAATTGAATGGAAGAAATAATTGCATGTCGAGATATCAAGCAAGATTAACAAGATTTTCTAGTGAATGGCCATTTGCAGTCAATTTCAAGTCATGTCAAGTATGCAAACAAGTAAGTACTTCATACTTTAAGCATGAATAATAATAAGTTTCACGAGAATGTAGAATGTCGTAGACCCAACACGCTAGATAGTATCGGTGCCAAATGCCACACCTAATCATTCACCTCCCCAGGGATCAAGTACGTTTCGGGTGCTCCTCCCAGGACCAGACTAGGCCCTTCATTTGTTTGCCTTGGCATTGATTTCTTTTTGGATCGTAGATCCCACGAGACTAGACATCCACAATATTTAATGGCCAAGGGTTCCAAGGTTAAGTTCATGTAGTCAAGGTAAAGAACACAAGGATAATGATTCTTTAAGAGTCCAAACAATAAGCTCCATAACCGAGAGGAATAATTATCGCAAAGGACTATAATTAATGATCAATAGATCTAATAATAGGTAAATTCACAAAATACCATAGCCTACATTGGCTTGGTTAGCTCACACGATTCGAAATTCATGAAATAACCACTTTTCAGAAAACTGTCATATAAACGGTCAGACAAGGGCCGCTCAAGGGTATATACGGTTAATACTGAGCCGCGCATGTTCGAAAGACATTAAGACCCTTGAACAAGATATATGGTCCATACTGGGCCGTATTACGGATATGCGGTCGCTATTGGGCCGCCTATGAGGATATACGGTCCACTACGGGCCGCGCATACCTCTCTTAGCCCAATTCGATCCAAAACTTAAACCAGCGATTCGGTCATGTAAATCGATGTTCTGGTGGTTCATTAGGTTCATAACAAGGGTATAAAGAAATATCGAGATGATGGTAAGTTCGCCGGATGGAGTTTCCGGTGATAAGTTCAAAGTTAACGCAACTTAAAGGGGCTAATGACTTACTAGAAGTCTGTAATTTGGTCAACGTTCTACTGGAATAGAATCGTTATCCGGCAACTAAAAATTCATGATAAACCTAATTTCCATGTTAAATCATCAAGGATTAAGTTTTACATTTAATGTATTTGCCAAAAAGATGAATCAAGACGATAAGATAATGAACAAGATCATGTAGGAATGAACAACATGCAATTAACAGAAATTTAGTTACATAATTAACCACTAATCATGTGGGTTTCTAATTAACCATTGTGTGCGTTGAAGTGAAGATAGTAATCGGAATGGTTTATACACTTGGATTGAGTGTAGGGACCATTGTTCTTCAATTTTGGATTGAGGAACACCGGGCTTAATTTGAGATCATAGGGTTGCATGCATGAGTCATTGGTTCCTCAAAATATGGTTTTTAATTGGACTAGGTTGAATGGATTGATCCCCTCACGGTCCGGATCGATCCTCGGGTCGAAAACACGTAAACCGGGTCTGCCAGCATATGGGTCGACCCATTGGGTCGACCCCCGAAAAATCTAGGGATCTGCCTGCGTGTGGGTCGACCCCCCAGCAAGACAGACTGCTGTCTGCTGAATGGGTCAACCCCATGGGTCGACCCCCACAAATTCTGCCTTTTGGGTCGACCCCATGGGTCGACCCCCACCTACCCGCTGTATGGGTCGACCCCAGCACGGTGCTGTATGGGTCGACCCCATGGGTCGACCCTCGGGCAGACTGGTTCTGCATGAGGATGGGTCGACCCCATGGGTCGACCCCTGCATTCACAGAACCGAACGTGACTTCGGAAATCAACAAAAACTCACCCAATCGGGGTCTAATTGGGCTGAGATCTTAACCCCATGCTCTTGGGTTCTTGATGGACATACTAGGGTCATAATACAAGAGTTTAGAACACGAAATTCACCAGAAAATTAATCGAAATCACAATCTATCTAGGAAGAACACTTGAAAACCTAGTTTTAGCATGCTTCTAATCAAACACGAAATTCTCTAAGCATGGTCTATGAAAATTGGGGCTTTATATATCAAACGAAAGAGGACTAGATGCTAAACATTTTGATATATTACTTGCGGTTTGAGCCCGAGAGAACCTACCTCAATCAGAGAAGAAAGGAAGAAGAAAGGAGGAAGAACGGACGCCGACACGTCACCACTAAACTCCCGAGATCTCCCTAGATCAATCTCCACTGCAACCGCCGCTGCTACCAAAGGATTCTAGGGTTGCATAGCTTCATTTTTATAGCTCATACACCTTCTGGAGCCTTCGGTGCTGGGAGAATTCGTCGAAACAAGTTGATTGTTTGAAAACGGCGCCGAAATGTTTGACCTAGCCAAAGCTCGACCGACACCACGTTTTAGGGCTAGGGTTTCGATCAATTAATAGAGGGGAAATGATCCTTAGATTATGGCCTTCCATTTGCCACCGATTTGGGCTCATTTGGTTGAGTATTAAGCTCTAATTCGACGGTTTAAGCTAAGGTTAGGTAAGTGTGCACTTTTGACTTAATCCACTAGTTAGACCTAATTACGGATTTTTGCTGGGTCGACCACAGAAGACAAAGTTGTTAAATAAATGGTCCTTAATCCAATTACCATTTTTCTAGATTTTTATAAGGTAGTCGAAATTTCACTAGTATATTTGCTAAGGAATTAAATATTAAATTCTGAAATTCATTTATTTCAATTAAAAATTCATTTATTTCTATTAAATTATAGATTTTTAAAATCGAGGTATTACAAAATCAGAACCAACTCTAAACAAAAAAAATAAATAGAAACAACACATACACGTTATTATCTAAAGCTATCATCTAAAACATTGCCATTATCATCTAAAACGCCTTAACTATGTAAGTCCACTACGATTGGCTACCGTTGGGTAGGTTCAACTACCACAACTCGATTAGCAACATACTATGAGCCATTACAACTCCTCCCTCCCTTCTAAAGAGACCTTGTCCTCAAGGTCAAAGGAAGGGTGCTTGGACTTAAAATCATGGTAATCCTCCCAGATGACTTCTGTGGATGGCTGGCCCTGCCATTGAATGAGAATCTGAACTACATGTTTGTTATCTCATTTGATCCCAGCCAGTGACCTAGAAGCTTGTGCAGTTGCCTGTCAACAACTAGGAGCTGAGTGGATAATGGAAGGACTAGTGATATGTCATTAACACACTTGAGCTGTAACTAGGATACATAAAATGCAAGGTGGACTCTAGATGTAGAAGGCAGATCCAATCGATATACGACAACTCTGATGTGCTGGAGAATCCGATAAGGGCCATAATATATGGCACTGAGCTTGTTGTTGTATCTTGTTACATGACTGATTGTTGCCTTACGGCTGAAGCTTCAAGTGGACCCAATCCCCGACCTTGTTTTCCTTGTCAGTATGGTGTTTATTAGCTAGACGCTTCATTCTGTTCTATGCCTAATGAATATGTTTCTTAAGGTCTTTCAGAATTGGATATCTTTTCAATAAAGAGTCTACAACTTCCTGAACTGGAGGTTCCTGGCACATAGGAGAGGTAGGATGGCTGGGGCAAACCATAGACAACTTCAAATGTGTTATTCAAGTAGAGGAATGAGTGGAAGTGTTGTACCAAAATTCGACCCACTATAGTCACTACTGATGTTGCTATTGGAAATGAAAGCATCTCAGATGGGTTTTGAGGCATTTATTCAGAGCTTCTGCCTGCCCATCTATTTGCGAGTGATAGGCACTGCTCATGTAGAGTTTGACACCTAGTGTTTAAAGAGTTCCTTCTAGAATTGACCAATGAATAAAAGCACCCCTATTTGATACAATGACTTAGGGCAAGCCATGCAATTTTACCACATCCTTAGCAAACTCATTAGCCACAAAAATAGCAGTGTAAGGGTGTTTAAGGGGAATAAAATGTACATATTTGGAGAGTCTATCAATAACAACTAATATATAATTTTTTTGTTGTGAGGGAGACAAACCATCAATGAAGTCCATATTTATGTGTGTCTATATCCTATCTAATATTGGTAATGGTTGCAATAACCTAGCTTGATGTTGCTGAATGATTTAGTGCGTTGAAAGGTATCACACTGCTTGATAAATTCTTTGACTAAAGCATTCATCCCTAGCCAATAAAAGCTTCTTTTTACTCGTTGTAGGATTTTGTGATATCTAGAATGTCCTCCTTCTGGTGAAGAATGGTAATCTTGTAAGATGAAGGGAATTAGTGGGAAGGATTTGTGGAGATAAAATTTTCCCTTATAATATAAAATGCCTCCTCGCAACTATAAGTGTATCCAACTCTCCTGAAGTCCATTTGCTGACCACTGACTTGAGTATGTCATCAGATTGGTAGGCTGATTAATTGGATGTCCTAGAACCACATAGGGATGACCATGAAAATTGCAAAACAATTAAATTTGGCTTGATCATCATGAACTCTGGACAGGGCATTCGCTACATGGTTGTAACGGCCAGATTTCTATTCTAGTGTAGCCATAGCCTAACAGCTTGACCTGCCAACGCTGCTGAGTTGGGGTGTGGACTTGTTGATTTAGTTAAGAACCTAAGGCTTTGGTGATTTGTTCTAATCACAAATGGCCTACCCAGCAAGTATGGTCTCCACTTTTGTACAACAAATATGACTACCTCCATTTCCTTTTCATATGTAGATTTTCCCAATTGTTGAAGTGAGAATGCCTTACTTAGGTAAGCAACAAGCCTAGTCTTCTGCACTAACACTGCTTCCATACCATAACAACTACCATCACACTCAATCACAAATTATTCAGAGAAGTCATGTAAGGCCAAGATGGGTGATGAAGACATAGCTTATTTAAGGTGCTAGAATGCCTATTCAGGAGTTAGATTCCAAAGGAAGCCATCTTTTTTATGTAGCTATGTCAAGGGTGCAATAATGATCCCATAATTTTTTACAAATTTTCTATAGTAACCAGTGAAGCCTAAGAACCCTCCCAATACTTTCACTAAACAAGGTACTGGCCATGAAAGGATAGCATGTAACTTGTGAGATTCCATAGAAACGCCTTCATCTGAAATGACATGACCCAAGTATTAGTTGTGGTAACTCCGAAGGCACACTTTGAAAATTTTGCGTATAAGCCATTATCTTTGAGAATATGTAAACCTTGCTATAAATGATTGAGATGAAGCTCCGAATTAACACTGTAAATCGAGATATCATCAAAGAAAGCCAATACAAATTTCCTCACGCAGTCTTAAAAATATCATTCATCAAGTCTTTGATTCATCCAGTAGTGGGATTCCATGATCATAGGGTTGATTGGGTGGTAACCCTTGGGGCTCAGTAAAAACTGAAGAGTAGTTGTGTAATATGCTTGCTATGTTGGGTGGGTAAGAATCTAGATGATGAGAAGGAGGGAGAGGGAGGGTTGCTGGTATCAATAGAATACAAATGCAGGGAGTATATGCATCTAGCTTTGGAAAGGTCTATTGAGGATTTTTTTTGCTGAAACAATGTCAATTGAGAAATTTGAAATGCCATGCAAAACAAAGTCCTAGCAATTTAGTGAAAATTTCATAGACATTTGGGAAATATTCAGAGTAATGCCACCCAATAGTTGTAGCCATGTGTTACGCAAGACGACATCTACACTGCCTAATGGTAGAATCAGAAATTTTAAGGTGAAAGGAATGCTTGTCAATTTAAGTGTGACCCCTGGACACCAATCTTGAGAGGAGACCTATAAGCTTGTTGCAATTTTCACAGTATGAGCATCGAAGTTTGTGACTAATAGTGCCAATTTTTTGACAATCATAGGGTCTAAAAAATTATGAGTGCCTCCATTGTTTATTAAGACAATCACTGACATTGACCTAATTTTTCCAAGAATTCTGAGCGTGCCCGGAGACTGCAAATGAGAGACATGCAACTTGGGATGACAGGGAAGATTGTGTGGCAGGAGCTATTTCAATAGGCGAATCAGACTCCTTAGAGTCAGAGATTTCAAAGTTATGAGCATCTTGGATAAGCTGTAGCAAAAATAATGTATGGGGTTGACAAGTATGATCGGGCAACCATTTATCATCACAAGTATAACATAGTCCTTTAGCCATTCTTTCTAGTAATTGCTGAGTAGTTAATTTTCGAATAGGGGGTTAGAGGGGTTAGGTGGGGAAGGTAAAATTGGCTGCCCATTGGAGGTTGCATATGGTTTACTGGGTTATAAGGAAATGAAATTAAAATGAGGGACATTTTTTGCATCTAGCATTGAACTTGGGTTCTTGGATGCGAGCTAGTTCCATCACATTAGACAAGGATGTGGGTCTCAAGGAGTGGACCACATAAGATAGCTCATCTCATAACCCACTCAAAAAAATTCCTAGTAAATTTCTGAAACCCCTATAACTTTGTTGCTTAATGCTTCAAATTGGCAATATTACTTTGCCATCAATCCAGTTTGTCTTAATTTGCTCAAGGGGCCATGAGCGTCAACTACAGAAACAACTCCAAATCTTGATTCTAATCTGGTCACAAGGTCATTCCATGATGCAGATTCTCTAGTGCTGGTGAAATACCAGAACAACTGTAGAGCTTTTACTTCAAGGTAAAAGGAAGCTATGGTTACCCGATGGCTATCTAGTGTTTAGGTACAAGAAAAATAGCGATTGGCTTTAAATCGCCACTCAGCCAGATCATAACTCCCATCATATTTTGAAACTCAAACAACTGAGGGTAGAAAGAACTAGAAATTTCAAGTACAATGACAGATGAAGAGGAAGAATCTAAAGATTTTTGGGAACATTCAAGAGATTGTACTCGATCATTAATGGCAATGAATTGATTTTGCATTTCCAACCTGAATTCTTGGAGCATGGACATCATAGTATCGAAGGAATTCATCACCATCTCTGTATCAGGTTCTACGCGACATTGATCCAACTTGGAGTTGCTTGAGGGTGACTCAAATACCAATTTGGAGTGGGATCGACGATACACCAAGTTCAATTCTCCAAGCATCACCTAGAGGAAGACACCCCAAGCTTTGACTCTACATAGGACTAAGAATGGAGCTAAGAAACTAACGCTAAGAGTGGGAAGAATATGAAGAACAATGAAGAAGGACATGTTGGAGTACCCGAAGCGGAAGTCGTATCCACACACTCAAGAAAGATGGCGCAGAGAAGATTGGCTACGAAGTAGAGCCTATTCCAGATAGAGACACACATAACCCCACAGTGCCTCCCTAGTTTCCTCTCCCCATAGAGCTACTGAAAGCATGTATCCTCTATGGAAGAGACACAGGCTAGCATTCATAGAGAGGAGGGACCAGTCTAAGGTTGTCACACCCTGAACTAGCAGCAACGGAACTACTCAGAACGTGATAGCGAAGAGTCATGACAATCAGAGCAACACCAAAGACCAACAATAAGAGACAATGATGCCGGACGGACACGGGGACCGACTCTACGTGATATGGACCTCGGACTCTAGATGCGGACACGACCAGCAACACATGATAGGAGAGACACTAAGCCCGACACGGAGAGCACCTATGGGCTATACGTCGCTAACAGAAACGCAAGCTCAGTCGTCGTCCCAAGCGAGAGAAACGCGGATCGTGCGCGGTTGAAGAACCGGCAGAGTTCACGGGTAGTCGACTCACTTCCGGACTCGGATCGAGTCACGGGACGGGTCACTCTCACACTCACAGCGGTGACATAGACACACGGGCTAGTACCTATCGCTCTCGGCGGCGGCAAAAGACCATATACTAGCTAAGCAAATGAACGCCAAGAGGTTCGGACCATTACCTCCACGCACCCGGTGTGGCGAAGACAACCCCGGCCGAATCACGGACTCCCGGTTAACAATTATTACAGCAATACACTAAGTCGACCCACTCCACGCAGGGAGGTAAAAGGTCACATGTGGGGTCTGGGAATCACGCAACTCGGGTTGACGGGCAGCATCTTGATGTCGTCCGGCGGTGCCGAACTCCGCGTTTTCGTGCTTTCCGAACGGCGGCTTCTACGGGCCCGTGGGGCCCACGGACGGCGCTGTCCTCCGGATCTACGGGGGTGGGACCCACTGTGATGGGGACCCCTGGTGGCGCGCCTCCACGGACGGCGGTCGGCCGGGAACACCGATCGGGGGTCGATTGGCCCCGATTCCCAATTCTTGAACTAACTTCCCACGGATTTTGATTGCTATTTTCCAACGCGCGCTCCGACGAAAACGACCGCTGCGATCAATCCCGACGTCGGATCGGGACGCATGAGCTATAGTTGGAAAGCTCTCTTCAAATGCTTCAATCTAGACCTAGAGAGACCTGCTGGATCTGGTCGGATCAGAATTTTATTGAATTGACAAGTCCCTATTGTACAGTAACTGAAACCTCAGATCTATAGTTGAGTTGTCTGAAGACTGCCTTTGACCGTGAAGAAGATGGCCGATTCAGCTGATGAGCTCTTCATAAAACGTGTGGCATTTTGAACAAGGAGAACGGGGATATTTTTTATGGATTGATTGGAGGTGTCTGTGATTTGTTATGATTTGTTTACTGGAGGGTGGTCGGATCTGGGAACAGGTGGATAGCATTGTAGCTATCTCTGAGATCGATTTTTGAAAAATATGGGATGGCCTCACAAAAATTCAAGCAAATTTGGAGACGGTGGGGTTGATGGATAGAACTCCCAGTAAAATTGGGAGCTCTAACAAAAATTGGAAAGAGGTCCGAACATTTGAAACACAGGGCGGGTGGAAATTGAAACAGCAAGCAGATAGATCTGGAAATTAAGGTTGGAAGAAAATGAAAAAATATGAAAGGGGATCTTTATGACCAACCAATTTTTTTGGGATGTGCTTGACACGTCTGGAACATCCCCTCAAAATCTCAAGTCGATCTGAACTCGTGGCTGATGGCTGAATTTTGTGGAAGCTGCTGTGGTCGGATGAAGGCAGAACTCCGGCGATCTCGGCGGTGATGCGATGGCGGCTCGTGGCGGCGGCGACTGGAATGATAAGGGGAGGAGTCACACCTCCAGAGGGAAGCCTTCACAGCTTCAAGGGGGAGAGGGAGGAGAGAGGAGGGGGGAGCACCAGGCTGCTCCAAGATATTTTCTTCCAAATGAATGCATTAATTCCTCAAAATAGGAAATTACAAGTATTTATGTGTTACATCTCACATCCATTGTCCACCGTTGGATCTAGGGGATGGGAATGGGTGGCCTGGATTGAGTGTGACACACACACATAAAATACAATAAATAAATTAAGGGGGGGGGGGGCATTGACTAGGGTGGGTCAAGGGGACATGGTAGGTGGGAATGGGTGGATTTTGTTGACAACACTTGGCCCACCCTTCTAGAAGCCTCCATATGGAAGGTTGACTGACCCCACATGGGACCCTAGGCTGAGGTGGCTCAATGGGATGGGGCCTGGGGGGCGTGGGGCCCACGGGGTCTAAATTGCACATAAGCGCCTATTACAATCAAAATAGCAAACCGAATACAATGAAATAAACACAAATCACACACAAATAAAGTCTAACTAATATGATAAATGGGGAGGCTCAAGGCGGAGTCTCCAGGTTGTCTCCGAGCCAGATGGACGCTGAGGTGGCTCGAGTCGTGCTCCGTGTGCGGTACCGGTGGCTCGACGTGTCGCGCCGCTCAACTGCTCGGGTGTCCGCACCAATTCTCCCCGGGTGGGAGAAACTCGACCCTGTCGAGTAAGGGTCTGCATCGCTCCTGTATCGCTCCAGAAGGTCCGGATCGATCCGCTGCAACTCGCCATGCGTGATCCATGTGTCCTCGATAGCGGGCCATCCTCTCCATCGCACTAGGTAGCGCGGGTAGGATCCACTCCTGGTAACTGTCACCTGCTCATTCAGTATATGATCTATATGCTCACGCTGCCGTGACAACGGGGCTGGAGGTGGACACTCAGGTGTGGGGTCACTCACAAGGGGAGGAGATGGCTCGAAAGGCTCACTAGGGATCACCGCTAGGTCCCTATATGCAACTAGATCCGATACATTGAAAGTAGAGCTTATACCGTATTCCTCGGGCAAGTCCATAACGTACGCATTGGATCCAATGCGTTTCAACACTCTGAATGGACCGGCTCCGCGAGCTTGCAACTTCTTAACGGTTTCAGAGGGAAACCGTTCAGGTCTTACCCTGATCATGACATATTCGCCCTCTTGGAACTCTCGGTGGTGTCGGTGGGCATCGGCTAACTCCTTGTAACGTGCATTGCTGGCCTCAATGTGACGACGGATGTCGCCATGCAAACTCCTAACATGCCTAGCAAACGACTCGGCCGACTCCGACACTCTAGCATGGATAGGCATGGGGACAAGGTCAACGGATTTTCTAGGCCTACGACCTGTGACAATCTCAAATGGACTCATGCCGGTAGACCTATTCACCGAATCATTATATGCAAACTCGGCCATGGGTAGAATGAGATCCCAATCCCCAATGCGGTCCCTAACAAGACACCTCAAAAGGTCTCCCAGACTCCTATTGACCACCTCGGTCTGACCATCTGTCTGGGGATGATATGCAGTGGAAAACTTGAGGTGCGTACCCATCATATGCCATAGTGTCTTCCAAAAGTAGGAAGTGAATCTAACATCACGGTCAGACACTATAGTGCGAGGCAACCCGAACTTGCACACCATATGCGTAAGGAAAAGGCGGGCTACCCTCGAAGCATCCGAAGTCTTCGAGCAAGGAATAAAGAGGGCCATCTTCGAGAAACGGTCAACCACCACATAGACCGAATCATGCTTCCTGGAGGTACGTGGCAATCCCAAAACAAAGTCCATGCTAACATCCTGCCACGGGGCATCAGGCACGAGAAGAGGCATATAAAGGCCGAAGCTTTGCTTCTTCATCTTGGCCGTAGCACAGGTACGGCATTGAGCCACGATGTTAGCAACATCGCGTTTCAAGCTCGGCCAATAAAATCGATGCTCCACTGCCTCAATAGTTTTGTTCCGACCAAAGTGGCCGGCTAGACCTCCCGCATGTAGTTCCCACACTAAGAAATCTTGAACCGAAGTTCAGGGAACACATAGCCTGCTACCTCGAAAGAGGTAACCCTCCTGAAGCACATACTCATCAAGGTCTCTCGAGGGTCCGGCCTGGAGAGTGGTAAAAATCTGACCGAAGTCAGGACAATCAACATAGGCCTCCTTCATCTTCTCTAACCCTATGACCTCGGCACTCATGGTGGTAAGCAAACATGCTCGCCGACTCAAGGCATCAGCCACCTTGTTCTCCACTCCAGCCTTATGTTTAAGCACAAAGGTGAACTGTTGGAGATACTCGACCCAACGACTGTGACGCAAGTTAAGCTTCTTTTGGGAATGGAGGTATCTCAATGCCTCGTGATCGGAGTATAGGACAAACTCTTGATGTAAAAGATAGTGCCTCCAATGCCTAAGAGCCTGAACAACTGCGTAGAATTCTTTATCATATGTGAAATATCGCAGTTTCGTGTCATTCAGCTTCTCGCTGAAATATGCGATCGGGTGGGACTCCTGACTCAAAACTCCACCTATCCCAACACCCGACGCATCACAAGAGACCTCAAACACCTTCGAGAAGTCAGGCAATCGAAGGATAGACATCTGGGTCATGCGCTCCTTGATGTCCTTGAAGGCGACAGATGCGGCCTTCGTCCATACAAATGTGCCCTTTCGGATACAATCCGTGATCGGGGCGGTGACAGAGCTAAATCCGCGGATGAAGCGACGATAGAACGTTGCAAGACCATGAAAGCTGTGGACATCATGAACGGTACGGGGTTCCGGCCACTCAACAATGGCCCGGACCTTCTCCGGATCGGCGGAGACCCCCGTACTAGACACAATGAAACCCAAGAAGGTAAGCTGAGGTGTCATGAAGGCACACTTCTGTGGGTTCGCAAACAGCTGCTCTCGCCGAAGAAGTAGACAGACCTGCCGAAGGTGGTCTAAGTGGTCCCCTGTGGTGCGGCTATAGATAAGGATATCATCAAAATACACCACTACAAAGACTCTAATGAAAGGTCGAAGGACCTGAGTCATGAGCCGCATGAAAGTGCTAGGGGCATTGGTCAACCCAAAAGGCATGACCAACCACTCATATAGACCGTCCTTGGTCTTAAATGCGGTCTTCCACTCATCACCTGGCCTAATCCTCACCTGATGGTAGCCACTCTTAAGATCTATCTTCGAAAAGATAGTGGCACCTGCCATCATGTCCAGCATGTCATCAAGGCGGGGAATAGGGAACCTGTACTTCACGGTGATTTTGTTGATGGCACGACTATCAATGCACATTCTCCACGTGCCGTCCTTCTTCGAGGTGAGTAATGCGGGTACAGCACATGGACTCATGCTGTCCCGAACAGACCCTCTCTGCACTAACTCATCGACCTGCAGTTTAAGCTCGGCATGCTCCGTGGGACTCATGCGATAATGAGGAAGGTTGGGCAAAGAAGAGCCCGGAACAAGGTCGATGGCATGCTGAATATCCCGCATAGGTGGGAGTCCCTCGGGAAGCTCATCGGGAAAGACATCAGCATACTCCTGCAGAATGGGAACAACCTCGGGCGGGAGCTCACCCTCGGAGTCACGCTCCACCTCTCGGACCGTAATGGCAAACACCGGACAGCCCTGACTAAGCTCCTGCTCCATTTCCCGGGAGCTAATCATCATCAATCTCCTCGTCGAGGGCTCTCCTGGGCCAGAGGTAACGGTCATAGCCCGAGCTGGGGATGGGGTACTAGGCCCGGGAACGGAAGGCTTCGGAGTACTAGGGCCAGTAGGACCCCTGACTGATGGGCTCCTGGGTCGAACGGGTTGGAGGGTGACCCGCTGGCCAGCGTGGTCGAAGGTACAGGTGTTCGACCGGCCATGGAGCATGGCATCCCAGTCAAATAACCACGGCCTACCGAGAATGATACTACCCACTTCCATGGGTAGAACATCACACCAGATCTCGTCATGGTAGGAGTGGAGCTGTAGCGGGACCAAGCACCGCAGCCTGATCGAAATGGAAGTGGTATCCACCCATGATACCTGATAGGGACAAGGATGGTCTACGGGTTTGAGACCAAGACGAGCGACAGTGTTCGTGGAGATTGCATTGATACAACTCCCGCTATCGATGACCACCTTGCAAATTTGCTTTCCCAGCTTACAGAATATATGAAGGATAGTAGTCCGTCGCCAGTCATCACTGACCTGTGGCTGGGTGAGGATACATCTGACGACCCCCATGTGGGTATCATCTGAATGCTGGGCATCCTGGGCCTCACCTCCCATCTCATAGTACTCGTCAGCTAGCTCTTCATCTGCCTCATAGCTGACTAACTCGAGGCCCGTAGGGGTGGTATCCTCGGCCTGTGTGTCCCCAATGTGAAGAGATGGGCGGGTGGGACACTGGTTGGCGAAATGGCCAAACCCTTTGCAGCGATAACACTGCTGCCGTGATCCACTAGGCTCCCCAATCATAGGTCCTTTACCTTTATCCTCCCGACAGATAGGAGGCGTAGGCAATAAAGGACGTGCAGGAGGTGCGGGTGCCGGTGAACGGGCTATGGGTGGGGCCGTAAGATGCTGGGGACGAGGAAGGTCCCTCGGGGGTGGAGGACGAGGCCTAGGAGCAAAGGGCTCAGGGAGAGCGGGCTCCTGAGGTCGAGCCATGGGGGCCCTCTGATACATTCCAGATGAGCCACGGGGCTCGACACTACGAAGGGGGAATGATCCCAACCGATGGGGTGACTCGAACTCGGCCTCGAACTGCTCCAATTCGAGAGCGATCTGATATGCCTGCTCCAAAGTGGTTGCATTGCGGTGAAAGAGTTCATATTGATAGTTGGGCCGCAAACCTCTTCGAAAGCGGGATATAGTCATGGTGCTCTCTTCCGTGACCCCACACCGTAAGTAATACTCATCGAACTCGGCGGTGTACTCGGTCACGGATCGGTTCCCTTGGGAGATGCTTTGCCACTTTTCTATAAGACGTTGGCGATATGAGGCGGGAAGGTATTTCTCCCTCAATTTGATTTTCATATTATCCCAAGTACCGATTTGGGGTTGACGTCGCTGATTGAGCAGGCTCTCCACATTGATCCAATAAGTTTGGGCCTACCCTTGCAGCTTCATCTTCGCGTATCGGACTCTTTGGTGGTCCGTCATCTCAAACCACTCGAAGTACCGGTCCATGCCGGCCTCCCAATCTAAATACACCCTAGGGTCCAAGGACCCGCTAAAGATGGGAGGGTCCGCACGCACACCCCTAAGGATGCGGTCGTCATCATCATCATCACGATTCCGTCATTGATTCCGACGATCATTTCCCCCCTGATCATTGTCGGAGGCATAATCATCCACTATAGGCGCCTGTTGCCTCCCGACATCCTCCACTTGAGCCCTTGGCACGGCGGGTGGCTGTGCCGGCTCTTGTTGGCCGCTCGTCGGCGCGGGTTGAGCCGCTACTAGGCCCCTCTCTAGAACGGCGATCCTCCCTACAAGGCCTTGAAGGGACTGATCCGAACTCTCAGCCCGATCCTCGAGGGCTTTCATCCGCCCTTCTAGACGCGTTCCTATGCCATCCATACGCATACTAAGACCATCCATACGCATGTCAAGACGTTCCATAATGGCTCGGAACATCTCGACCGTCGAGGACTCATCGGAGCTACGGGCTCGGGAGTCCGCCATAGGTGGTGGTGGCGAGTATTGGGTACCTCGACGGGTGGGCATGCAAAGACACACGACCTAGAAGATACCGACTAATGCAAACACTCACTAGATGATGCACTTAGACCTAACCAATATCCGGTACGAGGCAGAGATAAGCGATCCAAAGATCACTCGCGCAAGTATGCTACCCTCCCCATAGGCATAACCTAATGTTCGGGCAACGCCTTTTAATATACCGAGCAATTGGGTGAAATGCAATTTGAAAACACTTTTTTTTTGTTGTTTTGAAATGATGATCTTAGACTCGACTTATACTATGCAAGACATATGCAACGACTACCCTAGACTCGACTCGCTCTGATACCAAACTGATGCGGGACGGACACGAGGACCGACTCTACGTGGTATGGACCTCGGACTCTAGATGCGGACACGACCAGCAACACATGATAGGAGAGACACTAAGCCCGACACGGAGAGCTCCTATGGGCTATACATCGCTAACAGAAACGCAAGCTCACTCGTCGTCCCAAGCGAGGGAAACGCGGATCGTGCGCGGTTGTAGAACCGGCAGAGTTCACGGGTAGTCGACTCACTTTCAGACTCGGATCGAGTCACGGGACGGGTCACTCTCACACTCACAGCGGTGACATGGACACACGGGCTAGTACCTATCGCTCTCGGCAGCGGCAAAAGACCATATACTAGCTAAGCAAATGAACCCCAAGAGGTTCGGACCATTACCTCCACGCACCCGGCGTGGCGAAGACAACCCCGGCCGAATCACAGACTCCCGGTTAACAATTATTACAGCAATACACTAAGTCGACCCACTCCACGCAGGGAGGTAAAAGGTCACATGTGGGGTCCGGGAATCACGCAACTCGGGTTGACGGGCAGCATCTTGATGTCGCCCGGCGGTGCCGAACTCCGCGTTTTCGTGCTTTCCGAACGGCGGCTTCTACGGGCCCGTGGGGCCCACGGACGGTGCTATCCTCCGGATCTGCGGGGGTGGGACCCACTATGATGGGAACCCCTGGTGGCGCGCCTCCACGGACGGCGGTCGGCCGGGAACACCGATCGGGGGTCGATCGGCCCCGATTCCCAATTCTTGAACTAACTTCCCACAGATTTTGATTGCTGTTTTCCGGCGCGCGCTCCGAAGAAAATGACCGCTGCAATCAATCCCGACGTCGGATCGGGACGCATGAGCTATCGTTGGAAAGCTCTCTTCAAATGCTTCAATCTAGACCTAGAGAGATCTGCTGGATATGGTCGGATCAGAACTTTATTGAATTGACAAGTCCCTATTGTACAGTAATCGAAACCTCAGATCTACAGTTGAGTTGTCTGAAGACTGCCTTTGACCGTGAGAAAGATGGCTGATTAAGCTCCTGAGCTATTCATACAACTTATGGGATTTTGAACAAGGAGAATGGGGATATTTTTTGGGGACTGATTGGAGGTGGCTGTGATTTGTTATGATTTGTTTACTAGAGGGTGGTCGGATCTGGGAACAGGTGGATAGCACTATAGCTATCTCTGAGATCGATTTTTGAAAAATATGGGATGGCCTCACAAAAATTCAAACAAATTTGGAGATGGTGGGGTTGATGGACAGAACTCCCAGTAAAATTGGGAGCTCTAAAAAAAATCGTAAAGTGGTCCGAACATTTGAAACACAGGCCGGGTAGAAATTGAAACAGCAAGCAGACAGATCTGAAAGTTAAGGTTGGAAGAAAATGAAAAAATATGAAACGGGATCTTTATGACCAACCAAATTTTTTGGAATGTGCTTGACACCTCTGGAACATCCCCTCAAAATTTCAAGTCGATCTGAGCTCGTGGCTGATGCCTGAATTTTGTGGAAGTTGCTGTGGTCGGATGAAGGCAGAACTTCGGCGATCTCGGCGGTGATGCGATGGCGGCTCGTGGCGGCGGCGGCGGCGACCGGAATGATAAGGGGAGGAGTCACACCTCCAGAGGGAAGCCTTCACAGCTTCAAGGGGGAGAGGGAGGAGAGAGGAGGGGGGCGCACCAGGCTGCTCCAAGATATTTTCTTCCAAATGAATGCATTAATTCCTCAAAATGGGAAATTACAAGTATTTATGTGTTACATCTCACATCCATTGTCCACCGTTGGATCTAGGGGATGGGAATGGGTGGCCTGGATTGAGTGTGACACACACACACAAAATACAATAAATAAATTAAGGGGGGGCGGCCCATTGACTAGGGTGGGTCAAGGGGACATGGTAGGTGGGAATGGGTGGATTTTGTTGACATTTGTATTCCAATGTCCCCCCACTTGGCCCACCCTTCTAGAAGCCTCCATGTGGAAGGTTGACTGACCCCACATGGGACCCTAGGCTGAGGTGGCTCAATGGGATGGGGCCTGGGGGGCGTGGGGCCCACGGGGTCTAAATTGCACATAAGCCCCTATTACAATTAAAATAGCAAACCGAATACAATGAAATAAACACAAATTACACACAAATAAAGTCTAACTAATATGATAAATGGGGAGGCTCAAGGCGGAGTCTCCAGGCTGTCTCCGAGCCAGATGGACACTGAGGTGGCTCGAGTCGCGCTCCATGTGCGGTACCGGTGGCTCGGCGTGTCGCGCCGCTCAACTGCTCGGGTGTCCGCACCAGACAAAGACAAGATGAGGCCAGAACTAAAACAAATATAATTTTATTAATAAAGAAAACTTCATTTACAAACTCTAGACCCAATTATAATAATTCAAAAGATAAGAAAATGACTCCAAAAAGGACTTCTAATCTAGACTCAAGAAAGATAAGAGACATGGGTCTTCTATACAATGCTCGAAGTACTTGATCACACTTGCCCTTCCCTATCATAATGACTATCTTCTTTGTTATTACCTGAAAAATGTTAAGAAATTGGGTGAGCAAGACGCTCAATAGGAATTACATCTCTATCGCTGGACAAAATATAAGTGATTACCATTTTATCAATGTGCAATCTTCAAGATAATCGGTACGAAACATGAACCGGATTCAAGTATAACCGGTCAAAAGTAGAAACAAGATAAAAGTGTTAGTAACAGGACATTTATCATTGGAACATTCATTAGAAAGAACTTATCATAGGAAATTAATATAGAAATCAACATGAGTCATTCACGAATAGCAAGATTATGCAATAACGAAATCAATGGATATACTTGACAGAAAAATGTCAAGAGAACAATATTCCCTTTCTTGGACTAGGAACATTAATATCAAGCACTCACATCAGTCCAACACTTTACCTCATGAGCTAGTGGCCTTCCTCATGAGTTCAGTATAATTTAATTTACCTTATGAGCCAGTGGTCATTCCTCATGGGTTTTTGTTGTCCTCCTGATTTTGATGATGATCACCATGATATGACAGGGTGTATTATTATCTGACAATCTGGTATGTGGCAAGAATTTCTGTTGAACTTTAATGCAGGCAATAGTCAGCGTCGACGCCACAAGATCAAAGGGTCGACGCAGCCTTCAGCTCCTCCAAGTTGAAGCATACTTCATCTAGACTGCGTCTACGCCTCAAGCAAGATAACGTCGACGCTGTGACTAGATCTCAAGATGTTTGAGTCATGCGCATGCTAACTGCGTCAACGCCACTCGGATGCAGCGTCGACTCGCATGCCTCCAGAAGATATCTTCACACAGTGTTGACGCTACCAGCTACCAGCGTCGACGCAGCGGGTGCCTAAAGATTAAGAAGCTATCTTCACATAGCGTCGACGCCACCAGTTATCAGCGTCAACGCAGCGAAAGCCTGAAGCCGTACATCGAAGGAAGATCAGAAGCTGTCTTCACACAACGTCTACGCATTCAAATGCTGGCTTCGATGCACCCAGTCCCAGACAAGCGCTCGGGCAGAAGGACTGGATAAAGTGGGCCAGCCACGTCTGCAAATGAAGGACACTCTTCCTCCTTTAGTCCAGAAGCTTCTCCACACGTGGGCAAATGATTGGGAATCTCGTGGGGGCCCAATCTTGCGCGGGAAAAATGAAAAAGGAAATGTAGAAGTGGATCGATGGGGGATGTGTAGAGCTAAGGATAGAATAGACTGAGAAGCACTCGTACAGAAAGAAGAAGGCGGAGAGCCTAGCATCGTGAAAAAGGTCCAGTGCGTGGATTGAAGCATAGGCTCGTTCTCCTGGTGAAGAAGATCAGATGTTGAAGAACCATGAAGGCATCAGACTGATCTAGTCTCAACTGAAGGGGAGATCATACTCAGATCATACTGTTCATCTCTTCGGGCTCTACTCTCTTCTGCTACGCAAGAAGTCTGAAGATCCATTGATCAGCGTATTCTGAGTTTATTCCTTACCTTGTATTTTTGTTTTCTTATACAATTCTATTCTCGGATTACTGTTCCACTGGGATTTAGTGGACAGGTGTGTTCTGATCCAGAGTGTGTTCTGAGATCAGAGGGTGTATAGACTCTGTGTCTACAAGCTGTTCGACAACGGTTCTGTGACAGGGTATAGCTGTCTTCTGCAGATTGGATCTGCAGGTCAGAGAAGGATTCTTCTCTGGTGTTAGCTAAGCTGTAAAGTTCAGCGGTGATCCCCACCGGTTTGGTGAGGGGGTGGACGTAGGTCTCGAGATAGAGACTGAACCACCTTAAAAACTCTGATCTATTGTGGCTTGTGCTTGTGGGTTGTTCTTGTGACTATTGTCTCGTTAGATCGCTTAGATATTGCGCTGGCTCTTTAGAGATTCACGAACCGAATTTTGGTCTGTGCTATCACAGAGAGTGCAATTATCTTATTCTGCCTAAAATTTTTAAGTGGTCAATCTATTCACCCCCTCCCCCTCTAGTTTGACAATCCTCTGCTCCCAACAAGTGGTATCAGAGCGCCAGGCTCTCTTGAACGGTTTAACAGCCTAGAGAGAAGTAATGGAGAGCAAAGGATTCATGCCAGAGGGTTATGCTATGAATAGACCACCATTTTTCGATGGCACTAACTATTCCTATTGGAAGAATCGCATGCAAGTTTTTCTCAGGGCCCAGGACTATGAAGTATGGAAAGTTGTGAGCAAGGGGCCCTACATAATTGAAGGCGACGAAGAATTATAGGTGAAGGAGCAAGTAAGAAAATCAACCGTCAACTGGCAGGCAATGAACATTATGCAATGCTCCCTGCATCCCAAGGAATTCTCGCGCGTCTCCTCATGCGCAAGTGCGAAAGAAATGTGGGATCGACTCGAGGTAATATACGAGGGTACCTCGGAGGTAAGGGAGACCAAGGCTAACATGCTAATCTCTGAATATGAGTCGTTTCACATGAAACATGAAGAAAGTATTTCTGAGATGTATGCTCGTTTAACCGTGCTTGTCAATGGTCTCAAAGGTCTAGGGAAGGCCTATATAGATTATGAGCTGGTGAGAAAGATTCTTAGATCTTTGACATCCGTGTGGCACACAAAAGCCACAGTGGTCGAAGAATCTAGGAATCTTCCCAAGACCACTCCTGACGAGTTGATAGGTTCCCTTATGGCCTATGAGCTGAATTTGAAAAGATCTGATGAGGAAATAAAGAAGAAGAAACCCCTAGCTCTCAAGGCTGCTCCAAGCTGCAAGGAGAGCTCAGATGAGAATCTGACTTCTTCTTCAGATAGTGATTCAGGTGAGATTGCTATGCTCACAAAGAAATTTCGAAAATTCTTACGAAGGGAAGGTAAAGCTGGTCGATTTAGAAGCTATCAAGGTAAAATGAATTCTAAATTTAAGTCTGACCAAACTAAGAAATCTGACAAAGTTGTGTGTTATCAATGCAGGAAACAGGGACATATCAAGTCAGAGTGCCCCGAAAATTCTAAGAAAGCTTACCCCAAGTTCAAAAATAAAAAGCCCAAGGTCATGATCAGTACATGGAGTGATGAAGAAGAGGAAGAGGAGGATAGCACCTCAGAGGAAGAAAAAGAAGTAAAGCTATGCCTAATGGCCAGGGGAGAGGACTCTACTGAGGTAAATTCTCCATTTGATGAATTTACTTGTGATGACTGGGAAGAAGCTTTCAATGACCTTATGGATAAATATGATGTTGTGAAGAAAGAAAATAAAATGCTTAAAAAGAAGAAAAACCAGGGAAGTCAAGAAAATTTGTCAAATGAAAAGGTTAAAATGCTAGAAGATGAAATTGTTTGTCTGAAGAAAACTCTGAATGAAGAAAATGAATACAGATCTCAATTGATTGAATCAAAAAGAGAAAATGACTTCTTACTAAAAACACATGATGAACTGAAGTTAAGAATGCAAAAACTGGAAAAGGATACCAAAATCGCTGAAGAGAAATATCAAGCGGTAAATGGTGTCAACTTGAAACTTCAGGAAGATTTGAAGAAAGTTAAAAAAGAAAAATTGGACAAACAAACTTCCCTAGAGAAAATGACACAAGGCAAACATAATCTTGATGCCTTAATGGGAACAAAATGCAATGTCGGCAAAGAAGGACTTGGATATAATCCAAGCTCAAAGAAAGAAATTGGACTTAAACTGGTGACCTTCATATCAGAAGAAAAGAAAGCTGAGGAGAAACATGTGGCTGAAGTAAAAAATGTTGAAAGAGACAAAGGGAAACAGATTCAGAAAAATGAAGTGACAAAGGAGAAAGGAAAAGAGAAGAAGAATGAATCTCCTAAGGCAAAATTTGCAAAGAATTTAACCAGCTGCAAGCCTGTCATTTCATCACCACCTAAGGCCTCCAGCTCCAGACTCTTCGTTCACCAACGTAGCACCAGAAAGACTGAAAATACCAAATCTGGCAAGAGTCAGATGCGTCCACACAAGGTCAGTAATGTGTCAACGCAACCTTCATACAATAATAGGCCTTCTACATATAGGTCTAGGCACTCAACTCAGATGCGTCAACGCTACGGGCATGTGGCGTCGACTCGGGCCGAATTCCAAAGAGTCCATAAGAATAGGAACGACCACATGGGTCGACGCATGCAGGGATATGCGTCCACGCACCCATACCACCATGGCCAACACTTCAATCAATTTGGGTGGATGGGTCAACGCACACACCACAATGCGTCCACGCACCCTACATTCTATCATACACATAGGAGCAACTATGGGTGGGTGAGTCCACGCATTCATTCAGGAAGGTTGACGCATCCCATGTATGCATATCCAATAAGACAAACACATTTATTTAGGGCAGTCAACCCACATCACCAAGAGGCTCTTTGGAGCCAAAATAAACGATGGTTCAATAAAGCAGCTAAAACAACCTTAAAATCAAATCAGAAACCAGCTGCCTCCTCAACTAAAAACCATCAAAAACCTCAACAAAGACAAATGTGGATTCCTAAGAACCTACTGAATTTCTTGAAGTCTTCCAGTGATCCAATGGGACCCAAGTGTGTTTGGGTTCCAAAATCTCTTGTTTGATGATTCATGCAGGAATGCCTTGCAGCCATGCACAACAGATGGTATCTTGACAGCGGCTGCTCAAGGCATATGACAGGGGACAAGGCCAAGTTTTGTCTCCTGGTTGAGAAGGATGGAGGATTTGTTACCTTTGGTGGAAACAATAAAGGCAAAATAGTTGGCAAAGGTACAGTTGGCAAAACCCCTTCTACCTCCATTGATGATGTTCTTTTAGTAGAGGGTCTAGAGTATAACTTGCTCAGTATAAGTCAGTTGTGTGATAGAAATAATAAAGTAGTGTTTGATGCAAACACATGCACCATCTTAGAAGAAAAATCAGAAAAAATTAAATTTGTTGAAAAAAGAATAAACAACATGTACATGGTAGATTTAGATGATCCTGCACATAATAATCTTTGCCTTGCTGTAAATAAAACTGAATTAGCTTGGTTGTGGCACCGTAGGCTAGGACATGCTAGCTATAGTGTCTTGCATAAGTTAGCCAAACACAGAATAGTAAATGGCTTGCCTGATGCTTCATTCAAGAAAAATGACAAAATCTGTAGTGCATGCACCCAAGGCAAACATACTAGGAAGTCATTCAAGTCCAAGATAAAGAGTCAGTCCACTAAACCTTTTGAACTCATTCATTTAGACTTGTTTGGACCTACTAGAACAGCAAGCATTAATGGTAATAGATATGGATTTGTTCTAGTTGATGATTTTTCTAGATTTACCTGGGTATTCTTCCTAACTCATAAGAATGAGGCTTTTGAGGAATTTCAGGCATTCTTCAAGAAAACACAGCAAGAGGGTAAGTTTGTCATTTCTTCCATTATATCAGATCATGGTGGAGAATTTGACAATTCTGAATTTGAAGATTTCTGCAGAACAACAGGGTTAGATCACAGGTTTTCTTCCCCAAGAACACCTGAACAAAATGGAGTCGTGGAAAGAAGAAACCGAACCCTTGTGGAGATGGGCAGAACCATGCTGATTGAAGGGCAACTTCCAAGGAAGTATTGGGCAGAGGCTGTGAACACTGCATGCTACATTATAAATCGGGCAATGGTAAGACCTCAGTCCAAAAGGACTCCATATGAAATGCTGAAAGGTAAGAAGCCCTCTGTTGCTCACTTTAAAGTTTTGGTTCAAAATGCTTTGTTCAGAATAATGATAAACGAGCCCTAGATAAGTTTGAACCCAAGAGTGAACCCGCCATATTCTTAGGATACTCCAGTCACTCTAGGGCTTATAGGGTCCTAAATCTGAAAACTCAAACAGTTGAGGAATCACCTCACATCATTTTTGATGAGCTAATTGAAAATTCACAAGTTGAATCCTCATGCAGGAACAAGGGTGATGAAGACTTCCTTGACAAGCCTGAGGAGAAAGAAACTTTGGAAGGAGATTCAAGACCAAAAGAAGATGAGCCAGAGTCTAGTAATCAGGGTAATACAGATATTAATGGAGGTAACCCTCTAATTAACATTAGGTTGTTAAGGGATCACCCCTCATCTAGCATAATAGGCAACTTGCATGAACCTGTTAGGACACGCTCTCAAATACAAGAAATGGATAACATGGCACTTGTGTCTCAAACTGAACCCAAGAATGTTATGGAAGCCTTAAAAGATCCCAACTGGATAAATGCAATGCATGAAGAACTCAACCAATTCACAAGGAATAAAGTGTGGCATCTAGTGCCCAGACCCAAGGATCAATCTATAATAGGAACTAAATGGGTCTATAAAAACAAACAAAATGAAAATGGTGTTATTGTTAGGAATAAGGCTAGACTGGTTGCACAGGGCTACAATCAAGAGTTCGGTATTGACTTCGAAGAGTCCTTTGCACCAGTAGCCAGATTAGAAGCCATTCGTTTGTTGCTTGCATATGCTGTAAGTCATGGAATAAAATTACAACAAATGGATGTAAAAAGTGCTTTCCTAAATGGAATAATAAAAGAAGAAGTATATGTGGAACAACCCCCTGGATTTGAATGTGCAGAAAATCCTAACCACGTATACAGATTGGACAAAGCACTGTATGGACTCAAGCAGGCACCTCGAGCCTGGTACGACTGGCTCAGCTCCTTTCTCACTGAAAAGGGTTATTCAAGAGGTAAAGTGGACCAGACATTGTTTACAAAGGTAAGGAATTCAGATATCATTTTAGTTCAAATATATGTTGATGACATTGTCTTCGGTTCCACTAAACCTAGTATGTGTAAGGAGTTTGCTAACTTAATGACAACAGAATTTGAAATGAGTCTCATGGGTGAACTTCAATTTTTTTTAGGTTTGCAGATCACCCAAAGCAGAGACGGATGCTCTATTAGTCAGACAAAGTACATCAAGGAGCTACTGAAGAAGTATAAAATGGAAAATCTGAAAGTAATCAGCACTCCCATGTGTACAAACACAACCTTGAATGCAGATTTGAAAGGTACACAAGTTGATGCCAAGACCTATCGAGGTATGATAGGGTCACTTCTATACCTTACTGCATCAAGGCCTGATATTCAATTTTGTGTTTGCATGTGTGCACGTTTTCAAGCTGATCCTAGAGAATCCCACCTAAGTTCTGTCAAGCGTATTTTTAGATACCTTGCTGGAACTCAAGACCTAGGGATTTGGTATCCTGCATCCTGCACCTTTGACTTGGTATCATATTCGGATGCAGACTATGCTGGATGTAAATTGGACAGAAAAAGCACTAGTGGCTACTGCCAATTTTTGGGTGGGTGCTTGATCTCTTGGGCTTCCAAGAAACAACACTCAGTGGCACTGTCCACTGCAGAGGCAGAATATGTCACTGTAGGGAGCTGTGGCACTCAAGTGTTGTGGATCCAGCATCAGCTCCAAGATTACCAAACTGATCTTGGATGTATCCCAATATTGTGTGATAACACAAGTGCTATAAACCTGGCCAAGAACCCCATCCAGCACTCTAGGACCAAGCATATTGAAATCAGACATCACTTCTTAAGAGATGAGGTCAGTAAAGGGAGGTTCAAGCTTGTATTTGTAGAATCTGAACGTCAACTAGCTGATATTTTTACCAAGCCTCTCAACAATGAGTGTTTTTCATATCTTAGGAGAGAGCTTGGACTCTGCAATTTACATTCTGAATCTTGAATTGACTGCATGGCCGAATATCTGAATGCTGCTTGATTGCTTTTGTGATGATCATTCGAAGTCCTGCTATGGTCAAAATGTCCATGTTTGAATAAGTCATACACTTAGGGGGAGTATGAATTTTTGTTAGTATGTCTTGGTATTTTGTTCATCTGAAATAAAACCTCAGCATGTTTACAATTTCATCTGTTTTAATCTCTTCTATCATGCTTGAGTTAAGGGGGAGTAAGGTTTTATGCGGTAACGCACCCTTTAGGATGCGTCCACGCTGCGATGGATTGCCTCTGTTTAATGTTAAACAATCCGTGCAGTATGGCAAAGTGCGTCGACGCTTCAGGTATTCTGCGTTGACGCTATACAAGTAACAGTGTGTTGTGATGGTGATTATGACCTCTCGTCTAGTTCATAGGATTCTCTCGTTCATCCTTCTTGCTAGACTTGTTCTTCTTCAAGAATCACCTTTGCACTCAATCTTGCTTATTCTCTATCTTATTCACCTTCTTAATCCCAAGTCTTCTTGATGTACTCTCCTTCTATTCCAGAATAAGGGAATTGTCTCAAATGTCCGGGAGAAAAGTTAATGCCTTTTTTTTCAGGGGGAGCTAAGGGAATGATTTCAAATGAAAACAAGTTTCTCTTAGAATAACTTCACACTACTTAATGATATAAAATGTGTGTACTTCAATGTTTGAACTCACCAGTACTTGAACCTAAAAGTGGTTGAATCTGGAATAATAACTAAACAAGTTAATATGACTTGGTTCCTATCATCTCTTTATCCCAAATTGATCAAAGGAGAAGGATCTTTCAATATATGGAAATTTAATTGGTATTGTTGCTAAAGTCTGCTTAGGTCTAAAAGAGCTTCAAGATAAAGTGACACACACAGTGTTTTTGTAACTCGCAGAGCACTGGTAGGTTTCCACTGAGAAACTGGCTCTATGCACCAAAGAAGTGTTAAAGAGCAAGTCATGAGGTGGACTACTATCTCTGTCCTTTAATGAAATTTATCCATGTTAGAGCAATGGTGATTCTCAACCGAGAAACTACCTTCCTCACCCATGAAGTGTTGGAAGGCATGTCATGAGGTTGATCACTACCTCTGATTCTAAGCATAATGATTAGCTATGCTGAGTAACCGGGGACTCTGGTGCCTGATAAGCATGTGTACTCGTGTCACAAGGCTAGCTATATTTGACTGCTAATGGATGGAATAAATAAAATAAATATTAAGACACATGTGTGTTGGTATGAAATCAAAGGCTCAAAAGATCTAATGAACTTATCCTCAATGCTTCTTAAATTTCTTTCTTCAAAGATTCTTTCGAAATTGAGTAACGAAGGATAAAGTTATGAGAAGATCCCGAGTATGAAGCTAGTTTAGAAATTACTCCAATTCTGCACTATTACTGTTCATTTCTGTGCTTCAAACTTCGCAGAATATCAACATTTTATGTCACTAAATGGTTCGAAGCTAATCTGAGTAAATTTTATTTTCATGGGAATTTGAACTGAAGCTATTAAAAATCCCTGCGTATGAGTGTATTATCTTATGAATCTTGGATTCTAACGACACTTCCCAATTTCTGCTCTTCTAGCTGCATCTTCTATCTTTCAAAATCTTTATCTGGCAGAGTGTAGTTACACTATGGCGTCGATGCATTCTTGCTCTTCACGTCGACGCCTCTGTGCTTTTCCAATACACTTTTGTGCATAAGTGACCATAGCGTCGACGCATTGATTTCCTCGTGTCGACGCATCCACTCTATCTAGGTTCTTTCGGTTATGATCTGGATCCGTTACCCAGTTACCCAATAACAGGATTGGGGGTTTCGCGTGTCACCCTTTTAAAACCCTCAACCGAGGGAACAGTCGGCTACTTTTCATTCATCCTTCTGAGGCACGACGGTTCCTCTCCTCCCTCTGAAACACCTCTTGACTGTTCTTCTTCTCCTCTATCCATGAAGATGGCTCTCGCCTACTCCAGGAAGGGGAAGAAGCCTGCTGAGGAACCATCTTCGGCTCCTCCAGCTCCTGCCATCGCTGCTGAAGCCCAAGTTCATGAATCACCTGCAGCGGCTCCCCCTCCTACATCTTCTTCTTCGCATAAACGCAAAGACAAGGGGAAGCGTCCACGCAGCCCCTCCCCTCCTTCCAAGAAGAAGAAGGTCCGAACGTCCTCCAAGCCTTCATCTCCTCAGAAGAAAGTCTTCTCCAAAAAATCCAAGTCTGGGGTTTCCGTATCCGCTCCTTCCTCTGGTACAGACGAACCCCTGAAGGTTTTAATTCCTCGATATATCCTTGAATCGGACGAAGCCTTTCATGCTGTCTTCCCTGAGATTAGACACACTTTGGAGTTTCAAGGTTGGTGGGGTTTTGTCACCAAGTACTCCGTCTATTATCCTACTCTTGTCAGGGAGTTTTACCGCAATCTATGCCATCAACCCGAACGTGGAAGACTGATCAGCTCTATTCAGGGTGTTAAGTTTGAGCTTACTGCTAGTCTACTCGCCAAAGTATGGAAGATTCCGATGAAGGGGGCCGAACTTCATTCATTTCCTTTGAATGAACATGAAGCATTTGCTGTTTTGACCGAGCAGCCAGAGGACCCTTCAGACATTAAGCAGACTCATTTGTCAAGCTTAAAAGCTAATCATTTTTCACCTCCCGTTCGTCTTCTGCACCATATATGCACTTCCATTTTTACCCCACAGAGCAGTGGACGTGAAAGGGTTACAATCATGCAGAGATTTTTACTATACTGCATGTTGAAAGAAATCAATGTGTCTTTGATTGATGTTATTATTCAGACAATGGGGACTTGCCTGGACAACTCTAGGACTCTACCCTACGCAGCACATCTCACAGCCTTGTTCAGAAAGGTTGGAATTCAGTTTGGCAATGAAAAGAAGTGTGTTGTTCCTAGAGGCAATGTGTACTCCATGTCGTTTGTTCAGAATTTTATGGGTGTAAAAATTGTAGATGGCAAGCCAGTCAGAGTGCTTCCAAGTCAACAATCTTCTGTCAGGGCAGCTGCTACTCCCCCTGAGCCCGAACTAGAGTCAGTCAGGATATCTCCTGAACCTGTTGCTTCTCCTCCACATTGGGAGGGTCAGGAAAGAGATGTGGACATTGAGGTCCAAGGTGCAGCACAAGCTCCAGCCAGGTCACCTCCACCATTTGACACTCAGGATAGGCCTGCTCATACTGTTGATAGTGAGCAGGTTTTTCCTTCGTATGTGGTGGAGTCTCCCAATGATGCTGATGAGGAAGGATTTCAATCTGCAGTACCCCCTTTTCAAGATGATGAGCCTGAATGGTATGACATTAGAGGGGAACCCAAGACTCAGTGGGAACAAGGTGAGTCCAGCTCACATAATTTTAATAGAGAACTTGGGTCCACTAGCCAACAACCTCAGGATGATTATTTCCAGGCCCCTCCTGGTGCAACAGAAAAGGATTTACTGGTTCACCTCATCCGAATGATGCAGCATCAAGGGGACAAACTTAACTCTTTTATTCTGTATACTGACTTTCAGCTGGAACGACTGTATAAAAGAATTGTCTTATCTGAAATTTCTATAATGGTCTCTTGGAGAGACTATATGAAGGCCAAGCAGAAAACTGACAAAGCAATGAGGAAGGTCCTGCAGAGTGTTGCAAAGATTGTCAACAAGATTGCAGAGTTAGTTTCCAATATGCACTCTACACAGATGTCTTCTCTTCAGACCATGGCCAAGATGCAATCCATGTGTTATGATATTCAAATTGCTATGGTTACTCTGCAGTCTCAAGTAACCTCGATTCCCACAGGTTTTTAGGCCGTGTTTGACAAGCTGTCTAGTCTTTCATCCTCCATGGAAACTATGTGCGGTACGCTTGAGTCGTTGACACGAGGATCTGACGATGTCCGCTCCGAGCTGGGAGGTCTTAAAAGCACTCTTTTATTTCAGTTGGGCGAGCTTTCTCAGGCAATTTAAGCTCTGCATGCCTAGCAGACCTTCTCATCTCATCGTCCTCCACCTCCACCGGGCCAGTCCTCTAGTCACTCGTCTAGGAGACATTCTCAGTATTTTCCCTAAGTGATGGTCTGGATATTTTCTTATACTTCCTTGTCTTCTGACCTCCCCTTCTTGCTGATGTCAAAGGGGGAGACTATCTTGTGAATGCACTTCGTTTTGATTTATAGTTAAAATTGACTATGTGCGTAAGTGAATGGTGAATGAGTTGAAGTGATACCTGTGTTTGATTGCTATGGTTGTGCTTGCCTCTGCTTACTTGGTTATTGAATTGCATGATCATTAAAGTACCAAAATTCCATCATTGTTGCCATCATCAAAAAGGGGGAGATTGTTGTCCTCCTGATTTTGATGATGATCACCATGATATGGCAGGGTGTATTATTATCTGACAATCTGGTATGTGGCAAGAATTTCTGTTGAACTTTAATGCAGGCAATAGTCAGCGTCGACGCCACAAGATCAAAGGGTCGACGCAGCCTTCAGCTCCTCCAAGTTGAAGCATACTTCATCTAGACTGCGTCTACGCCTCAAGCAAGATAACGTTGACGCTGTGACTAGATCTCAAGATGTTTGAGTCATGCGCATGCTAACTGCGTCAACGCCACTCGGATGCAGCGTCGACTCGCATGCCTCCAGAAGATATCTTCACACAGCGTTGACGCTACCAGCTACCAGCGTCGACGCAGCGGGTGCCTGAAGATTAAGAAGCTATCTTCACATAGCGTCGACGCCACCAGTTATCAGCGTCAACGCAGCGAAAGCCTGAAGCCGTACATCGAAGGAAGATCAGAAGCTGTCTTCACACAGCGTCTACGCATTCAAATGCTGGCGTCGACGCACCCAGTCCCAGACAAGCGCTCGGGCAGAAGGACTGGATAAAGTGGGCCAGCCACGTCTGCAAACGAAGGACACTCTTCCTCCTTTAGTCCAGAAGCTTCTCCACACGTGGGCAAATGATTGGGAATCTCGTGGAGGCCCAATCTTGCGCGGGAAAAATGAAAAAGGAAATGTAGAAGTGGATCGAAGGGGGATGAGTAGAGCTAAGGATAGAATAGACTGAGAAGCACTCGTATAGAAAGAAGAAGGCGGAGAGCCTAGCATCGTGAAAAAGGTCCAGTGCGTGGATTGAAGCATAGGCTCGTTCTCCTGGTGAAGAAGATCAGATGTTGAAGAACCATGAAGGCACCAGACTGATCTAGTCTCAACTGAAGGGGAGATCATACTGAGATCATACTGTTCATCTCTTCGGGCTCTACTCTCTTCTGCTGCGCAAGAAGTCTGAAGATCCATTGATCAGCGTATTCTGAGTTTATTCCTTACCTTGTATTTTTGTTTTCTTATACAATTCTATTCTCGGATTACTGTTCCACTGGGATTTAGTGGACAGGTGTGTTCTGATCCAGAGTGTGTTCTGAGATCAGAGGGTGTATAGACTCTGTGTCTACAAGCTGTTCGACAGCGGTTCTGTGACAGGGTATAGCTGTCTTCTGCAGATTGGATCTGCAGGTCAGAGAAGGATTCTTCTCTGGTGTTAGCTAAGCTATAAAGCTCAGCGGTGATCCCCACCGATTTGGTGAGGGGGTGGACGTAGGTCTCGAGATAGAGACTGAACCACCTTAAAAACTCTGATCTATTGTGGCTTGTGCTTGTGGGTTGTTCTTGTGACTATTGTGTCGTTAGATCGCTTAGATATTGCGCTGGCTCTTTAGAGATTCACGAACTGGATTTTTGTCTGTGCTATCACAGAGAGTGCAATTGTCTTATTCTGTCTAAAATTTTTAAGTGGTCAATCTATTCACCCCCTCCCCCTCTAGTTTGACAATCCTCTGCTCCCAACAGTTTTAACATATTTCAATTTACCTCATGAGTCAGTAGTCTTTCCTCATGAGTTTAGCATAATTCAATTTACCTCATGAGCCAGTGATCTTTCCACATGAGTTTAGCAAAATTTAATTTATCTCATGAGCCAGTGATCTTTCCTCATGAGTTTTGTATAGTTTTGGAATTCCGTCCTATTGGCAATGATTTATATACGGGCCCATTTCGCTCGCGAGGAGTCTCTTCTATTTTTCCTCGCGGTAGTGACGAACACTCGCCTTTTACGGAAGGATTCCAGGGGTATTGAAAAGATGGTGAAAAGAACGATAGGAACGTTCATGAAGGAATGGCGTATGGTTAATCATTTTGGAAGACTGGGATAGGGATGGCTGGATGGAATGCGGGCGTGCCAGTCGATTTCTCGATGATCACCAGTGAACCAATGTGTTTGACTAGGGATGTGCCACAAGGGCACGTCATTAGGGCACGAAATATCATACACCACGTGGAGAGAGGGAGGTTCTGCTGGTACGAGTGTAGGCGATTGTGGGAACTCGTGTACTGGACGTCTTCTCCACCGATCGCAAGCAATCAGTGTTTATTTTGCATTGGGCGGAGCCCGAGCACCTTTGTTTCTACTGTCGAAGAGAAGAGTCAGGGACCTTGGGGGTCACGACGTCGGGAGGGCTTAGTCGATGCAACAGTGATAGGGCAACAACAACACGACATGGATAACTGGGGGTAGAGAGATTGGTTCCAGTGTGGACACTGGAAAGGGTATGAACTCTGGGTTTATGAGAACGAGGTATTGGCTCAGATAGCGGAGCAATGGACACTAGCTCCGCATGGAGTAGGCACGTTCTGGCGCGGGTGCAGAGCTATCCGACTAGAGGAGTTAGGATCAAGCTGGGAGACAGATGGCAGTCTGCTGGGCAGCCTTGAGACTGGTAGCTGGCGAGGATGGGGATCCCTGACTGGGTTACATAACTTATGTGCCGTAAAAGGCGTTATGTAGGGGTGTGAAAGCCCAATTACAAATGTGTGCAAGCCACGGGATAATTCCATCATTTGTGACGGTCCCCAGGTCATTGCGTTATTGTGCGGGTATTTTCGCATTTGTACATAGTGTCTCTCAAAGGACTTCTGACTCGGTAGGATGCCGCCCGAGAGGCGTCACAATGTATTCCCGATATGAGACAGTGTCGAGCTCGGGGAAGTTGGGATGCCATGGCTACTGCCGTGCTTGCAATACCCCGAGTTATTAAATAATAAAAATATTATGTGAAAATTAATAAAAAATTTCTTAAGAAATAGGATAAGTGAAAATTTGACCATTTTGTAAAAATCTGTAAAATTTAGAATCTTGTAGAGGATAAAACTTTTAACAATAGTGTCTTCTGTGACCATCCCAAATAAAATTTGTAACCAAGCCGAATTAACTGATTAAGGCCCAAATCAACACTTAATCTAATTGGACCCTAAAACGCGAAATTGGAGCCAATTACCCAAATTACATTTGTAGTTGTTTGGTAATTGTTGAAATGCATAAACTCTGAAAACAAATTACATTCTGAAAAATCTGAACTGCATCTGAATGCTGTTTGAAATCTGTCCATTACTTTCTGAAAAATCTGATTAGCTGAAATTTGATCCATGCATGCTGCTCATGTTGAAAAATCTGATAGGACAGTCTGATTGTGCACAAGTCACAATATCAATTGATTTCATATGTTCAGTTTCAGTGCAAACATTGTATGTTTTCAGGGGGAGTTAATTGCATGTTTTCGCATACATATAGTGCATTGCATTTCCTTATATTTGAAAATGCCAAAAAGTGAGTTTGAATGCATATTGTGAGGGGGAGTCAATGCATTGCATATAGGTTGTCAAATGCATACTCATGTGAGAATTCATTGCATATCCTTCTTATTGATTTTGTTGACAGACCTTGAACATATTTTTGAAAACATTGAGTTTCAAAATCTCTCTTATCAATTGGTATCTTTTGGCTTCAGAAATCTATCAGTCTGTCATGAAGATTTCAATAGGACTATCTCAATCATAAATCTGAAAAATTTTTGAACTAGAAATCTTCTATTATACGTTTTTATGAATATCTGAAATAACTCAGGTGGTTTAAGTTTAATGTACTCAAGGGTTGGCTTTAAAATCTCTTAAAAATATCTGAAGCATGTTTAATAAACCTTAACCATCTGTTTCATGATGTGTCTTGTAAAATCTTCTGAAATCTACATTATTGAATACATGACTTTATTTGGTTAAGTACATGAAATTGTTATTGTTTTGAAGCGAATGGATTTTTCTGAAAATGTCTAAAGGGTATTTTCTGTCAGAGCAATGACCTTGGTCACTGAGAAACACATGTCTAAAGGACTGTGTCATGAGGTACCATAGTTAACTCTGATTAAGATTAATTAAAATTCAGGCAGAGCAATGGCATGCACACTGAGAAATACAACTCACTCATCAAGAAATGATTTGCAGTGTGTCATGATGTGTAAATGATATCTCTGTTCATATATAGCATGACAGTTAGTCACACTAAGTGCTTAGGGATATTGGCCTCTAATCAAGGTATATCCTCTAGTTACAAGGTGTGCACTGAACTAGAGTGCTCGTAAAAGTTGTAGCATGAAAAATTGTTGAACGAATTGAAATATCTGAATATTGATGCTAAAATCAAATTGCTACAACCCTAGACAAAATCATATGACTTCATAATTGTTTGATTTCAATACTGATGCATGTAATTCTGAAAGAAGTCAATAAATTTGATTGTGCAAGAGAAAGGGAGTTTTATCAAGATAAATATGAGGGCTTGGTTCATTTTTATTAAACCATGGTTTTAGATATCAATACAGAATTTTATTGATAAACTCTACATACATCATGTTTAAACCATGCTGTTCAATAAAGCTCATTCATAAGCCCTTATAATGGAAGACTTTGAAAACTTATGTTTTGGATTTATGAGATTGATATCTCTCTGAAAATCTGACTGAATTTTCTGAGATTGGAGCTTCTTTAAAAATCTGCTAATTGAACCTCTTCTGCTCATTGACTTGAACTTCTCCTTGTTTGCCCATGTGGTCTCCTTCTCATTCATTTCATAAGGTTCCATTTATTGAGGGGGAGCCTCCTTGTCATATGCATCATGCTGCATAGAAGGAGAAGAATTGTGCTCTGACATTCATATTTCTGGTATCTGCCTCTACATTCATACCCCTTCCCATGATTTATTATGATTCTACCAAAGGGGGAGATTGCTTGCCAAAGGGGGAGAATCATGTTCTTGCAAGGGGGAGAAATTGACTGAATTTTTATACATGCTTTAATTTCTCAAACTATTTTCTTTTTGATGAAGTCAAAGGGGGAGAATAGTTTGAGTCATCAGCCTGACTCACTGTGTAGTGTTGCCATCATCAAAAAGGGGGAGATTGTTGTGCCCATGTGATTTTGATGATGGTTTTAATGGTGGTTTTGATGATTGGTCTTTGAAGTGAGTTATTCTCTGTGAGTCATCTAGCTGTGTCTTTTATATGCTCGATAAATTCATGTTTTATCATGTAAGTGAATGGAGTTCATAAGGCTGTCAGATAACATGCTCTACTTTAATTCTATCTACACTCTGTCTGCACAGTCTCCACAGCAGTGCGTCAACTCAGTGTGCTGATGCGTCGACCCTTCAGTCATACTTGTCTCTGTTCTCACACCAGTGCGTCAACTCCTTGAGCTGATGCGTCGACTCTTCAGTTCAGGTTCTTCAAGTCTATACATTAGACTGTGGCAAAGTCTATTCATTCGTTTGGGTAACAAAGTCTATACAGCCGTGGCATATGCTCCTGAAGTCCATACATTGGTCCTCTTTCAAAGTCTGTACAGCCACTGGTCTAGAATCTGAGTCTGTACATCATCTTGTGCCTTCAACGTTCAAAGCCTCAAGTTTGTACAGCGTGAAGTCTACACATTGGCTTCGCTCCATAAAGCCTATACATTGGCCACTGCTCTCCAAAGTCTGCACAATGGTCTACACACCTGAAGTATGTACATCCACAGTTAAATCTGAAGTCTGGACACTGGTTCAAATCCTTCTAAGTCTGTACATTGGCTTCGTATCTGCAAGTCTATACACTGGACCTTGTTTTACCAAGTCTGCACACTCGCTGCACTATTCAAGTCCACACACTGGCAGCTCTGCTTAAGTATATACATTCGTCTGAACTAAGTTCATTTTCCTCTGTCTGTCTGCAGATGATTCAGGCCATCAAGACTTGGCACGTGATCCAAGAGGCTGAAATGCTGACACGTGGACACATCACTTCAAACAATCAAGAAAGAAGCTCCTGGATTATTCTGGTGCGTCAACGCAGTGAGCAAGTAGCGTGGACGCATCGGTTCAAGAATCCCTTATTGCAACCTCTGGAGTACATTGGCAGCATCGACGCTGCAGCTCCATGCGTCAACGCAGCATGCTGAGAGCGTCGACGCAACAGTTACAAAGGGAGAGCCAATGGGTTACTGGATTACTCTGGTGCATCAACGCATTCATCAAGTGGCGTCAACGCAGCAGGTTTATGGATCGACCAGGTAACCAGAGGGTGGACGCAGTTGCACAATGCGTCAACGCACTCCACACGAAACGTGAGAGCGCTGAAGCCATCTAAGTTCAGAAGCCATCTAAGTTCAGATGCTGGATCACCGATGCGTCAACGTAGCAGTGGAGCAGCGTCGATGCAACTGTCAATAGGGCTAGGCTGGTTGCTCACTGGAACGCATCAATGCGTCAACGCCATGGGTTGGAAGCGTCAACGCAGCAGACTTGAGTTTTGCTGGTAGAATGTCTTTGAAGGCTGCGTCAACCCCTTGAAGCAAGTGCGTTAATGCCACCTGACTCTAGTTGCTGAGCATGCTAATGAAGGGCACGTGATCCGAGGTGCCTGGCTCGTGAACCAGGATGTTGCCACGTGGTCCGAATTTCTAGTGCAGAAAACGTGGAAGCCACACTCGCCCAGTGTGCTGCTGCTGCTGCTATATATACGAGTCTTCATCCTCTGTAGAAGACTGATCGAAGAAGAAGTCTGAAGAGCAGAAAGCCCTTCGATCCAGAAAAAGGGAAAAAGAAGAAAAAGAGAAGAAAGTGAGAGTGAGAGAAGAAGAAGGAAAAGAGAGAGATAGTGCTCGTGAGAAGTGAGAAGAAAGAGAGAAGAAAGAGAAGCAGAAGGAAGAGGAAGAAAATAAGAGGAGGAGAGAGTCTATTGCAGATCAGTTCAGTCTGTTCGTGGATCAAATCCAGAATGACTATGCTCACTGAGAGTCACATTTCATGTGTTTCATTTCCAACTTTTGTTGCTGTGTTTTTATGTTCTTGTATTTTTCTTTTGTTTCTTTGGTAAGTCTTGTTCTTCCGATTGCCCTGCTGGGGATCGGGTTCCTCCTGTGGGATCAGGAGTAGGGAGACGGGTGTGTCTCCGGTTTGTGCTGGTAGCAGAATGCTACTGGTGATAGTTCCCTCCTGTGTGGAGGAAGGGAGGCTGGTTCCTCCGGTGTGCAAGCAGCAGGGGGGCTGCTTGTGAGTTCCCTCCGGGGTAGGAGGAAGAGAGGCTAGGCCTCTAGTGGATTGTTGGTAGCAGTGTGCTACTGGTTGGTGCACTGGTAGCGGGCTGCTACCAGTGGGGTTCCCTCTTGGTAAAGAGGAAGAGAGACGTGAGTCTCTGGTTTCTAGTGACCGTGGGTTGCTAGAGGTTCCCTCCGGGTAGGAGGAAGAGGGGAGGTTGTTCCCCTGGGTAAGCTGTGTATCAGCGTCTGTTGGCAAGCTGTGTTGCCCAGCTGTTAGTGAAGCCACACTCGGTTTGAGTGTGGGGTGGATGTAGGTCTGCTGGACCGAACCACCTAAAACCCATTGTGCAGGTGGTTTGATTTCTTTATCTGTCTTATTGCTTCCGCTAGATGCTTGCATAATGGCGCTTCAAGTGTTTGCTTCAAAGTTCAACGAAGTTGATTAGCTGCGCACGCTATCTGTTTGACACTGGGATTGTGTGTTGCTTGAATTGTCTAATTACTTAGAGTGTCTTAATCTGTTAAGTGATTGAAATTATAATTGAGCTATAGTTCGTCTAACTTGTCTTGTTAGAGTGCTTACTGTTTGTTTGTCTTATTCCGCAACTGCTAATTAGTCTTTCAGATTTGATAAATCTGTCTAGTTAGCATTCTAGATAGTTAGTGAGCCGAATATTTTAATTGGCTGAAAGTTTTGAAAGGGATATATTCATTCACCCCCCCTCTGAATACTTACACCGAACACAACAATTGGTGTCAGAGCGGTGTCTGCATACAAGGTCCAACGACCTGCAGATTCGATCTTGAAGTCTTAGGTGCTATTTTTTTTTTAGTGCATAAATATTCCTGTTGCCTTGAATTTACTCGCTATTTGTTTTCAATGGCTCTTTCACCCGTCTTTAGTGGTTCTGATTTCAGTCAGTGGTACACTGCTTTACATGCTTATGTAAATTCTGCTAATCCTGATTTGTGGAAATTAATTTCACAAGGTCCTCACACCTTACCAACGAAAGTGTCCAAATGGACCGACAGACACAGATCAAAGGATGGAGAAAATCAGAAAGCCTTTAACCTGATGAAAGCAGCTACTGACAGAGCCTTATGGTCTTGTCTTCATAATTGCAGCTCAGCAAAGGACATCCCGGATAGGCTGAAGCAATTTCACAGGGTAAACGAAGACAACTGCATGATGGCTAACAGAAGTAATCCAAGTGGCAGCAATCAAGGCAGCAGTCAGACTGAAGAAGATGATGATGATGAGGTAAATCTCTTTGAGAATTTTTCTCTAGAAGATTGGGAGAATGCATATGCTGAATTATTTGAATCTCATGAACTGTTAAGAAAATAGTATAAAAAATTGAAGAAGGGTACTGGTTTCGATAGTTCAAGTTCTCCTTGTAGAAATTGTGTTGAATTGAAAAATATTCATGATGCCTGTATGTCTGATTTTCAAATATTGAAGAAAAAAGTTTCATTATTGAAAACTGAAAATCAAGATCATATAAATGTGATATCTGAACTCAAAGAAAAATTCAACTCAGATAATGATAATCAGACTCTTGTTAACTATCATGACCAGTATGAAAAATTGCTGAAAAACTTTGAAAGTGTGAACTCAGATTTAAACAAGTTGAAATCTGAAAATGATTCTCTGAGAAAATCTGCTAATAAAAATGATAAAAAATCTGAGAAACTTGAGCAGGAGAAGAACTTATTTGCTAAAAAACTTGAAGCCATCAAATCTGTGAATGTGGAATTACAGAAAAACATTGAAAAGAAGGAAAAAGATTTGAAGGAATTCAAGGCTGGAAGAAAACTTGAAACTAACTCAGAAGATCAGACTTTGATAAATGAGTTAATTCAGAATGACAAGCTTAAGGAAGAAAATGAGAAATTAAAAATGCTGAACTCCACTATGTCTGAGAGAGTGCTAGCCTTAGAAAGAGGAAAAACTGTGAGTGTTGAAGATTCTGATAATCTGAGCAATCTGGAACAGGAAGTTGAAAAATATAAAACTGCTAACAAAGTTTTGAATGAAGCTATGAATTGCTGTGAGTAAGAGATTGCCAGTTATGAGCTACATATTTCCTCTTTAGAAAATGAAATTCAGGATTTGAAAGTTTCCTTGTCTAAATTTGTTGATGGGCAGAAAAACCTAGACAAGCTACTAGGTACAAAAATCAACCCTAGGAAGGAAGGGCTGGGCTACAATAAGATAAACAAGAAGGAACTTCAGAATAAAGTTATGACATCTTTTGTAAGTGGTTCAGATGTAGCCACCACCTCTAAAGACAAACAGCCCATTGCTCAGAAAATGTTGGGAGCAAAGGATAATTTTAAGAAAGAGGGACTGGGCTACAGTCCAGTCATGAGGAAGGTTGATGGATCCAATTTGAAAACTATTTTTGTTAAATCTTCTGAACAGGAAAAGCCTTCTATTTCATCTTCACCTCAGTATAAGGCTAAGAAAACAGAAAAACATGATAAAAATCAAAAAATGATTGGAAAACAGAAAATAAATAAAAAGGGTCCATCAGTGTTTGCTGATCATAGTCCTCACACACACTCACATGCATCTAAAAAGAAGATTATCTGTCATTACTGTCATAAATTTGGTCATTTGATGCATGAGTGTGAATTAAACGAACTGGATGATTTGAATGCTGAAATGATGAATGCTAGGAAATATCATGATAGAAAACCTGCTGTTCATTCAAAGAAAAGTGAATGCTCTCATTGTGGTAGATTAGGCCACACCTTTGCTCAATGTTGGTTTGCTAATGGAAAGAAAAAACCACTCTCACATCATGCTAAATCTTATGCTAACCAACATGTTTTTAATATAAACAAAACTGCTTCTCTGAACCAGCATGTCAAATGTTTTAATTGTAACAAGCTTGGGCACAAGGCCACTGAATGTTGGGCAAGCTCTTTTAGAAGAAAGTTCCCTTTCTGCTCCCATTGTGGGAAGCATGGCCATGCAGTCAAGGACTACTGGCATGTCCAGGGTAGGAATAGAAATTTCAAAGAATTTGATAGGAACAAACTTGTTTTTAAAAGAATTCTTGTTTGCTCAAATTGTAGAAGACCAGGCCACCAAGTTGCTGCTTGCAGGGTAGCTGGTCATGAAAAGAAAAAGTTTCATAATAATAACATAAACCCTCATGCTCACTCTTATAATGCTCAACTTCATGCTAGTATACATAAGAGGAACATGAAACCTGCTAGTTCATGCCACTATTGTGGGCTGTCTGGGCATTCAATGCATAACTGTTTTATCATGAACTCTGATGACTATTTGGCACAGAAAAAGATGTAGGCAGTCCCAAAAGGGGCTAATTACTATGCAAGACCCAAGACCACTTGGGTTCCTGCTAGTGGAAAATAGGAAGGTGCCTAGCAGGTGTGCCTTGGATGGAATAAAGGGGTAATGATCCAAGGCACTCAAGAATGAAAAACCCCATTCTCACATTTTTCAGGTAATCTCTCTGCATTTCCTATTTTGAAACTCATTACATATCTGATTTGATGTATTCTTGCATATCTGCCATTTGTAGTTGTTTGGTAATTGTTGAAATGCATAAACTCTGAAAACAAATTACATTCTGAAAAATCTGAACTGCATCTGAATGCTGTTTGAAATCTGTCCATTGCTTTCTGAAAAATCTGATTAGCTGAAATTTGATCCATGCATGCTGCTCATGTTGAAAAATCTGATAGGACAGTCTGATTGTGCACAAGTCACAATATCAATTGGTTTCATATGTTCAGTTTCAGTGCAAACATTGTATGTTTTCAGGGGGAGTTAATTGCATGTTTTCGCATACATATAGTGTATTGCATTTCCTTATATTTGAAAATGCCAAAAAGTGAGTTTGAATGCATATTGTGAGAGGGAGTCAATGCATTGCATATAGGTTGTCAAATGCATACTCATGTGAGAATTCATTGCATATCCTTCTTATTGATTTTGTTGACAGACCTTGAACATATTTTTGAAAACATTGAGCTTCAAAATCTCTCTTATCAATTGGTATCATTTGGCTTCAGAAATCTATCAGTCTGTCATGAAGATTTCAATGGGACTATCTCAATAATAAATCTGAAAAATTTTTGAACTAGAAATCTTCTATTATACGTTTTTATGAATATCTGAAATAACTCAGGTGGTTTAAGTTTAATGTACTCAAGGGTTGGCTTTAAAATCTCTTAAAAATATCTGAAGCATGTTTAATAAACCTTAACCATCTGTTTCATGATGTGTCTTGTAAAATCTTTTGAAATCTACATTATTGAATACATGACTTTATTTGGTTAAGTACATGAAATTGTTATTGTTTTGAAGCGAATGGATTTTTCTGAAAATGTCTAAAGGATATTTTCTGTCAGAGCAATGACCTTGGTCACTGAGAAACACATGTCCAAAGGACTGTGTCATGAGGTACCATAGTTAACTCTGATTAAGATTAATTAAAATTCAGGCAGAGCAATGGCATGCACACTGAGAAATACAACTCACTCATCAAGAAATAATTTGCAGTGTGTCATGATATGTAAATGTTATCTCTGTTCATATATAGCATGACAGTTAGTCACACTAAGTGCTTAGGGATATTGGCATCTAATCAAGGTATATCCTCTAGTTACAAGGTGTGCACTGAACTAGAGTACTCGTAAAAGTTGTAGCATGAAAAATTGTTGAACGAATTGAAATATCTGAATATTGATGCTAAAATCAAATTGCTACAACCCTAGACAAAATCATATGGCTTCATAATTGTTTGATTTCAATACTGATGCATGTAATTCCGAAAGAAGTCAATAAATTTGATTGTGCAAGAGAAAGGGAGTTTTATCAAGATAAATATGAGGGCTTGGTTCATTTTTATTAAACCATGGTTTTAGATATCAATACAGAATTTTATTGATAAACTCTAAATACATCATGTTTAAACCATGCTGTTCAATAAAGCTCATTCATAAGCCCTTATAATGGAAGACTTTGAAAACTTATGTTTTGGATTTATGAGATTGATATCTCTCTGAAAATCTGACTGAATTTTCTGAGATTGGAGCTTCTTTAAAAATCTGCTAATTGAACCTCTTCTGCTCATTGACCTGAACTTCTCCTTGTTTGCCCATGTGGTCTCCTTCTCATTCATTTCATAAGGTTCCATTTATTGAGGGGGAGCCTCCTTGTCATATGCATCATGGTGCATAGAAGGAGAAGAATTATGCTCTGACATTCATATTTCTAGTATCTGCCTCTACATTCTTACCCCTTCCCATGGTTTATTATGATTCTACCAAAGGGGGAGATTGCTTGCCAAAGGGGGAGAATCATGTTCTTGCAAGGGGGAGAAATTGACTGAATTTTTATACATGCTTTAATTTCTCAAACTATTTTCTTTTTGATGAAGTCAAAGGGGGAGAATAGTTTGAGTCATCAGCCTGACTCACTGTGTAGTGTTGCCATCATCAAAAAGGGGGAGATTATTGTGCCCATGTGGTTTTGATGATGGTTTTAATGGTGGTTTTGATGATTGGTCTTTGAAGTGAGTTATTCTCTGTGAGTCATCTAGCTGTGTCTTTTATATGCTCGATAAATTCATGTTTTATCATGTAAGTGAATGGAGTTCATATGGCTGTCAGATAACATGCTCTACTTTAATTCTGTCTACACTCTGTCTGCACAGTCTCCACAGCAGTGCGTCAACTCAGTGTGCTGATGCGTCGACCCTTCAGTCATACTTGTCTCTGTTCTCACACCAGTGCGTCAACTCCTTGAGCTGATGCGTCGACTCTTCAGTTCAGGTTCTTCAAGTCTATACATTAGACTGTGGCAAAGTCTATTCATTCGTTTGGGTAACAAAGTCTATACAGCCGTGTCATATGCTCCTGAAGTCCATACATTGGTCCTCTTTCAAAGTCTTTATAGCCACTGGTCTAGAATCTGAGTCTGTACATCGTCTTGTGCCTTCAACGTTCAAAGCCTCAAGTTTGTACAGCGTGAAGTCTACACATTGGCTTCGCTCCATAAAGCCTATACATTGGCCACTGCTCTCCAAAGTCTGCGCAATGGTCTACACACCTGAAGTCTGTACATCCATAGTTAAATATGAAGTCTGGACACTGGTTTAAATCCTTCTAAGTCTGTACATTGGCTTCGTATCTGCAAGTCTATACACTGGACCTGTTTTACCAAGTCTGCACACTCGCTGCACTATTCAAGTCCACACACTGGCAGCTCTGCTTAAGTATATACATTCGTCTGAACTAAGTTCATTTTCCTCTGTCTGTCTGCAGATGATTCAGGCCATCAAGACTTGGCACGTGATCCAAGAGGCTGAAATGCTGACACGTGGACACAGCACTTCAAATAATCAAGAAAGAAGCTCCTGGATTATTCTGGTGCGTCGACGCAGTGAGCAAGTAGCGTGGACGCAGCGGTTCAAGAATCCCTTATTGCAACCTCTAGAGTACATTGGCAGCATAGACGCTGCAGCTCCATGTGTCAACGCAGCATGCTGAGAGCGTCGACGTAGCAGTTACAAAGGGAGAGCCAATGGGTTACTGGATTACTCTGTTGCGTCAACGAATTCATCAAGTGGCGTCAACGCAGCAGGTTTATGGATCGACCAGGTAACCAGAGGGTGGACGCAGTTGCACAATGCGTCAACGCACTCCACACGAAACGTGAGAGCGCTGAAGCCATCTAAGTTCAGAAGCCATCTAAGTTCAGATGCTGGATCACCGATGTGTCAACGCAGCAGTGGAGCAGCGTCGACGCAACTGTCAATAGGGCTAGGCTGGTTGCTCACTGGAACGCATCAATGCGTCAACGCCATGGGTTGGAAGCGTCAACGCAGCAGACTTGAGTTTTGCTGGTAGAATGTCTTTGAAGGCTGCGTCAACCCCTTGAAATAAGTGCGTTAACGCCACCTGACTCTAGTTGCTGAGCGTGCTAATGAAGGGCACGTGATCCGAGGTGCCTGGCTCGTGAACCAGGATGTTGCCACGTGGTCCGAATTTCTAGGGCAGGAAACGTGGAAGCCACACTCGCCCAGTGTGCTGCTGCTGCTGCTATATATACGAGTCTTCATCCTCTATAGAATACTGATCGAAGAAGAAGTCTGAAGAGCAGAAAGCCCTTCGATCCAGAAAAAGAGAAAAAGAAGAAAAAGAGAAGAAAGTGAGAGTGAGAGCAGAAGAAGGAAAAGAGAGAGATAGTGCTCGTGAGAAGTGAGAAGAAAGAGAGAAGAAAGAGAAGCAAAAGGAAGAGGAAGAAAATAAGAGGAGGAGAGAGTCTATTGCAAATCAGTTCAGTCTGTTCGTGGATCAAATCCAGAACGACTATGCTCACTGAGAGCCACATTTCTTGTGTTTCATTTCCAGCTTTTGTTGCTGTGTTTTTATGTTCCTGTATTTTTCTTTTGTTTCTTTGGTAAGTCTTGTTCTTCCGATTGCCCTGCTGGGGATCGGGTTCCTCCTGTGGGATGAGGAGTAGGGAGACGGGTGTGTCTCCGATTTGTGCTGGTAGCAGAATGCTACTGGTGATAGTTCCCTCCTGTGTGGAGGAAGGGAGGCTGGTTCCTCCGGTGTGCAAGCAGCCGGGGGGCTGCTTGTGAGTTCCCTCCGAGGTAGGAGGAAGAGAGGCTAGGCCTGTGGTGGATTGCTGGTAGCAGTGTGCTACTGGTTGGTTCACTGGTAGCGGGCTGCTACCAGTGGGGTTCCCTCTTGGTAAAGAGGAAGAGAGACGTGAGTCTCTGGTTTCTAGTGACCGTGGGTTGCTAGAGGTTCCCTCCGGGTAGGAGGAAGAGGGGAGGTTGTTCTCCTGGGTAAGCTATGTATCAGCGTCTGTTGGCAAGCTGTGTTGCCCAGCTGTTAGTGAAGCCACACTCGGTTTGAGTGTGGGGTGAATGTAGGTCTGCTGGACCGAACCACCTAAAACCCATTGTGCAGGTGGTTTGATTTCTTCATCTATCTTATTGCTTCCGCTAGATGCTTGCATAATGGCGCTTCAAGTGTTTGCTTCAAAGTTCAACGAAGTTGATTAGCTGCGCACGCTATCTGTTTGACACTGGGATTGTGTGTTGCTTGAATTGTCTAATTGCTTAGAGTGTCTTAATCTGTTAAGTGATTGAAATTCTAATTGAGCTATAGTTCGTCTAACTTGTCTTGTTAGAGTGCTTACTGTCTGTTTGTCTTATTCCGCAACTGCTAATTAGTCTTTCAGATTTGATAAATTTGTCTAGTTAGCATTCTAGATAGTTAGTGAGTCGAATATTTTAATTGACCAAAAGTTTTGAAAGCGCTATATTCATTCACCCCCCCTCTGAATACTTGCACCGAACACAACACCTCTCTCCCTCTTCTCTCCCCCTTGGTTGCTGTGAAGGCTTCCATTCTGAGGTGTGACGCCTCGTATATCGGTTCCGACGATCGCCGCCGCTGCCACGAGCCGCTACCGCACCGCCATCGCCATCAACGGAGTTCTGCCTACGCAGTACCACATCAACTTGCTCAAAATTCACAGGTCTTCCCCAAGCTCATTTCGCTACCAAATTTGGAGGAGTTGTTCCTGGGGTGTTCCTCTCCGCCCACAAAAATCAGGAGCTGTGGAGCAGAGAATTGAAAAATCGTTAAAGCCCAGGTCTGCGCAGGTTCAGAAGAGTCCACTGGCCCTAGATTGAAGGATTTCGAATCCTCTTTCCAAAGGCGCTAGTTTCGTCGCATTCCGGCGACGGGGCTGATCGCAGCGGCCGTTTTCGCCGGGGCGCGCGCTGCTGAAACAACAACATCAGCTCGTGGACAACATCCTCTCCACTTGGGAACCGGAGGCACCCGTCCTCCGGTGAGTGTCGCCGGTTGGCCGCCGTCCAGGAAGCGCGCTGCCAGGGGTCCTCATTACAGTGGGACCCACCCCGCCAGACCCGGAGGATAGGACAGCGTGTGGGCCCCACAGCCCATTGATTGCGCCGTCCGGAAGGCACGAGAATGCGGAGTTCGGCGCGTCGAGACGACATCAAGATGCTGCCCGTCAACCTGATTTGCGTGATCCCCGGGCCCCACATGTGACCTTTTACCTCCCTGCGTGGAGTGGGTCGAATCTCTTTGTACCGCTGTGAATTATGTTAACCGGGGGTCCGTAAGTCAGCCGGGGTGTCTTCGCCACACCGGGTGCATGGAGGTAAAGGTCATAACTCCTTGGCATTACATTGCTAGCTAGTATATGGTCTTAGGCCACTGCCGAGAGTGTAGGTACTAGCCCGTGTGTCCATGTCACCGCTGTGAGAGTGAGAGTGACCCGTCCCGTGACTCGATCCGAGTCCGGAAGTGAGTCGACTACCCGTGAACTCTGCCGGTTCTTCAACCGCGCACGATCCGCGTTTCCCTCGCTTGGGACGACGAGTGAGCTTGCGTTTCTGTTAGCGACGTATAGCCTATAGGAGCTCTCCGTGTCGGGCCTAATGTCTCTCTCATCATGTGTTGCTGGTCGTGTCCGCATCTAGAGTCCGAGGTCCATACCACGTAGAGTCGGTCCCCGTGTCCGTCCCGCATCAGTTTGGTATCAGAGCGAGTCGAGTCTAGGGTAGTCTTTGCATATGTCTTGCATGCATCATGGTCTAAGTTGAGTCTAGGATCATCATTATTTTCAAAACAAAAAAAAGTGTGTTTTAATTTGCATTTGCACCCTTTACCCGGTATATTAAAAGGTGTTGTCCGAACGTTAGGCTACGCCTATCGGGAAGGCCGCACACTTGCGGGAGTGATCTTCGGATCGATTAACTCCGCCACGTACCGGATATTGGTTTAGGTCTAAGTGCATCATTTAGTGAGTGTTTGCATTAGTCGGTGTCTTCTAGGTCGTGTGTCAGTTGCATGCCCCCCCGTCGAGGTACCCAATACTTGCCACCACCACCTATGGCGGATTCCCGGGCCCGTAGCTCCGATGAGTCCTCGACGGCTGAGATGTTCCGAGCCATTATGGAACGTCTTAACACGCGTATGGATGGTCTTAGTACGCGTATGGATGGCATAGGAACGCGTCTAGAAGGGCGGATGAAAGCCCTTGAGGATCGGGCCGAGTCTTCGGATCAGTCCATCCAGGGTCTAGTTGGGAGAATTGCCATCCTAGAGAGAGGCCCAGTAGCGGCGCAACCCGCGCCAACGAATGGCCAACAAGAGCCGGTGCAGCAACCCGCTGTGCCAAGGGCTCAGGTGGAGGATGTCGGGAGGCAACAGGCGCCTATAGTGGATGATTATGCTTCCGACAATGATCAGGGGGGTAACGGTCGTCGTCATCAACGACGGAATCGTGACGATGATGATGACGACCGCATTCTTAGGGGTGTGCGTGCAGACCCTCCCACTTTTAGCTGATCCTTGGACCCTAGGGTGTATTTAGATTGGGAGGCCGGCATGGACCAGTACTTCGAGTGGTTTGAGATGACGGACCACCGAAGAGTCCGAAACGCAAAGATGAAGTTGCAAGGGCAGGCCCAAACTTATTGGATCAATGTGGAGAGCCTGCTCAACCAGCGACGTCAACCCCAAATCGGTACTTGGGATAATATGAAGATCAAATTGAGGGAGAAGTACCTTCCTGCCTCATATCGCCAACGTCTCATAGACAAGTGGCAAAGCATCTCCCAAGGGAACCGATCCGTGACCGAGTACACCGCCGAGTTCGATGAGTATTACTTACGGTGTGGGGTCACGGAAGAGAGCACTATGACTATATCCCGCTTTCGAAGAGGTTTGCGACCCAATTATCAATATGAACTCTTTCGCCGCAATGCAACCACTTTGGCAGGCATATCAGATAGCTCTCGAATTGGAGCAATTCGAGGCCAAGTTCGAGTCACCCCATCGGTTGGGCTCTTTTCCCCTTCGTAGTGTCGAGCCCCGTGGCTCATCTGGCACGTATCCGAGGGCCCCCATGGCTCGACCTCAGGAGCCCGCTCGTCCCGAGCCGTTTGCTCCTAGGCCTCATCCTCCACCCCCGAGGGACCTTCCTCGTCCCCAGCATCTTACAGCCCCACCCATAGCCCGTCCACCGGCACCCGTACCTCCTGCACGTCCTTTGTTGCCTACGCCTCCTATCCGTCCGGAGGATAAAGGTAAAGGACCTATGATTGGGGAGCCTAGTGGATCACGGCAGCAGTGTTATCGCTGCAATGGGTTTGGCCATTTCACCAACCAGTGTCCCACCCGCCCATCTCTTCACATTGGGGACACACAGGCTGAGGATACCACCCCTACGGGCCTCGAGTTAGTCAGCTATGAGGCAGATGAAGAGCTAGCTGACGAGTACTATGAGATGGGAGGTGAGGCCCAGGATGCCCAGCATTCGGACGATACCCACGTGGGGGTCGTCAGATGTATCCTCACCCAGCCGCAGGTCAGTGATGACTGGCGTCGGACTACTATCCTTCATGTATTCTGTAGGCTAGGGAAGCAAATTTGTAAGGTGGTCATCGATAGCGGGAGTTGTATCAATGTAATATCCATGAACGCTGTCGCTCGTCTTGGTCTCATACCCGTAGACCATCCTTGTCCCTATCAGGTATCATGGGTGGATACCACTTCCATTTCGGTCAGGCTGCAGTGCTTGGTTCCGCTGCAGCTCCACTCCTATAATGACGAGATCTGGTGTGATGTTCTACCCATGGAAGTGGGCAGTATCATTCTCGGTAGGCCATGGTTATTCGACTGGGATGCCACGCTCCATGGCCGGTCGAACACCTGTACCTTCGACCACGCTGGCCAGCGGGTCACCCTCCAACCCGTTCGGCCCAGGAGCCCATCAGTCAGGGGTCCTACAGGCCCTAGTACTCCGAAGCCTTCCATTCCCAGGCCTAGTACCCCATCCCCAGCTCGGGCTATGACCGTTACCTCTGGCCCAGGAGAGCCCTCGACGAGGCGATTGATGATGATTAGCTCCCGGGAGATGGAGCAGGAGCTTAGTCAGGGTTGTCCGGTGTTTGCCATTACGGTCCGAGAGGTGGAGAGGGACTCCAAGGGTGAGCTCCCACCTGAGGTTGTTCCCATTCTGCAGGAGTATGCTGATGTCTTTCCCGATGAGCTTCCCGAGGGACTCCCACCTATGCGGGATATTCAGCATGCCATCGACCTTGTTCCGGGCTCTTCCTTGCCCAACCTTCCACATTATCGCATGAGTCCCACGGAGCATGCCGAGCTTAAACGGCAGGTCGATGAGTTAGTGCAGAGAGTGTCTGTTCGGGACAGCATGAGTCCATGTGCTGTACCCGTATTACTCGCCCCGAAGAAGAATGGCACGTGGAGAATGTGCATTGATAGTCGTGCCATCAACAAAATCACCATGAAGTACAGGTTTCCTATTCCCCGCCTTGATGACATGCTGGACATGATGGCAGGTGCCACTATCTTTTCGAAGATCGATCTTAAGAGTGGCTACCATCAGGTGAGGATTAGGCCAGGTGATGAGTGGAAGACCGCATTTAAGACCAAGGACGGTCTATATGAGTGGTTGGTCATGCCTTTTGGGTTGACCAATGCCCCTAGCACTTTCATGCGACTCATGACTCAGGTCCTTCGACCTTTCATTGGAGTCTTTGTAGTGGTGTATTTTGATGATATCCTTATCTATAGTCGCACCACAGGGGACCACCTAGACCACCTTCGACAGGTCTGTCTACTTCTTCGGTGAGAGCAACTGTTTGCGAACCGACAGAAGTGTGCCTTCATGACACCTCAGCTTACCTTCTTGGGTTTCATTGTGTCTAGTACGGGGGTCTCCGCCGATCCGGAGAAGGTCCGGGCCATTGTTGAGTGGCCGGAACCCCGTACCGTTCATGATGTCCGCAGCTTTCATGGTCTTGCGACGTTCTATCATCGCTTCATCCGCAGATTAAGCTCCGTCACCGCCCCGATCACGGATTGTATCCGAAAGGGCACATTTGTATGGATGAAGGCCGCATCTGTCGCCTTCAAGGACATCAAGGAGCGCATGACCCAGACACCTATCCTTCGACTGCCTGATTTCTTGAAGGTGTTTGAGGTCTCTTGTGATGCGTCGGGCGTGGGAATTGGAGGAGTTTTGAGTCAGGAGTCCCACCCGATTGCATATTTCAGCGAGAAGCTGAATGATGCGAAACTGCGATATTCCACGTATGATAAAGAATTCTACGTAGTTGTTCAGGCTCTTAGACATTGGAGGCACAATCTTTTACATCAGGAGTTTGTCCTATACTCCGACCACGAGGCATTGAGGTACCTCCATTCGTAAAAGAAGCTTAACTCGCGTCATAGTCATTGGGTCGAGTATCTCCAGCAGTTCACCTTTCTGCTGGAACATAAGGGTGGAGTGGAGAACAAGGTGGCTGATGCCTTGAGTCGGCGAGCATGTTTGCTTACCACCATGAGTGCCGAGGTCATAGGGTCATAGAAGATGAAGGAGGCCTATGTTGATTGTCCTGACTTCGGTCAGATTTTTACCACCCTCCAGGCCGGACCCTCGAGAGACCTTGATGAGTATGTGCTTCAGGAGGGTTACCTCTTTCGAGGTGGTAGGCTATGTGTTCCCCGAACTTCGGTTCGAGATTTCTTAGTATGGGAACTACATGCGGGAGGTTTAGCTGGCCACTTTGGTCGGAACAAGACTATCGAGGCAGTAGAGCATCGATTTTATTGGCCGAGCTTGAAGCGCGATGTTGCTAACATCGTGGCTCAGTGCCGTACATGTGCTACGGCCAAGATGAAGAAGCAAAGCTCGGGCCTTTATACGCCTCTCCCCGTGCCTGATGCCCCATGGCAGGATGTCAGCATGGACTTTGTTTTGGGATTGCCACGTACCTCCAGGAAGCATGATTCGGTCTATGTGGTGGTTGACCGTTTCTCGAAGATGGCCCTCTTTATTCCTTGCTCAAAGACGTCGGATGCTTCTAGGGTAGCCTGCCTTTTCCTTTCGCATGTGGTGTGCAAGTTCGGGTTGCCTCGCACTATAGTGTCTGACCGTGATGTTAGATTCACTTCCTATTTTTGGAAGACACTATGGCATATGATGGGTACTCACCTCAAGTTTTCTACTGCATATCATCCCTAGACAGATGGCCAGACCGAGGTAGTCAATAGGAGTCTGGGAGATCTTTTGAGGTGTCTAGTCAGGGACCGCATTGGGGATTGGGATCTCATTTTACCCATGGCTGAGTTTGCATACAATGATTCGGTGAATAGGTCTACCGGCATGAGTCCATTTGAGATTGTCACAGGTCGTAGGCCTAGGAAACCCGTTGACCTTGTCCCCATGCCTATCCATGCTAGAGTGTCGGAGTCGGACGAGTCGTTTGCTAGGCATGTTAGGAGTTTGCATGACGACATCCGTCATCACATTGAGGCCAGCAATGCACGGTACAAGGAGTTAGCCGATGCCCACTGACACCACCGAGAGTTCGACGAGGGCGAATACGTCATGATCAGGGTAAGACCTGAACGGTTTCCCTCTGGAACCGTTAAGAAGTTGCAAACTCGCGGAGCCGGTCCCTTTAGAGTGTTGAAACGCGTTGGATCCAATGCGTATGTTGTGGACCTACCCGAGGAATATGGTATAAGCTCTACCTTCAATGTATCGGATCTTGTTGCATATAGGGACCCAGCGGTGATCCCTAGTGAGCCTTTTGAGCCATCTCCTCCCCTTGAGAGTGATCCCACACCTGAGTGTCCACTTCCACCTCCAGCCCCTTTTTCACGGTAGCGTGAGCATATAGATCGTATACTGGACAAGCAAGTGACAGTTACCAGGAGTGGATCTTACCCGCGCAACCTAGTGCGATGGAGAGGACGGCCCGCTACTGAGGACACATGGATCACACATGGCGAGTTGCAGCGGATCGATCCGAACCTTCTGGAGCGATACAGGAGCGATGCAGACCCTTACTCGACAGGGTCGAGTTTCTCCCACCTGGGGAGAAATGGTGCCGACACCTGAGTAGTTGAGCGGCGTGACACGCCGAGCCACCGATACCGCACACGGAGCACGACTCGAGCCACCTCAGCGTCCATCTGGCTCGGAGACAGCCTGGAGACTCCGCCTTGAGCCTCCCCATTTATCATATTTAGTTAGACTTTATTTGTGTTTAATGTGTGTTTATTTCATTTGTATTCGGTTTGTAATATTGATTGTACGAGGGGTTTATGTGTAAAATTGGGACCCCAGGTCCCACGGGCCCCCCCAGGCCCCATCCCATTGAGCCACCTCAGCCTAGGGTCCCATGTGGGGTCAGTCAACCTTCCACATGGAGGCTTCTAGAAGGGTGGGCCAAGTGGGGGACAAGGGACTTGGAAAGTCCACATTTGGCCACCCACCCTCACCTACCAATTCAACCTTCTACTCCTTGGTCCAAGGGCCGCCCCCCCTTTGTTTTTTTTATATAATTTTTGTGTGATGTTCACATCTCATCCCAGCCCTCCATCCCCTTCCCCTAGATCCAATGGTGGATAATAGATGTGAGATGTAACACATAAATACTTGTATTTTCCCATTTTGATGAATTAATGCCATTTGAAAGTTGGAAAAACCCCTTGAGCAGCCTTGGGCGCACCCCTCTCTCCCTCCTCTCTCCCCCTTGGATGCTGTGAAGGCTTCCATTCTGAGGTGTGACGCCTCGTATATCGGTTCCGACGATCGCCGCCGCCGCCACGAGCCGCTACCGCACCGCCATCTCCATCAACGGAGTTTTGCCTGCGCAGTACCACAGTAGCTTGCTCGAAATTCACAGGTCTTCCCCGAGCTCATTTGGCTACCAAATTTGGAGGAGTTGTTCCCGGGGTGTTCCTCTCCACCCACAAAAATCAGGAGCTGTGGAGTAGAGAATTGAAAAATAGTTAAAGCCCAGGTCCGCGCAGGTTCAGAAGAGTCCACTGGCCCTAGATTGAAGGATTTCGAATCCTCTTTCCAAAGGCGCTGGTTTCGTCGCATTCCGGCGACGGGGCTGATCACAGCGGCCGTTTTCGCCGGGGCGCGCGCTGCTGAAACAGCAACATCAGCTCGTGGACAACATCCTCTCCACTTGGGAACCGGAGGCACCCTGCCTCCGGTGAGTGTCGCCGGTTGGCCGCTGTCCAGGAAGCGCGCTGCCAGGGGTCCCCATTACAGTGGGACCCACCCCGCCAGACCCGGAGGATAGGATAGCGTGTGGGCCCCACAGCCCATTGATTGCGCCGTCCGGAAGGCACGAGAACGCGGAGTTCGGCGCGTCGAGACGACATCAAGATGCTGCCCGTCAACCTGATTTGCGTGATCCTCGGGCCCCACATGTGACCTTTTACCTCCCTGTGTGGAGTGGGTCGAATCTCTTTGTACCGCTGTGAATTATGTTAACCGGGGGTCCGTAAGTCAGCCGGGGTGTCTTCGCCACGCCGGGTGCGTGGAGGTAAAGGTCTTAACTCCTTGGCGTTACATTGCTAGCTAGTATATGGTCTTAGGTCACTGCCGAGAGTGTAGGTACTAGCCCGTCTGTCCATGTCACCGCTGTGAGAGTGAGAGTGACCCGTCCCGTGACTCGATCCGAGTCCGAAAGTGAGTCGACTACACGAGAACTCTGCCGGTTCTTTAACTGCACACGATCCGCGTTTCCCTCGCTTGGGACGATGAGTGAGCTTGCGTTTCTGTTAGCGACGTATAGCCTATAGGAGCTCTCCGTGTCGGGCCTAATGTCTCTCCCATCATGTGTTGCTGGTTGTGTCCGCATCTAGAGTCCGAGGTCCATACCACGTAGAGTCGGTCCCCGTGTCCGTCCCGCATCATCTATACACTGCTTGCATCCTCTTAAAGCCTGTACATTGGTCTTGGCATATGCATTCATAAAGTCTATACACTCTTCAGTTGCATAACTCAAGTCTATACATCGCATGCAGGCAGGCATTCGAAGTCCATACACTGCTGTGTGAACGCAAGTCTATACAGCCAGTGTCTGTGTTGCCTTGCATCTCAGCAAGTCTACACATCGGCTTCCAAGTCTGAACATCGCTGTTGCATTCACGCAAGCCGTTACATTACACTGTTCATGCACGGCACACCAAGTCTGTACAGAGTTCGCGTCTCATGCATCGTCTACATAAAGTCCATACATTCACTATAGCTTGCTTAGCTGAAGTGTGTACATCCATCGTCTCATGAAGTGTGTACATTGCGTCACATTGTTAAAGTCTACACATTGTGCTTTGAAGTTGCATCATGTCTAGACATTGTCCTGTAGCAAGCACGAAGCCAAGTCTATACATTCGTCAAGGGGCCAAGTCTATACATTGTGTCGTTCACATCTTCAAGTCTGCACATTGCCCGGTCTGCATCTTGCAAAGTCTATACATTGGACTGTGCTTCGCAAAGTCTATACATTGGACTGTGCTCGTAAAGTCTATACATCCATCGGTTCTTAGCTGGGCCAAGTCTGCACATTGTTGGCCATTGCACACGAAGTCTGTACAACACTCGCCATCATGCTACTGCTAAGTCTGTACATTGGCCAAGTGTGTACAGAGTCCTTTGCATCGTGTGCATTCTTCATTAAAAGTCTATACATTCTCATCCGTCTTAGTTAACGTCTCACGCTGTTCAAGTCTACAGTGTCTAGAAGTCTATACATCGTCTGTCTCATAGAGAGTGTCTCTTTTGAAGTCAAAGTCTGTACAGTCTCTCTTAACGTCTCTGCTGAACGAAAGTCTATACATTGCACTGTACATCGGACCAAGCCTGTACAGCCTCATTTGAAGTCTATACAGTGCATCATGTCTGAAGTCTGTACACTGCACTGTAGTTTGCACGAAGTGAAGTCTGTACATCCACCTGTTCAACTTCGAAGTCTATACATTGGTACTTTTACCTACGTTGCACCTGCAAGTCTATACATTGCTCGAGTTGAGGTATGTACAGCCATTGTCTTGCCAAAGTGTATACGTTGTGAACCTTCAAGTCTGTACAGACTTTCCCTTGTTCAAGTCTGTACATCGTCCAGTTCTTTGGCAAGTCTATACCTTGTGAAAGTCCATACATTCGATTGCTTTGCCTTGGCCAAGTCTGTACAGCCATTTCCTTTGGCAAGGTCTAAACATCGTGCATCTAGCGTTTTTCAAGTCTATACAACGCTGCTTGTGTTTCCACAGAGTCTGTACAGCCAGCTCTGTCACTTAGCACCTCATCAAGTCTGTACATACTTAGGCTGCATAACACAAGTCTATACATCCGCACGATAGCTAGGCATTCAGCAAGTCTATACACTACATTCATGTATTGTTTCTCATCGAAGTCTATACACTGCATCATATGCATACTGCAGCATGTTTCTGCAAGTCTATACACTGCATCATATATGCATATTACAGCATGTGGTAAGAAGTCTGTACACTTGTCTTGCCTCACACAATCAACTCTGTACAGCCATCCATGCTTGCTTTACTTGTTGAATGAAGTCTGAACATTGCCTTAAGCTAATACTGTCTTTGACTGATTAACTGACAGGATTGTTGGACGAGGTTAATGTGTCTGGGCACGTGACCCTATGTGGGCACTTGGCACGTGATCCAAGAAGCTGAGATGCTGACACGTGGTAGCATCAATTGGGCGGGAGAAGTGGAAAGCACACGCCCTAAGCTGCTGCTATATATATAGAAGACGTCTTCCTCAGAAGAAGACTGATAAGAACAGAAGAGGGCTGATCGAGACTGTGAGTGAAGAAGAAGTGAGGCAGAGAGCAGCAGAAGAAGAAAAAGAAGAAGAAGAGAAAAGAAGAGACAGAGAGAGCCTGCACGATCGAGTGTCAGAAAAAGAAAGAGAAAAAGAGAAGGAGAAGAGAGATAGTGAGAGTTCGTGGAGAAGAAGAAAGAAGTCTGGACTGAAGATCTATCTACTGGACCGTGGATCAAATCCAGGCCAGTCAGCTCCATGGGAGCCACATCTATGTTATCTTTCTTTACAGCTTTCTGATCACTGTGTATTTTTCATTTCTTATTTTTCCTTTTTCATTTGGTTATCTTTGTTCTTCCGATTCTCTAGATAGAGGTTGGGTCCCTCCTGGTCTGGAGGAAGAGAGGTCTGTGACCTCTTGTTTGCTGGTGACGGGGAGTCACTGGTGTGTCCCCTCCTGGTCTGGAGGAAGAGAGACTTCGGTCTCTGGTTTTCAAGTGGCTGGGAGTCACTTGGGGTGTCCCTCCGATGTGGAGGAAGAGGGGAGGCTGTACCCCTGGTCAAGCTGTGTGGCAGCATTCTGTTCGCAGACTGAGTCTGCAGTTTCTAGCTTGTGCTAGTGGAAGCCTCACTCCGGTTAGGAGTGAGGGGTGGATGTAGGTCTTGAGGACCGAACCACCTAAAAAAGTATATGTGCAGTGGTTTGCCTTGTGCGTTAGCTCCATGTCTTCTACCACCTTTCACAGATTGTCTGAGCGTTCATATTGCTATCTTGCAGTAGGTTGATTACCTTCTTCCGCTTCCGCTAGTTGATTGTTTAGGCGCGAGATAGATGTTTGTTCTTTGGTTCAAAAGAGATTCTGATTAGTTATCTAGTTTGTCTATCTTGTTCTAGTTAGTGTTCTAGTTTTCATTGAGCGAAAAATTTTTAAGGGTGGGCCTCTGAATCTAGCGCACTGATCCTATCAGGCCTTCGGGCTGAAGGAGGGATGAACGGCCTGTAATGCAACCGCCGAGGTGATTGAGCGGCTCTGACAGAACCGCCCAACCCTTCAGAATTGGTTTGGCATGATTTCTCTTAATAGATTGATGGATAATTTGATAAGCTAGCAACCACATGATAATTGGAACATATTGAAGTAAATAAATCTTGAATTTTACTAATTTCTTTCACTTGATCTTGTTTCATCATGGCCTTAGTTATTTCATTATGTAAATTCAAACATGACATCTTAAATGCTATTAGGATTGTTTGACAGTCATTCTACTCCGATAGGATTGACTGACCGTCATACTGGTTTCCGCGGTTTTATTAGCTCAATTCCTTGTAATGTTTGGGACTCTCCGCCGGATATCCCTTCCATCGGACTAGAACCTTCATTACGGGACCTCCGTAAGCCCCTGCGAGCTTGTGATTCCCACTTGGATGCCGGGCAGGTTGTACCATCAAGACCTGAACATGTGTACGCAATCGAATCGCTTGGATTATCGTATTGTGAGTCACAGCTCGACTTGGACCCCCTGAGAATTGCGCGGCCCGAAAGGGACCATTTATTTCATTGGGCGGCCCATAATGAACGATGCATCCCTAGCCAAGTGCCATTTATATTGGTCATTTAACCTTGATCTATCTTCGACCAAATCATGTTTGGATCGACCCAATAAGCCCTAGGTTGACTAGTGGTGAGTGGGCTGGACCCTGGTTCAGTTCTGCCCCACTTACGGCAGCCCGGAGCCCATTTGGATAGATTTCTAGTTGATTAAATTGAACGGACCGATTAGAACCACCCACTGTATAGAGAGGATCTTATTGGACCGTCTGTCTATTGAGTGGCCCTGTAAGGACCGTTTATGTTGTTCTTTGGCTTTAGCTCTGTTAGCCGTGAGTGGCCCATTATTGACCGTCCAATCCTTTGAACGGCCCAGGATGGACCGTGTATCCTTGACTTCAGTGAGGCTGATCCTCAGCCCCTTTCTATTCTGAACGGTCCAGTGCAGACCGTGTAATGCTCGAGTGGCCCAGTTCTGACCGCTTATCATCCAGAAGTGATTTCCGTGATTATTCGTGTGTGAATCCAAGGACCTGATTGGTTCTTGATAACATGAACTTTTTGGTCAAAGTATCTCTTCAACTTACCCTTGGAATCCTCCGAGGTGAGCTATACCTTGACATCAGTGGCCATTAACTTGATTAATGTCTAGACATAACTTAGGATCTTGGATCCAACAAATCAATGCCAACACATCATAAGGGCCCGGTCTGGTCCTGGGAGGAGCGCCCGAAAAGTACTTGTCTCCCGGGGAGTTTGAATGACATGGTGAGGCATTGCACCGAGTGCATGACTAGCGTGATGTCTATGACAATAATCTAGTACTTGAATTTCTCTTGACTTGGTTAGTTCTTGCTTGTTGGCCAATTTCCAGTTATATCATGTTCTTGCCTTCCTTTCATTATTTTGTTACATAGTCATTTCCTTTCGTTCTTTATTTGCACGCTCAAACATGCAATTAATTGGTTAATTACTAAAACTTGCCTGTTATTACCTACTGAGCGTTCGCTCACCCAGTTGTTTTCCCCCTTTTCAGGTAGCTCAGGTGAGGACTCACAGACTGATGGGGACGGGCAAGAGTGACGACCAGGGAGCGAACTAGCCAGTTGTGGTTGATTATGTCTAGTGGTGTCTTAGAATGTTTTGGAAGAGTTGAAAATTTTGAATTTCGTAAATGTAATAGTGTTAAGTGGATGCTGTCGAAGGATATGTTAAGTGAGATTATTGTGGTTTGGAACATGGATTAATTGTATGTTATTTAATGAATGGAGTGTTTCTATTTATGGTGATGTGTGATCTTTTAGCTCTAGCATTTCATGTCCATAAATCAACATATTACTATTACTTGTTTCTACTTCCAGTCCCGATATTCCGCGTCGGGGTGTGACAGTGCTGGAGCAGTTGGGCGTTGCTAAGACTGAGGTGACCGAATGGCACGGGCACCACTTGTGACTGGAGCGGTTGGGCACTGTTGAGACAGGAGCGGCCGAGAGCTGTTGAGACTGGAGCGGTCGGACGACGTGAGTATCACCCTGATTGGAGCGACCAAGAGCCATTGAGCTTGGAACTGTCCGGTGCCGTGGGCACCATTGTGATTGGGACAGTCAAGGCCGTAGGCATCACTTTGACTGGAGTAGTTGGGTGCCATTGGCACGTGTGGACACCAAAAAAATTTTGTCGGCAAGAACTCTGAGCCTCGTCAAGCCGAACACGAGCAATAGAGAAAGAAAGGAAGGAGTACGCATGCACGCATACCGATGCATGTGAGAACAAAAAGGTAATAAAGAAACCAACTAGAGAGAGAAAGAAAGAAGGAGAGAAGGGCCTGAACCGGTGCAAGAAGGCCCATGCACTTGAATCGGCGCAAGGCTCCCCAAAGGAGCTTGAACCGGCGCCAAGGCCCCTTGGCAACATGAATCGGCGCGCCTCTCCTCCTCTTCCACACTTGAACTGGCACTGCCCCATGGGTCAAGTGAATTAGTGTGTCTCTCCTCCTCTTCCACACTTGAACCGGCACAGCCCCATGGGTCAAGTGAATCGGCGCGGCCATGCCCTCATGAACCGGAGCGAGGAGTGTCCCGTCATCCCCCCAGAGCTCTATTTTCCCGCACCGGATCAACAGACACTTCGATGTCATCCTGTAGGTTAATGGAGGACCTCTGCCTAAAGGGGATGAGTCCCCTCATCACCCAGCAGGCAAACCCCCGGCTCCACCAACGGACCGGCGAAAGGGTCTCTCCCCGTAGCTTCAAATTTCCAAGAACGGCAGCCCCTGCAAGGCTACAAGCCCCGTGGGTAGCAGCAGAGCCACACCGGTCACCCTCGACCAATCTCGGGATGGCACCCAGCCTCCCTCCTGCTGCCCCTATGCTCAAGCCACTTGATGGTTCCGATCAAGGTGAAGAGAGAAGGAGGGTGGGGTTCGAACCTCCCATCTCTGCTCCTTATAAGAAGAGCTGAAACTTCGTTTACTAAAGGGGGTGCCTCCTGGCGCTAAGGTTGACTGGCTATCTTCCTGCAGGCTGGCCACCTGAAGCTTCTCTCCCCCATCTGCTAGAAGAGGCTGGCCGCAAGAAAAGAAGAAGAAGAAGAAGAAGAGAAGAAAAAGAGAAGGAGTTGAGAGCCTGCCTGTGCACCTGCATCCGCGGTGTGAGGAGAAGAAGTAAAAGAGTGAGAGAGAGGGGGGGGGAGGGGTGAGGTTTTGGGGGAAGAGGAGCCAGTGCTCTACTCCCCCCGCCCCCCTTGTTGTATTCCCTTTCCTCTTTGCTTCCCCGTTAATCCCTTTTCTTTGATGTATATTTCCCCTTGTATCCGCTGCTCTTGTGGAGAATAAAAGATGTTAGCTATGTTTATGTTTTGAGCTTGATCTTGGCTTCTCTTCTATCTTAGGCACAGCTCCCCAACCCCATTTGCCCGGTTTTGGGCTTTCTTCCTTTCATCCCCTGCGAATGATGTCACCCATTTCTACGGTGATCACTCTGGGCCTCCGGGACTTACTTCCTCATAGTATGGTCTCTGGAGAAACCCTTATTATGACCGCTAAATGGGCACTAGCCAATCGGGTATAATTTGGACCCATAAGACTCAACAGGCCGGAAATCTGGACGGATTAATTAAGAATCCTTAGAAAACCCGTAACTTAACATAGGAAGATCAGAAAATGATTAAACTAGGCTCGTTAGAAAGCTTGGGCCCTTAGCCCAAACTCCTCTGTTGGGGAGGAAGCCCAATTCGCACCAGAACCTGGGCCCGGAGCCCTTTGGCTGACAGCTATCACGAAGGGGTGTGACTGTTGGAGAAATTTGAAAGTAATTAATGGGAAATTCATAACTTCGCCCGTGGTTAATGAAATGACTTGAAACCAAGACCAAAACATCAAGTAGGATGTTAGCCACAACTTATATGATGGGGTCGAGGCCCAATGCGGACTGGATAATAGAGTTGTGCCCAGATTACCTTGGGCTACCGAAAGGTCGCAATTTGAATAAGGGAGAATAAATGATAAACTTGTAAAAATCATAACTCGGGCTAGGGATACTGAACTTCGATGAAACTATGACCCAAAGTTAGATATAGATGCCCTCTTTATTTAATATGAAGACAGCTTAACCTAAATTCAATCACAAAAGTGCGCCCATTCATATCTTTGACCGGATAGACGAAGGGTCACCCCTGTTCAAACCAAAGGGGTGCTTAGCATTGACCCCCCCTCTTTAAGCCAGCGACCTTTGGACTGGGCTGAGCCTTACTGGACGTGGGGGAAAGGCCTTGGGAGGCTTGAAAAACCTATATAAGAAGTAGGTTCCAAGAGGGATCAGCTTTTAGCAACACCTATCCACAACATCCACCACCTACGGTCTCACTTGAGAGAGAAGAGAGGTGAGGGGTCTTGGCCCTGGGAGGGGGGGGGGGGGGGGGCGAACCTGCGGTTCCTAGGTCGGCGAGCGGGGGTCTGGGGTGTGGATCTCATCCCCGGATCGAAGGGTAAAGCTGAGGTGGATCTAGGGTGGGGATATTATCCCCGGATCGTCGGTTAACATCTCCAAGCTGCAAGGTAGGCACCTATCCTCAAACCTTAGGGGTCAATGATGCATTAAAATGATTTCAAAGTAGTTTCTATATACTAAAGAGGGATTAAGGGTATGTGGGATTGACTACCATGTTTATACTCTGGTTTTTCCATCAAGATATGTGTTTTTGTGAGGTTTCTCGGAGTTTTTAACTGAAAATACTGGGTGGCGTCGACACTGCCAATGGATGTGTCGACATTTCCCTTGTGAAGCCCTGAATGTGTCGACACTTCCCCTTTAGAAACTGTTGGGAGTGCTGACACTGCCCCTGAATGTGCCGACACTTCTCCTTTAGAAACTGTTGGGAGTGCTGACACTGCCCATGAATGTGTCGACACTCTGAGAACCCTGGACCAATTTCCAGAAACGTAGAAAAGGAGAGTTTTGAGAGGTCATATTAATTCAGAAAAATCTAAAAAATTTGAAAATGGTTGAAGTCTAAGTAAGGTCGGTGCATGTTTTGACCCAGGCCATAGTAAGGTCGGTGCATATTTTGTCCCAAGCTAAGTAAGGTCGCTGTATGTTTTGACCCAAGATAAGTAAGGTCGGTGCATGTTTTGGTCCAGGCCATAGTAAGGTCGGTGCATGTTTTCTCCCAAGCTAAGTAAGGTCGGTGCATGTTTTGCCCAAGTCAAAGTAAGGTCGGTACATGTTTTCCCCAGGCCATAGTGAGGTCGGTGCATGTTTTGCCCAGGCCATAGGTAAGGTCGGTGCACATTTGGTCCATGCATAGATAATGTCGGTGCACATTTGGTCCAAGCATCGCTAAGGTCGGTGCACATTTGGTCCATGCATAGGTAAGGTCGGTGCATGTTTGGTCCAAGCATAACTAAGATCGGTGCAAATTTGGTCCATGCATAGGTAAGGTCGGTGCATGTTTGGTCCAAGCATAACTAAGGTCGGTGCACATTTGGTCCATGCATAGGTAAGGTCGGTGCATGTTTGGTCCAAGCATAATTAAGGTCGGTGCACATATTGGTCCATTCATAGGTAAGGTCGGTGCATGTTTGGTCCAAGCATAATTAAGGTCGGTGCACATTTGATCCATGCATAGGTAAGGTCGTGCATGTTTTGGTTCAAGCATAACTAAGGTCGGTGCACCTGTGGGTCTGTCCAGATTTCTAGAAACACAGAAAAGGAGAGTTTTGAAAGGGCATTTTATTTCATAAAAATCTGAAAAATTAGGAAATGATAGAAGGATAAGTTAGTAACCCACTATAAAAGTTTCATGTATCCATAAATTCGGTACTTTTAGATATAAGTCATTTTCTATGCATGTGTAGTCTAGAAGGATGAACATGTACTTTCATATAGTAATCTGAACATGACTACGGGTGTCTTTAGCCATCTTAAACTATTAGCAGCATAACTATGAGCATGAGTAACTCATTAGAAGCATGACTATGAGTATGTTTAGCCCCCTTAAAATCATGAAAAAAATGTCTGATGAGCATCATGTTAGTAATATCGAGTAAGAATATGTATGCCATGAAGGGAAAATAGCAGCATTCTGTGAGGTTAGAGTTCGGTCCCTTCTGTGGGACGACGATACGTAATGCCGTGGAAGTAAAAGATCCCAGGGGACGGCGATACATAATGCCCTGGTTAAAAATCCTATTGATTCAATCTTCGGCCCCATCGTGGGGCGGCCTTTGTGGGATGGCAATATGTAACGCCACTGGGCCACAAGAATCTAGGTGGGAGTTCGCTCTCGGGTCTGTGCAGTACTCTTTCGTTTGTTGTGTGTGTGGGCCTCCTGTGTTTGTGGCAGCTATCCGGTTCCATGAATGGCAATAATATGAACTCTCATAAAATATGATAATAGGAAATTATTCTTGTACTGAGGTCTCGCTGCATGCATGGGTGTTTATACTAGTTAAAGAATCTGTACTTTCCTTGTTGAGTTATTTTAAGTAGATGATATAAAATGAACTATGCTACTATTAGCATCTAGAAAATGCATATAAATGATTATATGGATGCAAAGTTTACCCTAGTTTGTTTAGGATGCCTACTGAGCGTCACACTCACCCATGTGACACACGTTTTTCAGGAAATATAGAGGAGGAGGTTGAGGTGGAGGCAGTAGCAGAGGAATAGAGTTAGCACAGTCCGTCTGGGTATGCTACGGTCAAATGTTTTGCTATATGTAATAGAGTGGGATGGAAAGCCCATGTGGGCTCATGTGTAATCTGGAACATGAACCTGTACTCTTTTTGGAGATTATGAATGGTAGAGATTCTTATCTACTTTTCTCGTAACCTGTGATTTCTCTCTCTCATGCGAATGTATGCATGTTACATAATATTGTGCTTCCGCGATACGTACGAAGTGATTGCTTCGGGGTTCGATAAAAAGAAAAAAATCCTAAAAAATTTGGGGATCAGATCCTGGGGCATTACAACGTGGTATCAGAGCACGAGAGACAAGCCATAGTTATTTCATATGTTCCATAGTGGAGGAAGTGATAGGTTAGAGTGGAAAAAGGGTAGAGAATGTTTGAAACCATTTAAACGCTCTCACTCAAACTATTGTATGTTTTTTAGAACCATGCTGTCAAAAAGGCAAAGAGATCTTCCCCAGGAGGATGAGAGGGGATCGGGGGTAGATGACCCAAATGGGGCACATGACGGGGCTATCCATGCCCCTGTAGTTGGCAGTGGGCAGGTGCCCAATGTGGGAGTCAACCTGGAAGGGTTCATGCAGAGCTTCCAAGGGTTGATGCAGGCCATGCAGCAACAAACCCGTAGCCGCACCACGTCACAACCTGCCGGCACTTGATCGGTTCCTAAGGTTGGAGCCTCCTATCTTTAAGGGGGAGAGCCGTCCAGAGGTGGCATAGTCATGGCTCAGCGAAATGGAAAAGAAGTTCCGCACAATGCGGTGTCCCGAAGAGGAAAAGGTGAACCTGGCGGCCTATGTTCTGCAAGACCAGGCCGACTTGTGGTGGAAGGCCAAGATGCGGACCACCTTCGCAGACTACCACGACGGCAACATACTGTAGGAGGAGTTCTTGGCTGTCTTCCGAGATAAGTATTTTTCGGAGCATGTGCGAGACGTGAAGGAGCAAGAATTTCTGAGTCTCGAGCAAGGGAGCATGACAGTGGCCGACTACGAGGCCAAGTTTTCAACTCTGGGCTAATATGCTCCGCACATATTCAATGACGCGCGTCGGAAGGTGAAGAAATTTGTCAATGGGCTGTGCAACAATGTCCGACACTATGTCGCAACCCAAGACCCTGGCTCCTACCCAACGGCGTTGAGGCTTGCTCATCTAGCTGAACAAGAAAATACAAGGTAATGGCTGAAGCCATAAAAGTTAGGAGATATATAAGGGTAAGTCCTAACCAATGTCCATTTATAGGTTTGCCGAGGAGCAGAAGTCGTCAGGCAAGAGGCCTATGCAGGGCGGAGGGAGGCGAGACAAGGAAAAGGTGGCGCGCCAAGGACCTATTTCAAAGGGCGGGCCGGGGATTCTATTTTGTACCTGTTGGATTTTCCAGCGTCTCCCTTAGGGATTTGATGTTCCACGTAGATTATGGGGTCCACGTGGGGCATCGGTGTGTTGGCAGCCCATCCCGCCGCATGGATTATGGGGTCCATGTGCGAAGCCCCTCATGTCCGCCCACAACACGATAGTGTGGGGTTCTGCAATGCCATAAGGAAATACGATCCGCCTTTACTACCAGCTCGAGCTTTTAGCGCAACGGTTGAGGCATGATCCTGTAAACTGGTATCAGAGCGAGGTCGCGGGTTCAAATCCCCCAGGTGCCGTTGGGGGGGAGATTGTTGGATTTTCTAGCGTCTCCCTTAGGGATTTGATGTTCCACATAGATTATGGGTCCACGTGGGGCATCGGTGTGTTGGCAGCCCATCCCGCCGCATGGATTATGGGGTCCATGTGCGAAGCCCCTCATGTCCGCCCACAGCACGATAGTGTGGGCTTCTGCAATGTCATAATGAAATACGGTCCGCCTTTGCTACCAGCTCGAGCTTTTAGCGCAACGGTTGGGGCATGATCCTGTAAACAGCTTAGCCGACCAGAGGAAGTAAGCTGTGATGCTCAGCAGTTGTAGGCAAGCTGTGAGGCCCAACGGTTTAAGCTGTGTATCAGTGGAATCCACACTCAAGTTTGAGTGTGGGGTGGACGTAGGTTTGCGAACCGAACCACCTAAAAATCTCTTGTCTCCTTGGTTTGATTTCTTATCTTATTGTCGCTAGATGAATGGCTAGAAGCTTTTCAAGTGAGTATTATGTCTGAATGCTTTAAGGCACCCGCTGGTCTTATTTGACTCTGTCTACGGACTAGACTTGGTTAAGTGTCTACATTTTAGCAGTCCAACTGATTGATCAAGTGCTTCTTCGAATCTCTTATTTGGAAGAGCTCAATTGATTTATATTCCGTAACTCTGATTCCTTTACGTTCTAATTGGGCGCAGTTTTTAAAGGCGAGATTCATTCATCCCCCTCTGAATCCGGGTCTAGCACCACATCAATATTGTTGTGCCCCTTGTGCCTTGATGATATTGTGTAGTTTTGATGATAGCAAACACTATGAGTCATGTGAGATTAGAATATATAGATGTTCTGCATGCAATCTCTACTTACATGGTTCAATACATAGTTTTATTTTTCAGTATACATAGTCTGTGCATACTTTGTTTACGCATTGAAAGTCGATGCATGTACATTGCATCTGTCGGGACTATACATCGCTGCATGCTATCAACTCTGTGCAACCTCCGTTGTTTCAGTCGACCAAGTTAGTACACTCGACCAAGTCACCATTAGCTCAGTTCGCAGCTAAGTCAGTACAGTCCGTATTCTTCACGAATGTACATAGTCAGTGCATCTTTTTGCATCGTTGTGCTTCACGCATACACATAGTCGATGCATCCTTAGTTGTTGCACGTAACTAAGTCGGAGCAAGTGTCAACCATGTGATAGTTGAGTCGATGCAACTCCTGTTGCTACATGCGATTAAGTCTGTGCATTTGTGCATCTATCACAACAAAGTCTGTACACTCTTCAGTAGCAAGTTGATGCATCTCTTGCTCCATGAAAACAAAGTCTGTACACTCTTCAGTAGCAAGTCGATACATCTCTTGTTCCATGAAAACAAGGTCTGTACATTCTTCAGTAGCAAGTCGATGCATCTTTTGCTCCAGGCACACAAAGTCTGTATATTCTCGATGCCATGTTCATGCATTCATCTTCATTGTACATACTTTCTTATATGCATCAATTCTGTACATGTCTCGATGCCATGTCCGTGCATTCATCCTCATTGTACATACTTTCCTATATGCACACTGCATTATGTGCATCAAGTATGTACAGGGTTTGATCAAATTTTGAACTAACTCAGTGTATCCTTTTCTCTTCTCCTTCAGATCAATTCAAGTTGGTAACTAGTCTGACCTGACAGAATATCTGCTCGAGGAGCTTAAGAAGGGCACGCGATCCAAGAATGGAGGAATTGCCAGGATTGTGACAGGTGTATTGCAGCAGGCTGAAATGCTACCACGTGGTCAAGGCGCTAGGGCAGGAATTCGTGGAAGACACACGCCCATCTATCTGTTGTTGCTATAAAAGGGGGACATCTCCATCCAGAGAACAGTGATCGTGAAAAGAGGATTGTGAAGTGTGGTGATTGTGAAAAAGCCTTACAAGAGCAGAAGAAGATAGAGCCTGCAGGATCCAGAGAGAAGAGAAAGACAGAAGAAGAGAAGGAGAGAGAAAAAGAGAGAGAGTAGTAGAGAAGAAAAGAAATGAAGAAGAAGAAGAAAGATAGAGAGAGAGATAGAGAGTTAGAGGAGAAGAAGAGAAGCTTCATCTGAAGATCTGTCCCTACTGGAATCTGGATCATATCGAATCCAGTCAGCTCCATGGGAGCCACATCTGTGTTGATGTCGTTTACAGCTTTTAGTTGCTGTGTTTTCTTGTCTCTTGTTTTTCTTTTGAACCTTTATTCAAGCTGTTAGTCAGCGGAGCAAGCTGTGTTGCTCAGCGGTTGCCGAGGAGGATTCCTCTGGTCGGCTAAGCTATATTGCTCAGCGGATCAAGCTGTTAGGAAGCGGATGGCTAAGCTGTATTACCCAGCGGAAGTAAGCTGTGGTGCTCAGCTGGTTGTAGGTAAACTGTGAGGCCTAGCGGTTTAAGCTGTGTATCAGCGGAAGCCACACTCGGGTTTGAGTGTGGGGTGGACGTAGGTCTGCGGACTGAACCACCTAAAAATTCCCTTCTTTTCTATGGTTTGCATGTTTTTATCTATCTTGGTTAGATGAATGCGTAGGCTGATCTGTTTCTCCAGTCTAGTGGAAATTTGGTTTGCACACTAAACACTTGATTCCGGTTCCATAAGAACCAATTTGTTTAGATAAACTGAGTATTCTATGTAGCTTGCATAGGGTAGATCTAGAGGTTAATTCATCTGATCTATTTCTCATTGTTTTAAGTGAGGACCCAACTCTATCGAGTCTCCATTTTGCTTTAATTCTGCATCTCTGATTGTTATAGATTTTAATTGGGAGAAATTTTTTAAGAGGGATTCATTCCCCCCCCTCTAAATCCATCGCACTGGTACTAACAGTTGGTATCAGAGCGGGTCTCTAACTTTCCAGATCCAACGATCTGCAGAGGATCCTGCTATCTTCGGTGCTATCTCGCTTTTGGTGCATTTCTTATCAATTGCTCTATGCGTTGAATCTGTGTGCCATCTGTCCTAATGGCTCGTCCTCTGATTTATGATGGTTCTAACTTCAGTAGTTGGCTAGGAGGCCTATGTGTTTACTTGAACTCCATTGATCCCAAATTATGGAGTCTTCTATCTAAAGGCCCACACCAATTACCTAAAGATCAGACCAAGTGGTCTAGTGAGGACAGATCTAAGAATCGTGATAATGTCACAGTTCTTAATATCTTGAGAGCTGCGGTTAATACTGATATATATCCTTTTGCTCTCAGGTGCGCTTCTGGAAAAGAAATTCTGGATAGAATCACGGCTGCAAATGGGGAACAAGAAGAGGAATGTCTGATGGCCAACCGAGTAATCATAGCAGTAGTAACTTTAATGAAGATTCATCATCTCAGGTAAGCTCCGGATCAGAAGAACCCTCATTTGATGAATTGGTAGAAATGTATGAAAACTTGTTAGAAGAATACAAATCTCTTAAGACTGAAAAGAGAAAAATGAAAAAGGAGATGTTGTACGAAATAATAGAACTGAAATGTGAAAATGCCAATCTGAAAGATAGTATGAAAAGAAATGAAAATTCATGCAATGAGTGTGTTTCTGCAAAAAATTGAATAATAATCTTCAATCCGAACTGAAAATGCAGGAACAACAAATTGACTCTCTGAAAGGAAAACTAGAAGAATTGAAGAATAGAAATTCTGAGTTAGAAATATCTAAACAGAAAGTGAATGAGAACTTGAAAACTGTGGATCAAAATAATTTGATTGATGAAAACAAAGTGTTGAAAGATCAAAATAAGAAGTTGATGGTATTGAACATTGTTGCTACTGAAAGATGCATGACTGTTGAACGGGAAAAATATGCTGAAATTAAACTTAATGATGAAAAAGAATAAAAACTTCTGCATGAGATTCAAATTTGAAAAATCTGAATGATGCCATGCAGAAACAAATTCTCACCTGTGAAGAAGATCTAACAAACTCTGAAACACAGATCACTTCACTGAAATGTGAAATTACTGATTTGAATAAATCACTGTCTAAATTTGTTAAGGGAAAAGAGAATCTGGATAAACTACTGAGAAATGTGAACATTCGGAAAGAAGGATTAGGTTTTAATCCAGATAATGAGAGAAGTATGAAAGGAAAAGAACAAATTATTTTTGTGAAAAGTTCAGAATGTTCTAGCACCTCTAAATCTGGTTCACTTAAGAAATCTCAGAACATTCATAAGCACGGGGTTGAACAAAAGAAAAAGAAAAACTGTTGTGAAAAATCTTCTCATAAAATTCAGTTTTAAAAGAAAAAGAATGTGCAGTGTTTTTATTGTAATAAGATAGGTCATATGATGCATGAGTGTAAGTTGTTTGAATTTGATGACCTAGCTGCTACTACTGCACAGAAAATTCCTGTTAGAGATCATGCTTTTCAAATAAATAAAATAAATTATTTTTGCTGTGGAAAAGTAAGACACACTGCTGCTCAATGTTGGTTTACAAGTGGTAAGAAAAGATCACGTTCATATCATACAAAATTCTCTGCAAACCAACATGGTTTTAATAATAACAAATTTGTTCCTGTAAACCAGCACATCACTTGCTATAACTGTAACAAATCTGGTCACAAGGCCACCGAATGCTGGTCAGGCTCTTTCAGAAGAAATCCAATTAGCAGCTCTCAATGTGGAAAGCATGGCCATACAGTCAAGGACTGTTGGCATCTTCAAGATAAGTGGGCAAATTACAAATATGCTAGATATCCTGCTAAGGAAAATATGTTTGGTAAGATTAACAGGAACAACTTCCATGACAAAAATAGAAACCAGTATGCACCTGCACAAAAATTCCATGCTAATAATTGTGTGCATAATAAGAAATCAAAGCATGTTGTTTCCTGTCATTATAGTGGGCAATTTGGGCACTCCATAAATGACTATCGTTTAATGATATTTGATGACTCAAAAGCCCAAGGACTGTGGAAAGCACCCATCAAAGGTGCTATTAACCATGCAAGACCCAAGACTGTTTGGGTACCTGCCCATGCCAAATAGTGTGCTAACTTGCAGGTATGCCTTGGAATGGAATAAAGGGGGTCAATAAACCAAGGCACTCAAGAATGTAACCCCCAAGATCCTACACTTTAGGTCAGTTATGCAAACTCTCTTTAAATTCTGTCATCTAATATTGTGTGTTTTTAATAATGCATATCATGCTAATATGTCTGTGCTTGATTGAAATCTTCTGAAAATAATAATTGCACATGATGCCTATGATAGTGACTCTTAGAGTGCACTACATATATGCTTCTTAAGCAAAATGCACAAAAACATGTTCTCAGCATTCATTGTATAAAATGTACTTAATCAGGGGAAGTTTGACTGCTTTCGCATGATGTTCATACTTTGAGCTATGTGTGCACATGCTCATTGAAGAAATGCTAAATTCATTCCTCATGCACTTTTGCCTTGGTGCTTGAGTGTGCACATAGAAAAGATTAGAAACTCATGAGCATAGTCTGCACATTCATGATGCATAATTTGTCAAAACTCCCTGCATTCTATCATTGCACTTGTTGCATTTAAAATCTTCATACATTGCATATAGTCAGGGGGAGCTTGGTTGGCCCTGCATAATGTTCATGACATTCATGTTCAGGAAATATCTCTAGGAGAGTCATTGCATATGCATGCATGTAGAGCAGTGTATTGCATATCATCAAATTTGAAAAATCTAAAAAGAAATGACTCATTGCATCTAGACAGGGGGAGATTTGTCAGATTCATTTGTTCCTCACTTCTTGAATCCCTCCTGCTTAGTTATTTGAATCACTCTACTGCTCTCTAGTGTATAACCTGAATGTTCTACTATTCTCATCTTGCATAGCTGATCTATCTGTATTACAGACTCAGCTACTGAAATTGATTCTGCTCTGCATATATTTAATGCTCTTCTCTCCTGGTGTTATTTGCTCTACCGGCTTGTACTTATCCAACACTCACATCCTTTCAAGCTGGTCTGATTAATCTGGTTCTTGTTCCAGGAATGATAAGTTGTTTAGTTGCATTGTTTGGACTGATCTGAGATCCTTATGCTATGTACCATGTTTTAGTCTGAATTCTTAAAAGAAATTCCTATCATATAGGTTTAAGAATGTCTACTGATTCAGACTGATGTAAGTCTAATGTATTCTTAGATTTGTATTCAAATGTATTGAAAGTATCTGAATGATGAGTTTTAATGAATTTTAACCAACTACGTCATGAATACCCTAGTCTCACCCATCTGTAATATGAAAATGTGATATCAAGGTTACTTTGGTAGAGACACATAGAGTGAGTATTGTTTTTAAACATTAACCTGAAAAATGTTGACTAAATGGAAAAATTGAATTCAGAGCAATGACTTCGTCACTGAGAAACTGGGTTCTCTATCAATGAAATAGAGTAAACCTACATCATGATGTGCCATAGTTATCTCTGGTGAAAATTTATTGAAAAATCTGACAGAGCAATAGCATATCTGTGTTGAGTATCTGGGGAGTCCGGCCTCTAATCAAGGTGTCTCCTCATGTAAAAAGACACTTCTAGTGCTAACTCTGCTCTCAAAGTTGAGAGGCAATGAAAGTTATCACACTGAGTAACTGGGTCACTTCACCTAAGACGTGTTGTGCCTCATGAAAAAAAAGGTGTTGATCAACTTAAATTGCTCAGGAAAAATAATGTGCTAATCAAAAGAAAATGTCTTGCAAAAATAGTCAACTCACATTCTAGTAAGGGTGTTTAATCTCAATTATGCTCTGTGTGACTCTCAAAGGAGTCATCGAGTTCATTTGAGTAAGATGGAAGGTGGTTGTTCTTGAGTATTGCTTGATTAATTGGTTCACCTTTATTAAAACCTACCTTCAGATATAAGCATTGAATTTGATTGACAAATTTGGTATACATCATGGTTAAATCAGTTGGGTCATGTCGCTTAATTCATAACCCCATATGATAGGAGAGTCTTTCCTTTTGAGGACTTATTACTGTGGTACCTGCCATACAATTTCTTCTGATTAGGTTCACCTCTGACAACTTAATCATCATGCTATCTTACATGTTGGAGATCCTGTGCCTTGCTTGCTGTTATTTACTCCTACCCTTGGCTACATCTACTTCTTTTACATCATTGTTTCACTCTCCACACTGTTGGAATCTTCCATCATGTTTTTGTATCCCTGACGAATGACTCTCTTTCACCTGCATTGTTCTGCCCATACAAATGTAAGGTGTGCCATAACCAATTTTGCTTCAGAATTCTTGTGGTGGTGGATTCCAGATTGATTCATTGGATAACCAGAGTTCATCCCTGTGGATACATCCTGTGCTTGCATTTTCGATTCCTTTCATGCTCTCAGGGGGAGTTCTGGGCATTATATATATTCATGATTATGTCAAAGGGGGAGGACTGTTTTACACAAGGGGGAGAATAGGTTCATGCATTATATTATTTTTCACGCAAACTACCTTCTCATAATCTCATAGTGTTGCCATCTCATAATCTCATAGTGTTGCCATCATCAAAAGGGGGGAGATTGTTGTGCCCCTTGTGCCTTAATGATATTGTGTAGTTTTGATGATAGTAAACACTATGAGTCATGTGAGATTAGAATATATAGATGTTCTGCATGCAATCTCTACTTACATGGTTCAATGCATAGTTTTATTTTCAGTATACATAGTCTGTGCATACTTTGTTTACGCATTGAAAGTCGATGCGTGTACATTGCATCTGTCGGGACTATACATCGCTGCATGTTATCAAGTCTGTACAACCTCCATTGTTTCACTCGACCAAGTCAATACACTCGACCAAGTCAGTGCAAGAACTATTCATCCATTAGCTCAGTTCGCAGCTAAGTCAGTACAGTCTATATTCTTCATGCATGTACATAGTCAGTGCATCTTTTTGCATCATTGTGCTTCACGCATACACATAGTCGATGCATCCTTAGTTGTTGCACGTAACTAAGTCAGAGCAAGTGTCAACCATGCGAGAGTTGAGTCGATGCAACTCCTGTTGCTACATGCGATTAAGTCCGTGCATTTGTGCATCTTTCACAACAAAGTCTGTACACTCTTCAGTAGCAAGTCGATACATCTCTTGCTCCATGAAAACAAAATCTGTACACTCTTCAGTAGCAAGTCGATGCATCTTTTGCTCCATGCACACAAAGTCTATATATTCTCGATGCCATGTCCGTGCATTCATCTTCATTGTACATACTTTCTTATATGCATACTGCATTATATGCATCAAGTCTGTACATGTCTCGATGCCATGTCCGTGCATTCATCCTCATTGTACATACTTTCCTATATGCACACTGCATTATGTGCATCAAGTATGTACCGGCTTTGATCAAATTTTGAACTCAGTGCATCCTTTTCTCTTCTCCTTCAGATCAATTCAAGTTGGTAACTAGTCTGACCTGACAGAATATCTGCTCGAGAAGCTTAAGAAGGGCACGTGATCCAAGAATGGAGGAAGTGCCAGGATCGTGACACGTGTATTGCAGCAGGCTGAAATGCTGCCACGTGGTCAAGGCGCTAGGGCGGGAATTCGTGGAAGACACACGCCCATCTATCTGCTGCTGCTATAAAAGGGGGACCTCTCCATCCAGAGAACAGTGATCGTGAAAAGAGGATTGTGAAGTGTGATGATTGTGAAAAAGCCTTAGAAGAGCAGAAGCAGAAAGAGCCTGCACGATCCAGAGAGAAGAGAAAGAGAGAAGAAGAGAAGGATAGAGAAAAAGAGAGAGAGTAGCAGAGAAGAAAAGAAACGAAGAAGAAGAAGAAAGATAGAGAGAGATATAGAGAGTTAGAGGAGAAGAAGAGAGAAGCTTCATCTGAAGATCTGTCCCTACTGGAATCTGGATCATATCCAATCCAAATAGTTCCATGGGAGCCACATCTGTGTTGATGTCGTTTACAGCTTTCAGTTGATGTGTTTTCTTGTCTCTTGTTTTTCTTTTGAACCTTTATTCAAGCTGTTAGTCAGCGGAGCAAGCTGTGTTGCTCAGCGGTTGCCGAGGAGGATTCCTCTGGTCGACTAAGCTGTATTGCCCAGCGGATCAAGCTGTTAGGAAGCGGATGGCTAAGCTGTATTGCCCAGCGGAAGTAAGCTGTGATGCTCAGCTGGTTGTAGGTAAACTGTGAGGCCTAGCGGTTTAAGCTGTGTATCAGCGGAAGCCACACTCAGGTTTGAGTGGGGGGTGGACGTAGGTTTGCGGACTGAACCACCTAAAAATTCTCTTATTTTCTGTGGTTTGCATGTTTTTATCTATCTCGGTTAGATGAATGCATAGGCCGATCTGTTTCTTCAGTCTAGTGGAAATTTGGTTTGCACACTGAACACTTGATTCCGGTTCCATGAGAACCAATTTGTTTAGATAAACTGAGTATTCTATGTAGCTTGCATAGGGTAGATCTAGAGGTTAATTCATCTGATCTATTTCTCATTGTTTGAAGTGAGGACCCAAGTCTATCGAGGCTCCATTTTGCTTTAATTCCGCATCTCTGATTGTTATAGATTTTAATTGGGAGAAATTGTTTAAGAGGGATTCATTCCCCCCCCCCCTCTGAATCCATCGCACCGGTACTAACAGTACCCAGTGTGGGCACAACCATCGAGGATAGGAATGCTGGAGGACTGAAGACAAGTGTTATGAATGCGGCGAGGGCGGACACTTTGCGAGGAGCTGCCCCAAGAAGGCTCAGCAAAAGCCATTCTCTCCCCAAGAGAAGATTCAATACAAAGGTGAGTCTATGCGCTAATGCAAGAAGAGGCAGACAATACCCCGACCGTGGCTGGAGGTACGTTCCTTGTGGATAATGTTTATGCAAAGGTCTTGTTTGACCCGGGGGCTACACACACATTCATATCCACTAGTTTTACCAACCAACTAAAGAACCAACCCCAAGCCACATTCTTCGGTGAAATGATAGTTAGCACACCAACCGAGAAACAAGTCCACACCAAGCTTGTGATCCCCACTATATAAGTCAACATCAATGGGAGGATATTGCTGGAGGAAGCATACATCCTAGATATGAATGACTTTGACCTCATTACGGGGATGGACTGGTTAGACAAACATTGCGCTCTCTTGGACTGCCATCGGAAGCAGGTGATTTTTCAGAAACCAGGGAAGGAGACATTCTTCTTTCAATGCCCTAAGGACAAGTGATGGGAATCGACATCGAGCACTGACTTTTTATTTTACCTTTGAGTCTTGTTATTTACTTTTATATCCTTGGGAAAGTATATGTGCAATTGTAAGGCTTTATAAGCCAATGTGTCATTCCCTTGGATTGTTTGGGTTTTTGTGTAAAATATCAGTAGGTCCAGCAAGGGGGCCCTCACTCCTTCCCCATTGGTCCACATAAGTCATATGGGTCCATGTGGGGCTGGTCAAAGTCTTAGGTGGCATCTAGAAGGTCAATTGGACACATGGGAGACAAGTGGTTGAAAATGTCAAAGGGAGGCCACCTACCTTACCTACCTAGTCAAAGGAGTGCCACCTCCATATGTAATTTATTTATTTTGATTTTTTTGACCACATGGGGGAAGAAAATGGCCTATTTCCCACGAAATTCCCAGCCCCCCACCCCTTGCCATTCTCTATATAAGCCTATGTATAGTGTCATTAGAGATTTAATGAAGAAATTATGTAAAAATTACTTGAAGCAAGAAGGGTGTGCCCTCTCTCCTCTCTCTCTAGTTCTCTTCTTCTTCCTCCAGCCCTCCAGGCTGTGAAGCCCTCTCCTATATTCTCCTTAGCCTCTCTGAGTTCTCTTTTTGCTGCCGCTGCCGCCGTTCGTGCCGCCGTCGTGTCGCCACCGCCGCTACATCAAAGTTCTATCCAAATCAGGATAGAATCTCTCCTCCGAAATTGTATCTCTGGTTCTTGTTGTCTGATTGAGCCATAATTTTTAGGTTTTGTTTTCTCCATCTCCCCTAACCTCCAGTTAAAATTTCGTATCATTTGGAGTCCATTTGATAATATTCTCATATTTTTGTTTGTCCTCTCAATAATCTGCCCTTTTGCAGATCTACGGGATAAAGTCTCCTTGTTACAATTTTCACACCCACATAGAAAATTTTAGAAAATCCAAAAAAATTTCCTAGTGTTTCTCACGTATACCCCATTCCACCATAATTTTCGTTGAGTCAAAAAAAATCATTGAACCCTCGGTCAAAGGTCTGTTTCAGGCAGATTCATCTCTACCATGTGTGTCTGTCAGTCCGGGTCAGAAAAAAAAAAGCAATTTGTAGTCATTTTTATTTTTAATCTGTTCTGTGGATGGAGCCACCAAAATTATATGTTGTAGATATCTGAGTCCTCTATCCATCGGTATCTCTTGTGCATCAATCCGACATCGGATCTGGTCGTAGGAATTCTTTTTGTGAAGGTGTGCAGAGCAGATCTGAATTCAACCAGCACGACTCAGTCCGGGAGAAAATTCAGAAATAAATATCAAAGGTCAACTTGAGTGACCGCCCCTTCCGAGAGTCGATCAGGGACATCCCGCCATCGTCCTAGCCAAGCGGCGCCTCCCGAAGATCTTAGGAATGCAGCGTTCCTTTGGAAACCGTTGCTTGCTATCCAGTGAGTCAGCAACCGAGTTGGCGCAGCACCGAGTTGAAATAGTGCCGAGTCGGACCAGCAGGCCGAGTTCGTGCCGTACGCACCTCCAGATTGCTGCCCTTCAACCCAGGGTCGGTCCTCCCGGGCCCCACTTGTAGCCCTTTACCTCCATGCGTGGAGTGGGCAATAGATTTCACTGTTGTAATTAACTTTTACCGCTGTTACCAGGAGTTACCGTACTTGGCCGGGAACGTCTTCCCCACGCCCGGAGCGTGGAGGTACACTCGCTACCCTCCTCGTAGGCATTAATTTACTCGTATATTTTTGTATATGCCGCTGCATGAGTGATAGATTATCTAGCTTGCTATACTTTTATTCACCGCTGCGAGAGAGTGAGCGTAACCCGTCCCGTGACTCGACCTGAGTTAACGCGGAAAGGCCGATACCCAAGACTCGCTGCCGATTTCTCAACCGCGCACGGTCCAGCGTTTCCCTCGCATAGGGACGATCACGAGCTAGAGTCCCAGGTCGCGTGTCCGTCCCGCATCAATTTGGTATCAGAGCGCCAATTGAGTCTAGGGTGTCTAAAAAATAATAAAAAAAGAAGTGTCATTTACGTCTAGTCTCCGTCTAAGTCGGTCTAAGGTTGCATCCGCATACCATTGTTCGGTATATAAAAAGGTGTTGTTCGAATGTTAGGCTACGCCTATCGGGAAGGCCGCACACTTACGCGAGTGATCTTCGGATCGATTAACTCCGCCACGTACCGAGTCTTGGTTGTGTCTAGGTTAGTAGTCGAGTCGACATTCCAACTTGCATTGTCGTTTAGGGTCATGATTAGTCCATTGTTTAGTTAATTTGTCTTGTCTCCACGTGTTTGCATGTCCATCTTATAGTTCCCCGGTGTCCAATGGACTCCAAGTCGCCTAGGCTGTACCACTGGCGGTACGACACCCATGGGCTTGGCAACCATCCCATTCACTTCCATAGGCCCGAAGCCTAGGACTTTCATGGCTCCAAGGTCCCGAGCGACTACCTCAAGTGGGAAGCCGCCATGGACACGTATTTTGAGTGCTACACTATGTCCGATGCCATGCAAGCCAGCTTTGCCCAAAAGAGGCTTGTCCACGAAGCCGCCTGGAAATGGGAGAGTATAGAACGCATGAGGGAGGTTAGGATGCAACGGCCCATCGAGTCGTGGCATGAGATGAAGGGCGAGCTTAGGAAGGTCTACCTACCCGGCCCGATCACCTTCAACCTACCCCGCCCCTTCACCTCCACCCAAGCCCACCAAAGCACTCCCAATCAAGTGGGCCACACCTCCAACCAACCCCATCCATTCACCCCCAACCAATCCTACCCAAGCGCTTTAAAGCAAATGGGTCCTAGCCGGAAGCAAGAGATAGCCGAGCCTAGGTCCACACTCAGGCCTAGAGATGATGAACAAGTCCACCACGAGGCCCTTACTCCAACCCGTACCTTTGCCGAAATCTTAAAAATGTTTACGGACCGGTTGGATAGGGTGGATCGGACACGTGCTCATATGGGCGGACTCCTACCCGAGCCCAAGGAGGTCATATCCGGTAGTCTTAATCCGGCCCCACCTCCGGCATCCCCAAGCCCTCTCCCCATCATGGAGGTCCCTACTTCATCCCCCATGAGAGATCCAATGCTACCACCCTCTCCTTCCGAGCTCTATTCGGAACCTTCTTCTTTGGAGCTACCAAAGCCCGAGCCACCCGTGTTTCTAACGGGTACGCTATACATAGCCGAGCCGCTTCTTAGTTGGCTCAAGGATGGCTTGGTCCCACCTCCTTTCCCATCCATGGACCCCACACTATCTTTGGTGCCCGTCAACTCCTACCATACTACATTCCGGTCTAATCACCATGTTGACACATTAGGTGACCTTATTCTTGGTTTAGGTTGGCAATGGGAGTTGACGCATTTATTGGCCCGAGGCTTCGACCAACCCACTAGTCGTAGCTTCACCCATCCGGCCTTAGGGTCCATTACCTCCGAGTGCACCGTGGGTTGTGTCACCACAAAGATTCTTCTATTCCTCCCGATGCCGGCCGAGTCTGATTTCATACCCTTTTACCCAAGGGAGGAATCCTATTTTTTTTACATGACCATCGTCCCATTCACCATGACGGATGAAGGTGACCACCCACACCTTCATGAATTTCAAACTTGGGACCGAGTCATGGGGGAACCCACTTCATGGGGTCATATCTTCTTTGACCCTTTTGACCCCTTCACTAGTGAACCTTCCGAGTGATCATATTCATTCCACTTCATCCAAGGAGTTCACTATCACACCCCTACCCCTCGGTCTAGTTGGCAAGCCGTACCTACATCTAGGGGTAACGACGAGGGTAGTTTTGGATCTCCTAGCCTTTCCCCACCCAAATCCCATAGATCGCCAATGCATGAGTGGTACATCTTAGGGTGTCTAGGAGTCCTCCATTCCGTCAACCATTGAGTACATCTAGTGTATGCATGGCACATATTCGGGTGTCCTAGTTCGCCGTCACACACGTACGGGTCGGACTAACATTAGGTTTGTTTAGGGTCTGTGTGAGTTTTTGTTTCGTCCGGTTTGTTTGTCGAAGTGCATTGTGTGTCTGTGCGTATGTTGAGTCGAGTCGGTTTTGTACGCTCGCGTTGTTAGTCCCTTTCGAGTATGAGACTTGTCGGACTATTGGGATCGGTTCTACTCCACATATCGGATCTAGTCACATAAGGGACAAGCGGTGATTTCTAGCGAGTCTTCGAGCCGCCTTCCCTCCTTTGAGAGTGACCCCACCCCGGAGTGTCCACCTCTGGCCTCATTCCCATGGTAGCGTGCACATATCGAATCTATACGGGATGAGCAGGTGTCGATTACTTGGAGTGGAGCGTACTCCGCGCTTCCAGGTTCGGTGATGGATCCGCCGGAGCTACTCGAGCAGCCGTACCCCTTACTCGACGGGGTCGAGTTCTTCCCACCCGGGGAGAGTTGATGGGAATCGACGCTGAGCACTGAATTTTTATTTTGCCTTTGAGTCCTTTTATTTACTTTTATATCCTTGGGAAAGTATATATGCAATTTTAAGGCTTTATAAGCCAATGTGTCATTCCCTTGGATTATTTGAGTTTTTGTGTAAAATATCAGTAGGTCCAGCAAGGGGGCCCTCACTCCTTCCCCATTGGTCCACATAAGCCATATGGGTCCATGTGGGGCTGGTCAAAGTCCTAGGTGGCATCTAGAAGGTCAATTGGACACATGGGAGACAAGTGGTTGAAAATGTCAAAGGGAGGCCACCTACCTTACCTACCTAGTCAAAGGAGTGCCACCTCCATATGTAATTTATTTATTTTGGTTTATTTGACCACATGGGGGAAGAAAATGGCCTATTTCCCACGAAATTTCCAGTCCCCCACCCCTTGCCATTCTCTATATAAGCCTATGTATAGTGTCATTAGAGATTTAATGAAGAAATTATGTAAAAATTGCTTGAAGCAAGAAGGGTGTGCCCTCTCTCCTCTCTCTCTAGTTCTCTTCTTCTTCCTCCAGCCCTCTAGGGTGTGAAGCCCTCTCCTATATTCTCCTTAGCCCCTCTGAGTTCTCTTTCTGCTGCCGCTGCCGCCGTTCGTGCCACCGTCGCGCCGCCACCGCCGCTACATCGAAGTTCTGTCCTAATCAGGATAGAATCTCTCCTATGAAATTTTATCTATGGTTCTTGTTGTCTGATTGAGTCCCAGTTTTGAGGGTTTGTTCTGTCCATCTTCCCTAACCTCCAGTTAAAATTTCGTGTCATTTGGAGTCCATTTGATAATATTCTCATATTTTTGTTTGTCCTCTCAGTAATCTGCCCTTTTGCAGATCTACGGGACAGAGTCTCCTTGTTACAATTTCCCCACCCACTTAGAAAATTTTAGAAAAATCAAAAAAATTCCCGAGTGTTTCTCACGTATACCCCCTTCCACCATAATTTTCGTTGAGTCAAAAAAAATCATTGAGCCCTCGGTCAAAGGTCTGTTTCAGGCAGATTTATCTCTACCCTGTGTGTCTGTCAGTCCGGGTCAGAAAAAAAAAGGTAATTTTCAGTTATTTTTATTTTTAATCTGTTCTATGGATGGAGCCACCAAAAATATATGTTGTAGATCTCTGAGTCCTCTATCCATCGGTACCTCTTGTGCATCAATCTGACATCAGATCTGGTCATAGGAATTCTTTTTGTGAAGGTGTGCAGAGCAGATCCGAATTCAGCCAGCACGACTCAGTCCGGGAGAAAATTCAGAAATAAATATCAAAGGTCAACTTCAGCGACCACCCCTTCCGAGAGTCGATCAGAGACATCCCGCCATCATCCCAGCCAAGCGGTGCCTCCCGAAGATCTCAGGAAGGCAGCATTCCTTTGGAAACCGTTGCTTGCTGTCCAGTGAGTCAGCAACCGAGTTGGCGCAGCACCGAGTTGGAATAGTGCCGAGTCGGACCAGCAGGCCGAGTTCATGCCGTACGCACCTCCAGATTGCTGCCCTTCAACCCAGGGTCGATCCTCCCGGGCCCCACTTGTAGCCCTTTACCTCCCTGCGTGGAATGGGCAATAGATTTCACTGTTGTAATTAACTTTTACCGCTGTTACCGGGAGTTACCGTACTTGGCCGGGAACGTCTTCCCCACGCCCGGAGCGTGGAGGTACACTCGCTACCCTCCTCGTAGGTATTATTTTACTCGTATATTTTTGTATATGCCGCTGCATGAGTGATAGATTATCTAGCTTGCTATACTTTTATTCACCGTTGCGAGAGAGTGAGCGTAACCCGTCCCGTGACTTGACCCGAGTTAACGCGGAAAGGCCGATACCCGAGACTCACTGCCGGTTTCTCAACCGCGCACGGTCCAGCATTTCCCTCGCATAGGGATGATCACGAGCTAGAGTCCCAGGTCGCGTGTCCGTCCCGCATCAACAAGTCGATAAGAATGATGGTATCAGCCATCTGGGCCTCCAAGCTGATTAGCAGAGGATGCAACTATTTCTTAGCCAGTGTGGTGCTTGAAGAAGGCTCCGTCAAGATTTTGGAAGACTTGGACATAGTTTGAGAATTTCCTGATGTGTTTCCCGAGGATCTACTAGGACTACCACCAGCTCGAGCGATAGAGTTCTCTATTGAGCTAATACCAGGCACCACACCCATCTCTGTTCCACCATACCGAATGGCTCCGGCCGAACTTGTTGAACTCAGGAAGCAATTAAAAGAGTTGCTAGACAAAGGCTTCATCCGGCCCAGTGTGTCCCCGTGGAGAGCACCAGTCTTGTTCGTACGGAAGAAGGATGGGACCATGCGGCTGTGCATTGATTACCGCAAGCTCAACCGGGTCACCATAAAGAATAAGTACCCTCTGCTGAGGATTGAGGAGTTGTTTGACCAATTATCACCTGCCAAAGTCTTCTCCAAGATTGATTTGAGGATAGGTTATCACCAGATCAGAATCAAGCCTGAGGATGTGCCAAAGTCGGCCTTTAGGACTCGGTATGGTCACTACGAGTTCTTAGACCATTCGGGTTGACTAATGCACTGGCTGTATTCATGGAACAAATGAATCAGATTTTCTGCCCCTATCTGGATCAGTTTGTCGTGGTCTTTATAGACGACATCCTGATATATTCTGCCAGTCAAGAGGAGCATCGGCAGCACTTGAGAGTGGTTCTGCAGACCCTCAGGGAGAACAAATTCTTCGCCAGATTCAGCAAACGTGAATTCTGGCTAGATCGGGTTATGTTCCTCGGGCATGTTATATCCGGGAATGGCATATCGGTGGACCCTAGCAAGGTGGAAGTAGTGACAAAATGGGAAGCACCGAAGACGGTCGTGGAGATTAGGAGCTTCCTTGGGCTGGTCGGGTATTATCGTTGGTTCATCAAAGGTTTCTCCACCATTGCAGCCCTAATGACTAAGCTGACCAAGAAAGGAGCAAAGTTTATCTGGTCAAGGGAGTGCGAAGATAGCTTTCAGATGCTCAAATAAAAATTGACTACGGCCCCGGTGTTGGCACTCCCTCGAGGAGGCGGCGGCTTCACTATTTACACATATGCCTCTAGAATCGGCCTCAGTTGCGTACTGATGCAAAATGGCCGGGTGATCGCCTATGCCTCAAGACAGCTGAAGGGCCATGAAAGGAACTACTCCACTCATGACCTGGAAATGGCAGCAGTGGTCCACGCCTTGTGTATCTGGAGGCACTATTTATATGGGGTTCGATTTGAGGTCTTCACTGACCATCAGAGTCTCAAGTGCATATTCACCCAGAAGGAGCTCAATTTGAGGCAAAGGAGATGGGTCGAGCTATTGAAGGACTATGACTTCGCCTTACAATACCATCCGGGCAAGGCGAATGTGGTGGCGGATGCTCTCAGCCGAAAGTTGATAGCGCTGAGTTTGCATCGAGAGTGGGATATGATGGAGGGAGTGATCGGATCACGACCCGAGAAGAGGAAGTAGTTCGGTCTCCTAGCTGGGTTATCGGTAAGACTTGCATACTTAGATAGAATTGCTGAGGCACAAAGGCAGGACATGGCATTGCAGAGACAACTGAACAATGAGGACTTCCAAATGGGAATTGAAGGATTGATTGCATTCCGAGGAAGGATTTGTGTATCGGACGATGTGGAGATGAAGAAGGACTTGATGCGAGAGGCTCATGGGTCAAAATTTTCCATCCATCCTGGAAGCACCAAAATGTTCCAAGATATGAAAAGGATGTATTGGTGGCCGGGAATGAAGCAAGACATTGTGGATTTCATATCCAAATGCCTCACTTGTCAGCAGGTAAAAATTGAGCACCAAAGACCTAGCGGTCCTCTCCAAACCATTGAAATAGCCCAATAAAAATGGGAACAAATCACCATGGACTTTGTGTCTGGACTGCCCATGACCAGAAGAAGGCATGACACAATCTGGGTAATTGTGGACAGGTTCACAAAAACCGCACACTTCTTGCCCATCAACAAGCAAACTCCAATCGAATCCTTGGCGAAATTATTCATCGCTGAGATTATTCGGTTGCATGGTGCACCTCTATCCATCATTTCTGATCGGGACCCTCGATTTACTGTGAGGTTCTAGAAGAGTTTGCAGCAGGCTATGGGGATGGAGTTGCGGCTCAGCTCAGCATTTCACCCCCAGACCGATGGGCAATCTGAGCGTACTATCCAAACTTTAGAAGATATGCTGAGGGCATGCAGTATCGATTGGAGAGGGAACTGGGATGATCACTTACCCCTAATAGAGTTTGCATACAACAATAGTTACCACTCCACCATCAGAATGGCACCTTATGAGACACTCTATGGGCAGCCATGTAGGTCACCGGTATGCTGGTATGAAGCTGGCGAGAAGCAGATATTCGGGCCACAATTGGTGCAAGATTGCTCAGAGAAGATATCCACAATCTGACAACGACTCCTCACAGCCCAGAGCCGACAGAAAAGTTATGTAGACTAGTAACGGAGAGAGTTGACATTTACGGAAGGAGACCATGTATTCCTAAAGGTGTCTCCTACCAAGGGAGTAATGCGATTTGGGAAGAAGGGCAAGCTCAATCCCAGGTATATCGGGCCTTTTGAGATTCTACAAAGGGTCGGCGAGGCGGCTTATAGACTTGCACTCCCGCCCGCTCTGGCACATGTGCATCCGGTCTTCCACATCTCCATGCTCAAGGGATATGGGCCCCTGGAAGTTCAAGTAGATCTATCTTATGTGGAGCAGCCCCTCGAGATCATCGACCGGAAGGAACAAGTATTGAGGAATAAAACCATCCGGCTGGTGAAAGTCTTATGGAGGAATTCCCATTCTGAGGAAGTAACTTGGGAGCCGGAGGATAAGATACGCCAGGAATACCCCCAACTATTCGGTGAGCAATTTCTTCCTTAAAGAGAAGTTTTCTTCTTTCTTTCAATTCAATTTAGAGGACAAAATTATTTTAAGGGGGAGAGGATGTTATGACTGCTAAATGGGCACTAGCCAATCGGGTATAATTCAGACCCATAAGACTCAACGGGCCAGAAATCTGGACGGATTAATTAAGAATCCTAAGAAAACCTGTAACCTAACATAGGAAGATCAGAAAAGGATGAAACCAGGCTTGTTATAAAGCTTGGGCCCTTAGCCCAAACTCCTCTGTTGGGGACGAAGCCCAACTCGCACCAGAACCTGGGCCCGGAGCCATTTGGCTGACAGCTGTCACGAAGGGGTGTGACAATTGGGAAAATTCAAAGGTAATTAATGGAAAATTCATAACTTCGCCTGTATTTAATGAAATGACATGAAACCAAGACCAAAATTTTGACTAGGATGTTATCCACAACTTCTATGATGGGGTCGAGGCCCAATGCGGAATGGATAATAGAGTTGTGCCCAGATTACCTCGGGCTACCAAAAGGTCGCAATTTGAATAAGGGAGAATAAATGATAAACTTGCAAAAATCATAACTAGGGCTAGGAATACTGAAATTCGATGATACCATGACCCAAAGTTAGATATGGAAGCCCTCTTTATTTCATATGAAGATAGGCCAACCTAAATCCTATCATAAAAGCGCGCCCATTCATATCTTTGACTGGGTAAATGAAGGGTCACCTCTGTTCAAACCAAAGGGGTGCTTAGCATTGACCCCCCCTCTTTAAGCCAACGACCTTTGGGCTGGGCTGAACCTTACTGGACGTGGGGAAAAGGCCTTGGGAGGCTTGAAAAACCTATATAAGAATTAGGTTCCTAGAGGGATCAACTTTTAGCAACACCTATCCGCAGCATCCACCACCTGCGGTCTCACTTGAGAGAGAAGAGAGGCGAGGGACCTTGGCCCTACGAGGGGGGGGGGGGGGGCAAACCTGCGGTTCATAGGACGGCGAGCGGGGGTCTAGGGTGTGGATCTCATCTCTGGATCGAAGGGTAAAGCTGAGGTGGATCTGGGGTGTGGATATTATCCCCGGATCGTTGGTTAACATCTCAAAGGTAGGCACCTATCCTCAAACCTTACGGGTCAATGATGCATGAAAATGATTTCAAAGTAGTTTCTATATACTAAAGAGGGATTAAGGGTATGTGGGATTGACTACCATGTTTATACTCTGATTTTTCCATCAAGATGTGCGTTTTTGTGAGGTTTCTCAGAGTTTTTAACTGAAAATACTGGGTGGCATCGACACTGCCAAGGGATGTGTCGACACTTCCCTTGTGAAGCCCTGAATGTGTCGACACTTCCCCTTTAGAAACTGCTGGGAGTGCTGACACTGCCCATGGATGTGTCAACACTGCCCCTAAATATGCTGACACTTCCCCATTAGAAACTGCTGGGAGTGCTAACACTGCCCATGAATGTGTCGACACTCTGAGAACCCTGGACCAATTTCTAGAAACGTGGAAAAGGAGAGTTTTGAGAGGTCATATTAATTTAGAAAAATCTAAAAAATTAGAAAATGGTACAAGGCTAAGTAAGGTCGGTGCATGTTTTGGCCCAGGCCATAGTAAGGGCGATGCATGTTTTGTCCCAAGCTAAGTAAGGTCGGTGCATGTTTTGGTCCAGGCCATAGTAAGGTCAGTGCATGTTTTGTCCCAAGCTAAGTAAGGTCGGTGCATGTTTTGCCTAGGCCAAAGTAAGGTCAGTGCTATTGTGTCCCCTGGTTTTGATGATAACAAATCATAAATCATTAATAGATTTTGAGAATTATCTAACCTAATTATGGCTTGGTGAATTGTTCAAGCAAGTGTAAGAGAATCTCACTAAGCAATGTCTCGACACGGCCCAATGATGTCTCGACACATCCAAAAGAGATTATGTTGCATTTCCAACAGCCTTAGCTCCGGCTTAACAGAACGTATCGACACATCCGACCCATGTCTCGACACATCCAGAATTATTCAAGCTAAAGCCGTTCTGACTAAGTATCTGGATTCACCGATGTCTCGACACACTGGGAGTAGAGTGTCGACACATTCGTGTGATAATCTCTGGTCAAGGCATTTCTGTCTCGACACCTCTTTCAACATCTCTGCACATGGCTCACACGTCTCGACACCGCTTGATGTTGTCTCGACTCATCAACCATAGTTCTTCAAGAACTTCAAAGGGATGTCTCGACACATTAGAGGAAAGTGTCGACACATCAACGTTCAACCTGAACATGTTTAAAAATCGGCAGAAGCTGTCTCCAAGATTTTCAAAGGAATGTCTCGACACACTGTCAAGGAAGTGTCGACACACTTGGTTCGACCAGAACGGATCTGAATCCGACGGAAGCTGATTTCAAGATCCGGAACATAATCCAGAGGATCCGTTTGCTCTGGAAAAAGTCGTCAGATAGCTTCGGTGTCAGAAGACTAAGATTTGCCAGAGATATTGTCTGAAGAACATCGTACCCTTGCTGCTATGGTCTCCTACCTACCCACATTCCTACGGACTTGATAAGAAGAGAGTCAACTGCACAAGTGGAAGCAGATCAAATAATGTGGATGTGACATTATGGGTGTTGCTTGAAAAAGTGAAAAACGTTGGTGTCGCCCTAGAACACCAATATATGAGGAGCGTGAGCTCTAGTTCGAAGGCGGCAGAAAAATTGAGAAGAGTGCTGCGGAGAAGACTAAGAAAGAAAAAGCTCGATGTCCAAGCAACTCTTCATCCTGATGCTGCCGGAGTGAGTGAACCTAGAAGAAGACATCTTCTCTTCCTCACGACAAAAAGAAATCTTCAGTGGGTGCTATGAAGATTCAACAAGAAGAAGAAAACCAAGGCTCTCTCAAGCTCATTCCCAGACTAGAGATTTGTTTGTCATAACGCTTTCATTGCAATACTTTGTCTGGACTTTTCATCTTTTGTTTGCTTTTCTTCTAAAACAAATTTCTTATCATTAGATCCCTACCTGCGTGTAGGAAGAGAGAAGGTGTGGTCACCTGTCTGTGTGGTTTGGGTTGTGATCCCTCAAGCTGTGTGTCAGCGGAGTGTGAGAGTGTATCTCTCAGTTACAAGCTGTGTGTCAGTGGAGTGTGGGAGTGTATCTCTCAGTGTATCTCTCTGTTATAAGCTGTGTGATAGCGGAGTGTGAGAGTGTATCTCTCTGTTAGAAGCTGTGAATCAGCGGTTGTGCTTTGGCACTAGTGAAGCCTCACTGTGTTGTGTGAGGGGTGGATGTAGGTCTCTAGATTGAGACTGAACCACCTTAAAGATCTCGTCTTGTGGCTTGTCTTCTCCCTTATTCCAACGATAGAAACTTGATAGGACCGCTTCCAGGCATCCTGTGTGCATCTAGTTTTTCAGATAGTACCTAATATCTGTCTCTTTATATGTTGTGTTTGTCATAGTCTTTATTTCCGTAAAGAAGGGCAAAAATGGGCTCATCTATTCTCCCCTCCCCTCTAGATCTGCCTATCACCACTCAACAAGTGGTATCAGAGCTAGTCTCTCTGAATGTGGTCTAACAACCTTGAGAGAACAGGTGATATGGCTTCTAAAGGTCCTATGGTTGAAGGACATTCTGTAAATAGGCCTCCCTTTTTCACTGGGATAAATTATCCTTACTGGAATAACCGCATGCAGGTCTTCATTAGAGCCCAAGATCATGAAGTCTGGCGAGTGATTAGCAAGGGACCATTTGAGCTGCTTCCTGATGAAGATACATGGACTAAAGAACAAATCAGGCAATCAACCCTGAACTAGGGTGCGAAGCATATCATGTAGTGCTCCCTTCATCCAACTGAATACTCAAGGGTGTCAACTTGCAAAATTGCAAAAGAAATGTGGGATCGCCTTGAGGTAATATATGAAGGGACACAGCATGTACATGCAACCAAAGCTAATATGTTGGTATCTGAATATGAGAAGTTTAGAATGAAATCTGATGAGTCCATTTTGGACATGTATGCTAGGCTAACCTCACTCACTAATGGCTTGACTAAGCTAGGTAAGACATACACTGAGCAGGAGATAGTAAGAAAGATACTCAGATCATTAACTCCTATCTGGCATACAAAGGCCATTGTGGTTGAAGAATCAAAGGACCTAACCACCATCAAAGTAGAAGAACTCATAGGGTCCCTGATGACCTATGAGATGAATCTGAAGAATAAAGAAGCTGAGGTAAGTAAAAAGAAGCCCTTGGCTCTTAAAGCTGGACCAAGCACCAAGGACCGATCTGATGATGAGCATTCAAGCAGCAACACTGAAGAAGATGAAGTTGCCCTATTGACAAGAAAGTTCAGAAACTTTTTAAGAAAGGAAGGTACATGCTTTACCAAGAAGAAGCCCCAGGTAAGAAGATGTTTCAAGCCAAGACCTGAAAATACTATAAAATCTGAAAAGCTTATCTGTTACTCTTGCAGGAAACCAGGACCCATCAAGTCTGAATGTCTTGAAGAAGCTAAGAAACCTATGCCCAGGTGGAAGAACAAGAAGAAGCAGGCCATGGTGTGCACTTGGAGTGATGAAGAACAATAAGAAACTGAAGATAACTCTTCTGAAGAGGAAACAGATGATCTCTGCCTAATGGCCAAAGGAGAAAATGATAGCGAGGTGAGCTCTCCCTTTGAGCATTTCTCCACTGATGATTGGGAAGAAGCTTACTTTGAACTGATGAACAAATATGAAGTATACAAAAAAGAAAATAAAACCTTAAAAAAGAAGGTTGAATCCTGTGGGCATGACAAAGCTCTCGATGAAAAGATAATCCTTCTAGAGAGTGAAATTGAAGATGTAAGAAAAATGAATGAAAATCTTGAGGAAGGAAGAAAAGAAATGAGAGATTTGGAAGATGAAAATGAAAGGCTACGAGATGAAATTGATGAATTAAAATTAAAATTGCAAAGCTATGAAAAGGACAACAATCTGTGTAATGAAAAGGTTGAAGCTTTTAAACAGGTCAACTCTCAACTGTTGAAAGAAAATGAGAAATTTCAAAAGGACATAGCAGATAAACAAACCTCTCTTGAAAAATTTGTTGATGGGAGTGAAAACTTGAATGCCCTGCTAGGAATAAAAATTAACTTCAACAGAGAAGGGCTAGGATATGAGCCTACCAAAAAGAAAACATTTGGGCTAAAAACCACCTCTTTTGTCTCATCTTCCGAAGCATCTACCTCCAAATCAACACACCAAGAAAACATTGAAAACAAAGGAAAAGAGAAGATAGGAGATCCAATTAACAAAATTTTCCAACAACCTAAAAAGGTTCACAAACAACCCCAAACAGGTCGACACCCGTCCAAGCCTCAGCCTGCACATCACAGAGGAAGAGACAATTATAATGTTAGAACAGGTCGGGACACTCCATGGAATAGGTCGACACCCACCAGGTCAAATGCCCAACAAAATCCCAGGCTTGCACCAACAGGTCGACAGTTTTCTTACATAAGGTCGATACATCCACCATCTAGAAACAGTTATAGACAGACTGAACAGTGGACAGGTCGAGACTTCGCCTTCTACACATCGACACCTCCATGGGTAAGGAACAATAACGCTCCCTATGGTCATAGGTTCACTCAACCCCAGCGACCTAGGTAATATGACACTTCCTACTTATCTAGACCAACAAACTGGAACCGATGGACCAATCAACAGTCCTTTCTCACCACTTCCAAAACTCACCAAGTCCAAAAGACTAAAGGGAAGAAAAATCAAAACTCCAAACAAACCAAAGATGCTAAGAAAGTTTAGATTTCGAAGTCTATCTTATCCTGCTTTGCTGAGATGAAGAAACTATTGGGACCCAACTGTCCTTGGGTTCCAAACATTGTCACTTAATTCCTTGTGCAGGAGTGTCTTGCAGCCGTGCACAACCGTTCGTATCTCGACAGTGGCTACTCAAGACACATGACTGGAGACAAAACAAAATTCTGTCTCCTGGTTGAAAAGGAAGCTAGACATGTTACATTTGGAGGAAACAACAAAGGAAAAATCATTGGTTTAGGTAAAGTTGGTAAGAACCCCTCCAACTCAATTGATAATGTATTACTTGTTGATGGTCTGGAGTACAACTTGTTGAGCATTAGTCAACTTTGTGATAAAGGTCATACTGTAGTTTTTGACTCTAATGAATGTAAAATCTTGCAACCAAATTCAGAGGAAACCATGTTTTCAGGCAAAAGAGTCAATAACGTGTACATGATTGACTTAGATGACCCTGCTCACATAAATCTTTGTCTTGCTGCATCAAAATCTGAATTAGCCTGTTTGTGACATCGCAGACTAGGACATGTTAGTTACAACACTCTTCATAAATTGGTAAAACATTCAATTGTTAAAGGTCTACCTGAAATTAAATTCAAACTGAACACTAAGATTTGTGATGCATGTGCTCAAGGAAAACAGACTAGAAAGTCATTCAAAAGTAGAACTGAAAACTCATCATCTAAACCACTTGAACTAATCCATATGGACTTGTTTGGCCCAACCAAAATAGCTAGCTTAAGTGGTAAAAGATATGGTTATGTCCTGGTGGATGATTTTACTAGATTCACTAGGGTATTCTATCTTGCACATAAAAATAATGCCTTTGATGAGTTTCAGGTACTGTACATGCAAGTGAAGCAAGATGGTAAGTTTAAAATTTCCAACATTATTTTAGATCATGGTGGTGAATTCGACAATGTTGACTTTGAAAATTTGTGTAGGACTGAAGGAATCATTCACAAGTTTTCATCACCACGAACTCCTGAGCAAAATGGGGTAGTTGAGAGGAAGAATAGAACTCTCATAGAAATGGCCCGCACAATGCTTGCTGAAAGGCATCTACCTAGGAGTTTTTGGGCTGAAGCGGTAAACACTGCATGCTACATCATGAACCGGTCAATGGTAAGACCCCTCACCAAAATGACTCCATATGAGCTTATTTGGCTCGTGCACTCCCTCTCTATCTTTGATCATGGTTTTGATTATTACAATATATTGTGTTCGTTTGATGCTGCTTCTTGTACTCACATATTGCAATCTTACCTTGCAGGTTGCTCAACTAAATTGAGAAGCACTAAAGTGGAATTGTTAAGTCCTTATGCATTTGAAATTGATTGCATGGCTTTGTATTGTGTAAATGCATAGCAAATTCATTCCCATGAGGAGTTGAAGACTTCCTCTGGTTCTTGCATATCATGAATGTATAAATGATGGTTCCTTGTCATTCTGATCATATGGCTTCAATGCTGTGAAATGGTTTGTGGGTGAATTGGGTTGAAGTTGGGATCTTCAGATTCGTTGGTTTAATATTAACTTGCTTATGAGTTCATTCCCAGAAAGTGCAGGTTAATATTACTCCAAGGTAAGAATTTATATTGAAATCCATGGTGATACTCTTCTAATCTTGAGTTGGGTAAATGGGTTCTCAAGTGCTTTAGATGGCCAAACAAATCTATCATGGTGTTTTAGAAGTGACTTCTAACCATGTTACTTAACCTGGCTAAATCTTGTTTAAAAGGACTGGATTTCATATTCTTGAACAAAGCATTCAACACATGTGTGGCTTGCTTGCAATGTGACTAAATTGGTTTGAGTGGTTTGTTACCTAACTCCAAATTAGTTGCATCATGCAATGGTGACTGATGCTTGGAACTCTTTCATAAGTACTTATGGTTCTATCAGAGAAGATGAAATGAAATGGGTTGGTTTGTGAGATTAACATTGAAGCAAAACTAATTTTCTCTTTATATTTTGCAGGTTGGAAGAACTCCTCACAACCTTCTTTCATCATCCCAAAACTCACGGTGAAGTTGGAGCTTTCATTTTTAGCTTAATGGGTCTCTGGGCTTTTTGTGGGTGCAAGTGTTGACACCAGGTGTCGACACCAGGTGTCAACACCAGGAGTCGACACCTGCATCCAGAACTCATTTTCAGAAGCTAAGCCCAGGAGGTGTCGACACCAGGTGTCGACACCTCCCTGAACCTGGTTCTGGCAGCAAGCCAGAACACCAGATGTCGACTCCTGGTGTCGACACCTAGTGTCCAGATCTTCTGTTTTGGGTTTTTGTGTACTGGAATGCACAAGGTGTTGACACCAGGTGTCGACACCTATGCAGAGCCGTGAAAGATGACTTTCATGTCCTTGCTTAGAAAGTCCAACCAATCCATTCCAACTGCCCTAAATCTCTCCCTAATTCATGGATCTGGTCTCTGGAGTGTTCCTTGACTGTTCTAAATATATAAAACCATCTCTTGGGTCGTAAACTCTAATCAAGTGTTGAAATCTGAAATATTTTCTGTGGTTCTAACTCTTGTGTGTGCAGGGTCGCAGCAGTTGCTCCAAGGGCTTCTTCCACGTTGTTCTGAGCTTGTATGTGAAGGGAAGAAGGAGGTTTCAAGTCACCAAACGACCATCTACTGGAAGCTACGTGAAAAATCAAGATACAAGCATTGTCCATGCAAGAATTGATCATCTTTCTTCAAGAACGGTTTCTCATCCTGCAGAAGCATTTCATTGAAAATCTGAGGGAGTTATCTTGATCTTTCACTTCTGTGTCTTTTGTTTGAGATTGCAGAAGGTTTTGAATGATTTCCTAAGAGAAGAAGAAGGAGGAGTGCGGCCACAAGGTTGAGAGGAGAGGGGTTTATGAGGCTAATCATTTTTATGATGTATGAAGGTTTGATTGGAGCTAGGATTTGAAGGAAAAGAGGATTGGCTCGAGGAGAGGAAGAAGATGATGTCTAAATCATGATCATCTGTCAACGATCCAAGGAGAATCAGATTTTGTTGAAGAAGGGGGAGCCTTTTACTTGATGCATCTTTCTAGTTTTCATCTATAGAATTTGTTTGGGGGGTCATAGCATATATTTGTCTTTGATTCATATACATTTGAGAGAATACTTTGTGTGGGTGTTCGGAGAAAGGGGTCTCCGAGTGTGTGTATTGTCATATGTGTGTCGATTTGTGCGGAGTATATCCACGTGTGTGGTTGGGAGTTTTCTCCCATGTGGTTGTGTAAGCATTGTCCTACGTGTGTGTGGACGGAGTTGTGTCTCCGTGTGAGGTATTTAGTGCGGGGTGTGTTCCCCAGCAGTGTGTGTGTGTGTGTGTGTGTGTGTGTGTGTGTGTGTGTGTGTGTGTGTGTGTGTGTGTGTGTGTGTGTGTGTGTGTGTGTGTGTGTGTGTGTGCGTGCGTGCGTGCTGCTGTGGCAGTAATTTGAGGCAAGGCCTCGTGTGTGGATTGCTGCAGAAGCTGCGTGTGTGGTGTTGGGGTTCGTCCCCGTGTTGCTACTTTTTGTAGCGTGTAGTGAAGCCTCACCGGTTTGGTGAGGGGTGGACGTAGGGAGCCCATCGTGGTCCCGAACCACCTTAAAAATTCCCGTGTCTTGTGATTTGATCTTTGTGACTGTGTGTTTCAGTATCCTTTCTGTTATGCAACCGTGTGAGCTCAGTGAGATTGAGTGAATTAAGTTCAAACCTGTTTAGATTAAATTCCTCAATATGATCTGTCTTGTAAATTCCGCTGTGTGCTAGTTTGTGTTTTTAATTGGACATAGTTTTTAGTAGAAGGATCTATTCACCCCCCCTCTAGATCCGTATTCTTACACTAGGGGACCCAACAATTGATATCAGAGCGAGGCTCTGTTGTCCCTAGATCTTGCGATCTATAGAGTGATCCTAGTGCATTCTATAATCATGAATTTTTCTGCTGAACATATCTCAATGAATTGTTTGCCAATCTTTACTGGTTCGAATTTTAATTCATGGCTAGGCAAACTGTGTGTGGTGATCAATTCTGTTAATCCTAACCTTTGGAAACTGATTTATCATGGTCTACACATATTACCTCTAGATGAGACCAAGTGGTCTAATAAGGATAAAATGATACATCATGATAATGCTACTGCTTTTAGTTTATTGAAAGCTTCTGTAAGTACTAACAAGTTTCCATTTGTATCTTCGTGTAGGATGGCAAAGGAGCTTATGGACTAGTTGATCAAAGCTCAAGAGAAGGAAAGACAAGAATGTCTCATGGCCGATGATGTTGATCAACAAAGCGATGAAAATGTAGAAGAGGTAAATTCTGATTCTGAAGAATTTACTCTTGATGATCTTGTTGATGCTTATGATGAGTTGGAAAAATAATATAAGAAAATCAAGTCAAAAAATAGAAAATTGAAAACGAAATCAAAAAACATGCACCATGAAAATGGATCTTGTGATAAATGTTCTGAGCTTGATAACTTGAATGAACTTTTGGAACATGATGTTGAATGTCACAAAGAAACCATTGCTTGTTTGAGAAATGAAAATGTTGCCCTCAAGAACAAAATCGATCAATTGGAGAAAACTAAAAAAGATCTAAGAAATAAAATGGAATCAAACTCTATTGATCAGGATATTTGCAATGAATTGATTATGAATGATAAACTTGCAAATGAAAATGAAGAACATAAAAATGAGAATAGTGCGATGCTAATTCAGATCTCCCTGCTTGAAAGTAGATTGAAAAATCTTGAAAATCTTGAAAAAGGGAAATCTGTGATTGTTGATGAATCTGATAAAATGTTTGTGCTTGAACAAGAAATAGCTAACTATGAATTGCACATTGCATCCCTTGAATCTGAAATTGTTGACTTGAATGCATCCTTGTCTAAGTTTGTGAATGGGGAAGAGAATCTGAACAAGATTTTGGGGACCAAGGTAAATTTTCAAAGAGAAGGTCTTGGGTATGAACCCACCAAAAAGAAAACCTTTAGGCTAAAGACTCAAACATCTTTTGTGCATGCTTCATATTCCTCAAATATGTCAAATGCTTCTTGTGTTGAGAAATCAAATCCCAAGGCTCAGGCTCAACCTAGGAGCAATAGGATTCATGCTCACAAAAGTCACAAAAACCATGCTCCAAAATCAACAAATGTCAATTGTCATTATTGTGGTAAGCATGGTCATTTGATGAATGATTCTTTCATTATGAAATCGGATGATTTGAAAGCATGCAAAAATGAACTTGTTTCCAAAAGAAAAAGGGTTGTTTGTTTTAAATGTGGAAAGCTAGGACACCGTGTGTCACAGTGTTGGCAAGCAAATGAAAGAAAGAATTTCAAAGTCAAAAATAATTATACTTTCGCCAACCCATAGAAATTTCATGCTCACCCTGTTGTGAAGAAGAGAAAATTCCATGCTTATAATGATAACATTCATGCTAAATCACAGAAATTTGATTATCATGTTTATAAGAATTCTGTGAAGTCTTCAAAATGTTGTCATTACTGTGGAAAGGTTGGGCATACTATGCATGATTGTGATTTGATGAATTTTGATGATATGTTTGCCCAGAGAATGTGGAAGGCACCCATTAGAGGTGCAACTAACCATCCGGGACCCAAGAAGGTTTGGGTACCCAAAACTATTGAATGAGAACTCTTGTTGTAGGATTGCCTTGAGGCCAAGAGGAAGGCTTTGCGTTGACTTGGCTAGTTCTGGTGTGATACCTTGGTGAACATGGGCTTATCCCTGAGTTGATATTGATTTCTTTGAAGAGGCAATCTTGTGTGTTTCATGTGTATCAACCTGTGCTACATATGGACAGACCTTGGTTCTTCATGTGTTTAGTCTTGTGCTTTATATGCATAGACTTGACTATTTACATTGTTGGACTAAACTTGAAATTTCTGAACTGAACTTTGAACTCATCTCAGCTTGAGTGAATCACTTGTATTGAAAGTTGCAACTCATCATACATACTTGCAGCTCATATGACTTTCTCGGTGGAAGAAAAGCATTGAAATTAGCCTTCTCATTTGTATTGAACTGAGATTGATATGAAATTGAGTTTCTGATACTGCAGGTTGAGAGAGAGAGTCATATGTGATGAAAAGTCTTGAAGTTAGTTTCTTCAATATGCATTGACTTAATATTGACATGAATTGAGCTCTTTACAGTACATGTTTGATTATGACCATCAACCCTTGAATCATGGTAAGAATTCAATGTTTGAATGCATCTCATGTGCCTAGATTGAGGTTAATTCATGTATAGCATTTCTGGGCTTAGATTAACTATCTTAGGCAGTTTTGCATGTTTCCTCAGTTGGTGTCGACACCTGGTGTCGACACCTGGTCTGGCAGATCCGGAACAGATCTATGCTTTGGGTTTCGTAATGCCCATCTTGAGGTTCGATTGGTTTGAGCTTTTACCCCATTACCCTTAGAGTTTCTCTTCTTATCCTAGAGGAGTTTTAAAAGGGTTTTGGCATGGGGTTCTTGGTATTTTCATATCCTTACATGCTGCTATCTATAAGATGTGAATTTGGGGTCTCAATGGAACTCATTTGCTTAATATCATTATATTTCTTGCATGAGAGAAAGAAAGGAGCTCAAGAGGACTTCAATGCCAGATTTGATATACTTCTATTGAGATTTGGAGCTTGTTGATGAAGATTACAACAAGCGGAATAAAGTGAAGAATTTGAGGATGCTAATAAAGGTAACTCAATGCAAAGGTGAGAAAATAAATTATTTGGCTAAAGCTCTATGGGCTTGATGCCAGTGCCATCTCTTGACAGACAGTGAATTTGAAATTGTTATTTAATGCCCATGTGTTTGCTAAACCCCCGATGTCATATGGGATTGCATTGTATTTTTCTGATCATCATTTAAATGATTACATGGTATATAAAATGGTGACATGTGGAAGGGCAGGTCATGCCTGTCTGAAAGTTAATACCATGCGTGAGAATGTGCATCCGCCCGGTACCATGAATCATCTATGCATATGGCATCAAACTTAAATGAATTTTATGAAATCATGCATTAATTATGGGGGAGTCTTGCAAGCCGAAAATTTTGATATTGATGTTTTTCCATTCTCTCAGCATGATGATGTTATTCTGTGGCTGAACTTTTTGAGGACTGAATTTGATCAATATTCCGTGGTCTGTACCAATGTGCTACTCATCCTTTGGATAAAAGTAAAACTATTTTCAAGAAAAAGTTCACATGTGATGATTTTGATGCTTTGAATAAATATCTTGAATTCTCTTTTCAAAGTAAAATTGTGTCCTCACATTTAACAAAAAAAATGCATGTCATGTATCAGTTGCATTAGGTGCTTATAGAGTGTCATGTGAAATCTGAAATCTTGCATCACATTGCATATATGCATATCATTTTCTGCATATCATTCACATAGTGCTTTTGAAGATGAAGCTCATCGTGTGTCATGTTGCATCCTTGGCATTTTCAGCATACATTTAGTGCATATTTTGAAATGCATCATTTTGAACATTTCATGTTGCATAAATGTCAAAATGAATACTTCCAACAATGGTATCATTTCTTTGGGGCCAGCATCTCAAGAACTGAAATTACATATCTTTTCTTTTTGTATTACATATTGCATATCTCCATTGTATGCTTGCATGTTAATATATGCTAAAACCCCTTCCTTGAAACTTCTAATACCGTATACTCCATTGTTAAATAATATTACATCTGAGTCTTAACAAGTGTGCATCATGTCAAACTCTCAGGGGGAGCATTTCATACTTATTGCATTTACATAGGGGGAGCTACACTATCTTGTTTTGGGTTAATTTTCTCCATACATGTTAAATCAAATTCGCACACTTCATGCACTTTAATGTAAATTGAGTGTTATTCATAAGGATATAGGAATTTTATTTCAACACTCTAAAGTAATTCAACTTGTTGCATGAATGATAAAGAGACAGTTGAGGAAAAAGATGCCTGCCTCTGCATACAAAAAAAAATGGATGAAATGAAAGGCAGAGCAATGTTTAGTCTCACTGAGTAAATTGGGCACATGTCACCTAAGACGTGATGTGGTTCATTTCTGAAAAGTGCTGACTAAAGTACCTCTATTCAAAATGAGGTGAAATGGTTCAGTATTCTGAGTAACCGAGGATTCTGGCATGAGCTCCATGTGTCTTCTCGCGTAAAAAGGAATTATTTGAACATGATCATTCTTAGAAAAATTCAGATTGTTAGTGTGAAAATTTCTGATGATAAATTTGATTGAGGCAGAGCGAAGCCTCCAATACGCTGTTCTCTAGATTGAAATGCAGTCTGTGCAGTTACTATTGTGTTTAATTGAAAATCTGGTTATCCATATGGCTAAACTTCATACTCATGTTACTCACTTGCACATGGTAATTTTATTTGATATTTATATTAAAAATTTGATTAACTGCATGACATGTTGTATGTCTTCTCCTATCTATCTGCACACTCCTGTAGGTGTACTCATGAGAACTCTGATCTTAATGACTCACTTGCACTTTACCTACACCTATCCCCTCACTGTAAATAAAATGGGGGAGTTATGTTGCATGTATCTATAGATATCTGTTTGATTACATTGTATGCATTTCATGTGTCATCATTTTCATACATCTTGGTTCATGCATTTCACACGAAAACTAAACATCTAAAAATTTGAAAATCAAAGCCAATCATCTAATGTGTCAATGTCAAAGGGGGAGCTTTGCATGTGATCTTATCTGCTTAAGTCCTAGGGACTTGCGTGAGTCAATACCTTACTATGGGTGTTTGAGTACTTGTTTGCTTGCTCATTCTTGTTCATGCCATACACCATTTCCAATTGATGCAACTTGTGAGCATTTGCATACTTGGTTGTTTCTCTTGTCCCCCATTTTTGATAATGTCAAAGGGGGAGAGAAAGTTGGATGGCCTAGATGGCCACAATATATTGTCATCATCAAAAATGGGGAGATTAATTAGATCGTGCACTCCCTCTCTATCTTTGATCATGGTTTTGATGATTACAATATATTGTGTTCGTTTGATGCTGCTTCTTGTACTCACATATTGCAATCTTACCTTGCAGGTTGCTCAACTAAATTGAGAAGCACTACAGTGGAATGGTTAAGTCCTTATGGATTTGAAATTGATTGCATGGCTTTGTGTTGTGTAAATGCATAGCAAATTCATTCCCATGAGGAGTTGAAGACTTCCTCTGGTTCTTGCATATCATGAATGTATAAATGATGGTTCCTTGTCATTCTGATCATATGGCTTCAATGCTGTGAAATGGTTTGTGGGTGAATTGGGTTGAAGTTGGGATCTTCAGATTCGTTGGTTTAATATTAACTTGCTTATGAGTTCATTCCCAGAAAGTGCAGGTTAATATTACTCCAAGGTAAGAATTTATATTGAATCCATGGTGATACTCTTCTAATCTTGAGTTGGGTAAATGGGTTCTCAAGTGCTTAGATGGCCAAACAAATCTATCATGGTGTTTTAGAAGTGACTTCTAACCATGTTACTTAACCTGGCTAAATCTTGTTTAAAAGGACTGGATTTCATATTCTTGAACAAAGCATTCAACACATGTGTGGCTTGCTTGCAATGTGACTAAATTGGTTTGAGTGGATTGTTACCTAACTCCAAATTAGTTGCATCATGCAATGGTGACTGATGCTTGGAACTCTTTCACAAGTACTTATGGTTCTATCAGAGAAGATGAAATGAAATGGGTTGGTTTGTGAGATTAACATTGAAGCAAAACTAATTTTCTCTTTATGTTTTGCAGGTTGGAAGAACTCCTTACAACCTTCTTTCATCATTCCAAAACTCATGGTGAAGTTGGAGCTTTCATTTTTAGCTTAATGGGTCTCTGGGCTTTTTGTGGGTGCAAGTGTTGACACCAGGTGTCGACACCAGGAGTCGACACCTGCATCCAGAACTCATTTTCAGAAGCTAAGCCCAGGAGGTGTCGACACCAGGTGTCGACACCTACCTGAACCTGGTTCTGGCAGCAAGCCAGAACACCAAGTGTCGACACCTGGTGTTGACACCTAGTGTCCAGATCTTCTGTTTTGGGTTTTTGTGTACTGGAATGCACAAGATGTCGACACCAGGTGTCGACACCTATGCAGAGCCGTGAAAGATGATTTTCATGTCCTTGCTTCGAAAGTCCAACCAATCTGTTCCAACTGCCCTAAATCTCTCCATAATTCATGGATCTGGTCCCTGGAGTGTTCCTTGACCATTCTTAATATATAAAACCATCTCTTGGGTCGCAAACTCTAATCAAGTGTTGAAATCTGAAATATTTTCTGTGGTTCTAACTCTTGTGTGTGCAGGGTCGCAGCAGTTGCTCCAAGGGCTTCTTCCACGTTGTTCTGAGCTTGTATGTGAAGGGAAGAAGGAGGTTTCAAGTCACCAAACGACCATCTACTGGAAGCTACGTAAAAAATCAAGATACAAGCATCGTCCATGCAAGAATCGATCATCTTTCTTCAAGAACGGTTTCTTATCCTGCAGAAGATTTTCATTGAAAATCTGAGGGAGTTATCTTGATCTTTCACTTCTGTGTCTTTTGTTTGAGATTGCAGAAGGTTTTGAATGATTACCTAAGAGAAGAAGAAGGAGGAGTGTGGCCACAAGGTTGAGAGGAGAGGGGTTTATGAGGCTAATCATTTTTCTGATGTATGAAGGTTTGATTGGAGCTAGGATTTGAAGGAAAAGAGGATCGGCTCGAGGAGAGGAAGAAGATGATGTCTAAATCATGATCATCCGTCAACGAGCCAAGGAGAATCAGATTTTGTTGAAGAAGGGGGAGCCTTTTACTTGATGCATCTTTCTAGTTTTCATCTATAGAATTTGTTTGGGGGGTCATAGCATATATTTGTCTTTGATTCATATACATTTGAGAGAATACTTTGTGTGGGTGTTCGGAGAAAGGGGTCTCCGAGTGTATGTGTTGTCATATGTGTGTCGATTTGTGCGGAGTATATCCGCGTGTGTGGTTGGGAGTTTTCTCCCGTGTGGTTGTGTAGGCATTGTCCTACGTGTGTGTGGACGGAGTTGTGTCTCCGTGTGAGGTATTTAGTGCGGGGTGTGTTCCCCAGCGGTGTGTGTGTGTGTGTGTGTGTGTGTGTGTGTGTGTGTGTGTGTGTGTGTGTGTGTGTGTGTGTGTGTGTGTGTGTGTGTGTGTGTGTGTGTGCGTGCTACTGTGGCAGTAATTTGAGGCAAGGCCTCGTGTGTGGATTGCTGCGGAAGCAGCGTGTGTGGTGTTAGGGTTCGTCCCCGTGTTGCTACTTTTTATAGCGTGTAGTGAATCCTCCCCGGTTTGGTGAGGGGTGGACGTAGGGAGCCCGTCGTGGTCCCGAACTACCTTAAAAATCCCGTGTCTTGTGGTTTGATCTTGTGACTGTGTGTTTCAGTATCCTTTCTGTTATGCAATCGTGTGAGCTCGGTTAGATTGAGTGAATTAAGTTTAAACCTGTTTAGAATAAATTCCTTAATATGATCAATCTTGTAAATTCCGATGTGTGCTAGTTTGTGTTTTTAATTGGACATAGTTTTTAGTAGAAGGATCTATTCACCCCCCTCTAGATCCGTATTCTTACACTACGGGACCCAACAGAGCTGCTGAAAGGTAAAAAGCCATCTCTCTTTCACATGAAGGTATTCGGGTCAAAGTGTTTTGTTCATAACAATGACAAAAGAGTTCTGGATAAGTTTGAGCCCAAGAGTGAAGAAGGGATATTTCTTGGGTACTCTGACAAATCTAGAGCTTATAGAGTCTACAATGTTAAGAACCTTTATGTAGAAGAATCCCCTCACATCACTTTTGATGAGATTGATCATAACAACCCTTGCTGGGAAGATGATGATGGGGAATTCCTAAACATAAGAGGAAGAGAGGAACTTCCACAAGAAGAAATCCAGGCAAATGAGGACCAAGGAGAATCAAGTAATACTCCAGTCACCGAAGCAGATGAAGGTAATGCTCAACCTGATCTAAGAGTGTTAAAAGATCATCCGTTGGAAAACATCTTAGGTAATCTGCATGACCGAACCAAAACTAGGTCTTATTTCAAAATTATAGATGAAATTGAACAACTTGCTCTTGTGTCTCAAATTGAACCCAAAAATGTTGTAGAGGCCCTAAAAGATGAAAACTGGATCAATTCCATGCATGATGAGTTAAACCAGTTTGAAAGAAATAAAGTATGACATCTTGTTCCAAGGCCTAAAGAAAAATCTGTCATAGGAACAAAATGGGTGTTCAGAAATAAGCTAAGTGAAGATGGAAAGATAGTAAGAAACAAATCTAGATTGGTGGCTCAAGGGTATAATCAAGAATTTGGCATAGATTATGAAGAATATTTTGCTCCTGTTGCTTCATTTGAAGCCATTAGAATTTTGCTAGCATTTGCATGTTCTTATAAGATCAAACTACAGCAAATGGATGTTAAGAGTACTTTTCTTAATGGTGTTATTAAGAAGAAGTCTATGTAGAGCAACCCCCCGGTTTTGAATGCACATATTTCTAATATCATGTTTATAAGTTGGACAGGGCCTTGTATGGCTTGAAGCAAGCACCTAGAGCTTGTTACGACAGGCTAAGTTCATATCTCACCGAACAAGGGTATTCAAGAGGTAATGTAGATCAGACACTATTCACCAAGAAACAAGGTAAATATATTTTGATAGTTCAAATTTATGTGGATGACATAGTGTTTGGGTCCACTAAACCTCAAATGTGTGAGGAGTTTTCTAAACTCATGACCAATGAATTTGAAATGAGTCTAATGGGTGAACTTCAATTCTTTCTTGGCCTGCAGATTAGTCAAAGCAATGAAGGCTGCTTTATCAACCAAGTCAAGTATGTGAAGGAGTTGCTGAAAAAGTTTGATCTGACCAACTGTAAGCCTTTAGGAACTCCAATGGGGACTGCCACTTCACTGGATGCAGATGAACAAGGTATTCTTGTAGATGCAAAGAGATACAGAGGTATGATTGGATCATTGCTCTATTTAACTGCATCTAGACCAGACATTCAATTTAGTGTTTGCCTTTGTGCTAGATTTCATTCTAGTCCTAGAGAGTCCCACTTGTCTGCTGTCAAGTGTATCTTTAGAAACCTTGCTGGCACTCAACAATTGGGACTATGGTATCCTGCATCTTGTGAACTTTCACTTATTTCATATTCAGATGCAAATTATGCAGGATGCAAACTGGACCGCAAGAGCACTAGTGGTTATTGCCAATTTCTCAGTGGGTGTTTGGTTTCTTGGGCTTCCAAGAAATAGCACTCGGTTGCACTCTCCACTGCAGAAGCAGAATATGTTGCTGCAGGGAGTTGTGGCACCCAAGTACTGTGGATCAAACACCAACTCCAAGACTATCTAATATATCTTGGTTGTGTACCCATTCTGTGTGATAACGCAAGTACTATAAATCTTACAAAAAATCCAGTCATGCACTCTAGGACTAAACACATTGAAATTAGGCATCATTTTATAAGGGATGAAGTCCTTAAAAATCACTTTGAGCTCCATTTTGTAGACTCAGAAAATCAGATTGCAGACATCTTCAGAAAACCCTTAAGCAATGACAGGTTCATAACTCTAAGGAGAGAGCTTGGTCTGTGCAGACCTCAGTCCACTCAGGTTTGAGCTATCAATTCATCCTTAATGATCTGCTTACTTGTATTTACCATGATTGAAACAAGCATATCTGTTTTGATTGAGAAATAGTCAATTGGCTACATGAACCCTGCCTTGAATGATGGTCACATTCAGGGGGAGCTTGCTAGTATTTATGAGTGTCTTTAATTGAATATCATCTCATGACTGTATGGTATATCAAATGTTGAGAAGTGAAATGATAGGTTATGCCTGTCAGGAAACTCTCCTCATGTGTGAGGACAGGCCTCCGCCAAGTACCATGAGTCAGAACTGCATATTGCCTTCTGCATAATTGATCTCTAGTGCATAAACATGTTTAAAGCTTTAGCATCTAATAAAGCACTTCTCAGGGGCAGCAAAAGGTAAAACCATTCTTGAATGACTATCTGAAAGAGAAAAGTCAGAGGCACTAGCAGTAAAAGATGGCAGGAGTCAGTCAGAAATGAAGACTCACAGAAGCTAGCAAAGAACAGTTTGATGTACTGTCAGGTGTCGAGACATGCAGGACAGAACCCCTCAAAAGATCGACACACCCAGATCTGGGTCGAGACATGCTGAACAAAGCCCGTTGAACAGGTCGACACCTTACTGAGATGTGTCGAGTCATGCAGCTTAGAACTTGTTGTTCAGATCGACACCTTCTAGTCATGTGTCGAGACTGTCTCTCAGCCGCATTGGTTGTGAAGATCTAATGGAGAGTTTCCTTGACTTCTTCTTCCCACTGCTTCCTTCATCTCCACATCAAATCTTCTGCCTCTGAACCTTCACTTTTCGCCGTGCACTAAGTGAGGGGGAGTTGAGAATGTTTTCTCTCTTCTATACAACCCTGGGTGAGTTCAGTTGTATTACTCACGTTAAAGAAATGATTTCTTGTTTATAATCCTCATTTTCGTGAAACATTGCATTGAGTTTTACCAAACTTGCATTCATAATAGGATTGAAACATTTCTTAAGTCCTTGAAAATAACCCTTGCCCCTGCGTCTGAAACTTCACTGCAACTTGGCTCCTTGGCTTTTGAAATGATTGGCATGTATTGTCTTTAAACATATTCCCATCTTGAAGTCTATTAGAGAATACGCCTCTAACAACCATGCTGCTATAATCTCAGAGCAATGACTTCTCTTCAGAGAAAGTAGATCCTTCATCAATGAAATGAAAGGTTAATCTAGTCATGATGAGGAAAGTCACCTCTGTTCAAAAGAATTCAGAAAGATAAGCTACACTGAGTAACCAGGGACTCTGGCATCTAAACAACGTGTTTCCTTGAGTCAAAAGTGAATGCTATATCGGACTGGTATTTAATTAAAATAAAAATTGGGTTGGGGTTGACTCTACAACATGCTTCAAAACAAAAAGGAGTTTTGTTTATCTTCAATACTTGCTTATCTTCTTTTCCAATCATGCCAAATGAATGTGATGAGTAAGTCAAATGGGCTTGGTTCTATTCTCTTACTTTCTCAAATGTTTAAGTCATATTATTTGTTGCAAATATGGTTTGCTCAAACTTTTATTACTCAAAAATGAGCTTATAAGCCTTAAACCATCTGAACTTAACATAGGGGCATATACACCATTTCTATCTTCAGGGTTGTCTTTTTAAAAATAAAAATCTCAACTTTCCCATTTAACTCGACGGTGAAAATCAATTACTCACCCTTTCTTCATTTTCAAACCCTCCTTCTCTCTCTCACACTCGCTCTACGGCGACTCTGCACTTCCACGCCGTGGAGGTCGACGCCCAGCTCCATCCCCCCTTTGCCTCTTGCACCAGCTAGCCCTAGCTGCTCTCCGCCACGTCTCCTCCTTTCCATCCACTCTCCATGGCTCCACCGGTCACCCGTGACAAGAAGAAAGATGCGGCTTCATCCAAGAAGGCCGCTGCCTCGAAAGCACACACAGAAGGGCGATCCAAGAGCATTGAGGACCACCCAACTGTAGAACTAGCTAAGAGACGAGTTGTCGAGGCCTAGGGCTCGAACAGTGAAAGGGTTTCACCGCCGCAACCACAGCCCAAGCGGCCACGCCTGTCAGCCAAGGAAAAAGGGAAGGCCAAAGCTCCATCAGCTCCTCCGAAGCCCAGTGCTGCTGTCTCCTCCAGGGAAGAAGAAAGTGATCCCTCTCGGATACTCTTCCCTAGGTATGTGGATTTTAGTGACCAAGAGATGCTTGTGTATTTCCCTGAGCTACTGCCGTTGTTCGAGTTCCAAGGTTGGAAACAGTTTTTGTCTGAGCACAGGGTATACTACCCATTTTTAGTTCAGCAGTTCTACAAGAACTTATTCTTTGATGAGAAAAAGAAAGTCCTTCGGACTGTAGTCAAAGGGTTTCCATCAAGCTCACAACTAAGCTTCTTCACAAAGCTTTACACATACCCGGGATGGGAAATAGAATCTGAGGTTGAAATCGATTTGTCTGCAGCTTACACCCTCCTGACTGGCAAGCCTAGAAATCCTCAGATGATACCCAACTTTTGGTGAAATCCTTTGACACCAATCGGTTTCCCCCACTGCAGCGTCTACTGCATCATATCTTCACTACCATGATTACCCCACAAGGGGGTGGCAGAAGCAGACTTACTGAGACACAGAGATTCAGTTTTACTGTCTGTTCAACAAATACTATGTTTGTCTTCCCGAGATTATGCTTCAGGTTATGGATAGTTGCACTTACAACAGGCGTAGCCTGCCTTATGCTGCACATCTTACAGCCATCTTTCAGAAGGTTAGCATTCCTCTTGATAAAGAGAAGTCCATATCCATTCCCCAGAGTAATGTCTACACCCTGAGGTTCATCCAAAACTATGTGCACTTCAAAAAGGAAGGTGACAAAATGGTGAGGAATCTACCTGGACATGTCCCTCACCCTACTGGTCAGTCAGCTCCACAGGACCAACCTTCACAATGTCAGCCCACACAGGACCAACCAGATTCAGAAGCACAGTTAGATCAGCATGAGGAACTGTTTCATGCAGATATCCACTTTCAGCAGGCCCCTCAGTAGCAACAGTTTGCAGATCCCATGGACCAGCCTGGGATGATGATGGCTTTTGGTATCCAACCTCCTTTGTCTCCAGAAAATGAGCCCAGAGTGTTTACTGCAAGGGATTCCCCTCCTGAGTTTCATGCCGAGGCATCCACCTCACAAGGTCCTGCATTTGGTGCCACTGGCAGTTTAATGGATATTCATCCTGCCCTCATTCAATTTCTCACTGCCCAATTTGGGAGTTTGAATTCCTCCTGTCGTCAGATCAGTCTACAAGTGGATAGACTGGAAGCTAGACAACTTCATTATGAGCAAGCTCAGAACAGCCGATGGGAAAAATTTGTGCACGACAAAACTAAGTCAGATCAAAGGTTGCTCAGCTTCATGAACTCATTGATAAGTGTGTGTGATCGCAGGAAGACTCATGAGAAGGCTCCGAGAGACCCACACTGAAACCCTGGAGAAAACTTCTGAAATGGTCAGGCACACCTATGAAATTCGTGAAGAACAAGGCAATCTCAACATTAAGTGTGCCAAACTGATGGATTCATCTACTCAGCTAGCTGAACAAGTGGCCGGTGCAACTACGTCCATTAGAGCACAGGTGGCTGGCGCACATACATCCATCAGAGCACATATGACCGCTGAGACCAACCGATCTCTTCAGGCATACTCCAATCTGGAGGGCACAGTTAATGCTAATACTTCTCGTTTACTAGATGCCTCCCAACGGCTAAAGGGGAAGATCTTTTCTGACAGCCACAGGTTCCTTGATGCTTCAGCCAAGATTGCTGAAACAGTGCACACTGACACAGCTCGTGCAGTCAACAGTACCACCAAAGCTGAGGCTAAGATGGATGTTGTATACAACAAACTGGATATGGTTGGCACTGAAATTCTTGAACTCATTCGTTTGCATAAAGCTCAACTCCAACCAGCCCTGCAGGATACAGGTGATGAATGGTGCCCTCCTCCTGAAACTGAGGCCACCTCTTCACGTTTTCAATACATGCCTCCCAGTAGCGGGCTGAAACAGAATATATCTGTGAAATGATTCATGGCTGGCTCAAGGACATCAAGGATAATATCAAGTCTCTGCAACAGTCTGTCAGACAAAGGGATGAGCAGCTCACTCAGAGGATTGACTCTCTGGCAACTGCAATCTCTAACCTGCAGCAAGACTTCCAAGAGGCACAGATCCCTGCACTCTCCACCCATGAAGCTTCCTCCTTCACCCCCTCCTTGCTGATGACAAAGGGGGAGAAGTACTGAAGACCAACATCATCAAGCATCCAGCATGTAGTTAAACTTTTTTCTAGATTTTGCATGTAGATTTGCAGTGTAACTACTTGAACACACATCCTTGCTTGATTTGTACAAAACTATGGTTGATTAATGAATCAAGCCTTCTTGTTGATGTTGAAAATGCTACATGCTTGAAAAATGCTAACATTCAATGGTTATGTGAATGGATCAATTTTGCTTGGTTGATGGCTCCTCGAACAAATTTAATTGTATTGATATATGAATGCTTGGATTTAATGATTCATGGTTGTCATCATCAAAAAGGGGGAGAATGTTGTGTCCCCTGGTTTTGATGATAACAAATCATAAATCATTAATAGATGTTGAGATTTATCTAACTTATTTCTGGCTTGGTGAATGGTTTAAGCAAGTGCAGGAGTATCTCGCTAAGTAATGTCTCGACACGGCCAGTGATGTCTCGACACATCCGGAAGAGATTATGCTGAATTTCCAAACAACTTTAGCTCCAGCTTAATAGAAGGTGTCGACACATCCGACCCATGTCTCGACTCATCCAGAAGTATTCAAGATAAAGCCGTTCTAACTAAGTATCTGGACTCATCGATGTCTCAACACACTGTGGGTAAAGTGTCGACACATTCTTTAGATAATCTCTGCACAAAGAGCTTCTGTCTCGACACCTTATTCAATAACTCTACACATGGCTCACATGTCTCGACACCGTCTGGTGTTGTCTCGACTCATCAGCCATGGCTCTTTAAGAACTTAAAAGGGATGTCTCGACACGTTAGGGGTAAAGTGTCGACACATCATCGTTCAACCAGAACATGTTTGAAATCGGCAGAAGTTGTCTATAAAGCTTTTCAAAGGACTGTCTCGACACACTGTCAGGGAAGTGTCGACACACTTGGTTCGACCAGAACGGATCTGAATCTGACGGAAGCTGATTTCAAGATCTGGAACTTAATCCAGAGGATCCGTTTGCTCTGGAAAAAGTCGTCAGATTGCTTCGGTGTTAGAAGACTTAGATTTGCCAGAGATATTGTCTGAAGAAAATCGTACCCTTGCTGCCATGGTCTCCTACTACCCACATTCATGCGGACTTACAAGAATGGAGTCACTGTACAAGTGGAAGCAGATCAAATAATGTGGATGTGACATTCTGGGTGTTGCTTGTAAAAGAGAACAACGTTGGTGTCGCCCTAGAACACCAATATATGAGAGCATGAGCTCCAGCTCGAGAGAGGAAGAACATGAGAAGAGTGCTGAGGAGAAAATGAAGAAGAAGAAAGCTTGCTGTCGAAGCTACTCTTCATCCTGATGCTGTCGGCATGAGTGAACCTAGAAGAAGACATTTTTTCTTCCTCACGATAAAAAGAAATCTTCAGTGGCTGCTATGAAGATTCAACAAGAAGAATAAAACCAAGGCTCTCTCAAGCTCATTCCTAGACAGAGACTCTTTCATCATAGCACTTTCATTACGATACTCTGTCTGGCCATTTCATCTTTTGTTTGCTTTTCTTCTAAACAAACTTCTCATCATTAGATCCCTACCTGCGTGTAGGAAGACAGAAGGTATGGTCACATGTCTGTGTGGTTTGGGTTGTGATCCCTCAAGCTGTGTGTCAGCGGAGTGTGAGAGTGTATCTCTCAGTTGCAAGCTGTGTGTCAGCGGTGTGTGAGAGTGTATCTCTCTGTTAGAAGCTGTGAATCAGCGGTTGTGCTTTGACACTAGTGAAGCCTCACTGGGTTGTGTGAGGGGTGGACGTAGGTCTCTAGATTGAGACTAACCACCTTAAAGATATTGTCTTGTGGTTTATCTTCTCTCTTGTTCAACGATAGAAACTTGATAGGACCGATTCCAGGCATCCTGTGTGCATCTAGTTTTTCAGATAGTAACTAATATCTATCTCTTTATCTGCTGTGTTAGTCATAGTTTTTATTTCCGCAAAGAAGGGCAAAAAGGGGCTGATCTATTCACCCCTCCCCTCTAGATCTGCCTATCACCACTCAACAAGTGCATGTTTTCCTCAGGCCATTGTGAGGTCGGTGCATGTTTTGCCCAGGCCATAGGTAAGGTCGGTGCACATTTGGTCCATGCATAGATAAGGTCGGTGCACGTTTGGTCCAAGCATCTCTAAGGTCGGTGCACATTTGGTCCATGCATAGGTAAGGTCGGTGCATGTTTGGTCCAAGCATAACTAAGGTCGGTGCATGTTTAGTCCAAGCATAACTAACGTCGATGCACATTTGGTCCATACATAGGTAAGGTCGATGCATGTTTGGTCCAAGCATAACTAAGGTCGGTGCATATTTGGTCCAAGCATAACTAAGGTCGGTGCACATTTGGTCCAAACATAGGTAAGGTCGGTGCATGTTTGGTCCAAGCATAACTAAGGTCGGTGCACATTTGGTCCATGCATAGGTAAGGTCGGTGCATGTTTGGTCCAAGCATAATTAAGGTCGGTACACATTTGGTCCATGCATAGGTAAGGTCGGTGCATGTTTTGGTTCAAGCATAACTAAGGTCGATGCACTTGTGGGTCTGTCCAGATTTCCAGAAACACAGAAAAGGAGAGCTTTGAAAGGGTATTTTATTTCATAAAAATCTGAAAAATTAGGAAATGGTAGAAGGATAAGTTAGTAACCCACTATAAAAGTTTCATTAACCCAGGAATTATGTACTTTCAGATATACGTCATTTTCTATGCATGTGTAGCCTAGAAGGATGAACTTGTACTTTCATATAGTAATATGAAACATGACTACGGGTGTGTTTAGCCATCTTAAACTATTAGCAGCATAACTATGAGCATGAGTAACTCATTAGAGCATGACTATGAGTATGTTTAGCCCCCATAAAATCATGAAAAAAATGTATGATGAGCATCATGTTAGTAATATCAAGTAAGAATATGTATGCCATGAAGGGGAAAACAGCAGCATTCTGTGAGGTTAGACTTCGGTCCCTTCTGCGGGACAGCAATACGTAACGCCATGGAAGTAAAAGATCCCAGGGGATGGCGATACGTAATGCACTGGTTAAAAATCCTATTGATTCAGTCTTCGGTCCCATCGTAGGGCGGCCTTTGTGAGATGGCGATACGCAACGCCACTGCGCCACAAGAATCTAGGTGGGAGTTTGCTCCTGGGTCTACATAGTACTCTTTCATTCGTTGTGTGTGTGGGCCTCCTTTGTTTACGGCAGCTGTCCAGTTCGTTGAATGGCAATAATATGAACTCTCATAAAATGTGATAATAGGAAATTGTTCTTGTACTGAGGTCTTGCTGCATGCATGGGTGTTTATACTAGTTAAAGAATATGTACTTTCCTTGTTGAGTTATTTTAAGTAGATGATATAAATGAACTATGCTACTGTTAACATCCAGAAAATGCATATAAATGATTATATGGATGCAAAGTTGACCCCAGTTTGTTTAGGATGCCTACTAAGCGTCACACTCACCCATGTGGCACACATTTTTCAGAAAATATAGAGGAGGAGGTTGAGGTGGAGGCAGCAGCAGAGGAATAGAGTTAGCACAGTCCGTCTGGGTATGCTACGGTCAAATGTTTTGCTATATGTAATAGAGTGGGGTGAAAAGCCCATGTGGGCTCATGTGTAATCTAAAACATGAACCTGTACTCTTTTTGAAGATCATGAATGGTAGAGATGCTTATCTACTTTTCTCGTAACCTGTGGTTTCTCTCTCTCGTGCGAATGTATGCATGTTACATAATATTGTGCTTCCGCGATACGTACGAAGTGATTGCTTCGGGGTCCGATAAAAAGAAAAAAAAGATAATTCTCAAAATTTGGGGATCGGATCCCGGGGCGTTACAACCCTGCTAGAGAAGTGAAAAACAACGGCCATTTGTGCCGGGCAATATGCCAAATCTATGTTTCGAATTTCAGAAACGACGGCCCTGTGGGTCATTTGGGTCCCTTTGAAGGCTAGCCCTCGGGGTTCTCATGCTCAATCTGGGCTATAGGGTAGCTGTTCTCAGCTCACCCATGAATTTCAGGAGCCATCTTGGAAGTCCCGTGGATGAGCCTCCAATTTTACACCCCACAAATCCTAGGTCCAGGGGAGGTGCTGCCGAAATTCCCCTATGAACGCGGCTAAAGAAACGCGTGTCTCAACAGCGCTAACCACAGGAACAAGATAAAAACAAAATTGAACAAGAGAACTCTTGAACTGTCAAAATGCTTCTGTCGAACTCCGTAAACCAAGAACAATCATTTCAACATCTTTTGAGTTCAAATGCTTGTTAGGCGTCCCCCTTTTCATATAGCACCGTCCCATGCACGAATTTAGACAAACTTCTACAAGCCTCGTGCACATCAAACCCCACATGCATTCTATGTTGTACTTCATGAACAAACATAAAAAAATGAATGAAAGGAGCTGCACTTCACGAGCATACCTTATGCATTGAGATTTATGCATCATAAGCATAATAAACCTCACACATGCATAATAAACCCCCTTCATACTCATGAAGATTTATACTCGAGCACCCAAAAAAAATCATTAATCTACGTTGCTAAATGAACACTCTAAACACAAGAAACGATAAAACAAAAAAAAACTTTGGCCAATCTGGGGCAAGTCGACTTAGCTAGGCCCCAAGTCGACTTGCCTCTTCTCTCCACCCCTTCATTCTGCTACTGTGAGAGGGGGGGGGGAGTTGACTTGGCCACTGGCCAAGTCAACTTGCCCCCGCTGTTGGGTGCGTCGGTCGACCGAACCCTAATAATAATATAAATAATCAGGAGGCGAGGCTGAAACGGCGCGCATGCGTGCGCGCTAGATCACCCCCTTTCTCACACAGATACACCCTCTCTCCCATTCTAGCCATGCGCCGATTCACACTCTTCCCATTCCTCTCTCCTCAACGTCGGTTCAACTGCTAGCCCCATCTCACCCTCACCATCTCTCACCACTGCGCCGATGCATCCTCCCATCCCTCTCATCTCTCCCCTTTTTAGGCAAAAGAAAAAGGAAGTAAACAAAGTAAAAAAAATGGGAAACAAACAAACAAACAAAAAAGATAACCTAATGTGATAAAAGGGGTGGGAAAATAAACAAAAAAATGGAAAAAAATTAATAAATAACTAATGGTTAAAGAATAAACAAAGGGGAGAGACATGATTAAAGAGCAAATATATATATAATAATAATAATAATAATAATAATAATAATAATAATAACAAATGAACAAAAAAATACACCCATGCATTCAAAAAAAATTAAACAACTCAGCAAACAAAACGTAATAATGTCCGTTTCGGAGCCCCGCTCTCCTGAGACCCGGTATGAACGGAATACCGATGCCGCCCCATTAAGTCGGGTCTGGACCTCGAGAATCATCTCGACATGGCCATGATCCGACATTGCTCGGGCCAACAGTTCGTCAAGCTTGACCCGTCTCTATCGGGATCTAATCCCGCACTCTTATTAAACTTGCCATAGACTCGGCAGACATTTGTACAGGTTTATTTCGGCTTTACTGTGCTACAAACATAGACTTCTGTCCGAATATGAAGTGGTCCACGAGTGACCAACATATTTTGAACGTTTGCTTCCCGACGCGGGGTCTATTCAAATGCAGTCTGAGATTTCACTAATCTCATTTCGTTAACACTAATTCCAGGTCATAAGGTCCCTTTTTCCTGGCGATTAATCAAAGGTTTTTCCCTCTCTGAGGGGATGTAATTAACGTCGTGGCGTTTACGACGCGGTGGGTTTCTATCCCGACACGACACACACAATCGTCTGACCAGTCAGACGGCGTGCACCATTGGCTCCGGGTCACTCCAGTCTCGGAGCCTGAACACCATTCATCACATATGTGACTGGTACGCCCACGCACTAAAATAAATGAAATAAATGAACAAATAAATGAACAAACTAAACAAATGAAACCAAATAAATGAATTAAATAAATGAATAAACACACAAATAAAATGAATAAAAATACGAATGAAAGAAATAAATAAGCAGTCCAAGAGTGTGTCCACAAGTTGGTACGCCCGGTGGGACTTGAGCTTCCCTTCATCTCCTCGCCAGGAGTAGGGGCCCTATGGCCTTTCAATAAATGATGTTTCCCTATTTTGATGGTTTGCAGGTGCTATTCCGACAGTCGTCATGGCTGAGGTCTACCTCGGGCTCAGTCGCGCCTCAGCCTTTTCCTTTTCGGGACCTAGCCATCCCGACAGAATTCAGAGACTCTTCTCCTAGCAGTTGGGCTCCCTAGCCTTTTGGGAGCGACCTTCAAAGTATGCAGAATACTGTGGCGACAAAGCCCGCAATGGAGAACATCTCATCTAGAGTGCCTGGCTCATATGCCTCTACAGAGAGAGGGGGTTGTTCCCGTCCTCCCTCCTCTTCACAAGCAAAAGAAAAGAAAAGCTCGACTGAGCAAAACCCTTTCTATGGCCTCAAAGATGCTACTCCGGGGCACCCAAAGCTTCTGAGAGCCATGAAAGCTGCTAAAGAGAAGAAAGAAGGAAAGAAGAAGGGAGGGGAAATCAACCCCCCAAAAAAAGAACAAAGAAAAGAAGAAAAGAAGAAAAAGGGAGAAGAAAAAAAAGGAGTGGTGAAGGAGGCCTAGACAGCCACATCTGCCGACGGGAACAATCCACTCCCTTTAGGGCCTGACCCTTACCGAATAAAGACTACCATTGTGGGCTTGGTGTGGTGGATCGAACTACTCATCACATCCTGTTGGACGCACTTAATTCTTTTAAAATGATAAAATATCGTTG